>CM076576.1:448212898-448562753 GCA_034641835.2 Pinus albicaulis
TCCAAAGGCAACCCCGGAAATGCTAGCTATGGAGGTATCTTCGTGGATTCCCAGGGTAAGCCCCTGCTGGTCTTTTACGACAACATGGGATGGGACAACAAAAACTCAGAGGAGTTAGAGGGCCTCATCGAAGGCATCTCTAGATCCATTCATTTCAGCTTCTTTCCCATGGAAATGGAGGGAGAATCACAAAGCATCATATAGGCTATGACTCGAATCCTCCATGGCTCCTCCTCCACAGAAGTATATACCAGCTGGAGGCTCCCTAACAAGCTCAAACTCTTGGAATAATTTATACAAAATCACAGGGCAATAGATTTTCACCATGTGCGTAGGAAAGCAAATTCTGTTGCAGATCTACTTGCCAACAAGGGTCTGGAAAGCCGCAACGCATTGCAGTACTCCAATCTCTCTTAGATTGAGGATAATTCCTTAGGCAGAGAATGCCAAAATCTCATCCAAAAGGACCATTCCTCCCTGGATGTAGATGATATGGAATGCACGTATGGACACCGCCCCTCCCACGCTTGAGATGATGAAGATCTGCTACGCATGCCTTCACCTGAGGCAGATCCACCTCTATGCAATAATTCGAATGAGGTGACGAAGGCAAGGCATCGAGAAGATATGCAAAGCCAGAAACCACCCTGTGTGGTTCCTCTCAGTTGCAATCATTTGAATGAGCTTCTGGATGGATATGATACTCCCATAACATGAAGTACATGCTCATACATTAAATCTGTTGCAACATGCACCTATCAACGTTTCATAATAATTCTCATCATCTGAGCTTGTGCCATAGGCCTATAAAAGGATAATCCCTTCTGTAAAGTGTTACTCAAAATCTTCTCCTTCTAGCTCTTATTTTTCAGTTTTAGCCCACCTGCGCACCTTGCCCACTGCGCAAATACCTCCCCAGAGTGGTGTTATGCATATCCTTCCTATTCGCACACATGCTTGATTGTGCACCTCACCTCATCTCCCGTAGTCATGCTAGCTTATCCAATCAGTGCGTTCTTATCACCATGCTCTTCCAGTTGCGCAAAATCCATCCACGCACCTCCCTGCCCATCAACACTTTTTTGCGCACTCATTTTATCTGGTCTGCACCACCTCATCACAACTCTCATTTACCCACCTCCCCTCTGTTTCATCATCCCATGGCTCTAAGACTGCGAAAAATAACAATCAAAGGCGGTCAACGAGGTGCATTCCCAGGACGCTACCAATAAGGGCCTAATAACCGTTTGGAGTCCTTTGAAGGGTCCTATTCGGGTAGTCACACCAGGGATGCTTCCCACAGCCCTGCGCATGACCTAGAGGACGAGGCCCGCATCCCTAAAATGCAGAGAAGAAAATGCGAGCAAGGAAATTGACCATTGCACACCAAGAGAACCCCAGGCCCCGCAAAATCGAGCCTCTTCTAGTTTAGGAGGCAGAGGGGGAAGACATGGACATTTGGATAATGGCCTCAGAGGGCACTTGGGTGTGCGTACTAGATGCTGAGTACCCAGTCGCCCCCATCTTCTGTGCACTTGCCTCCAGGCCTCTGTGCCAACCTAATTCTGAAGAGGAGGCTATAGCGTAGGAGTATGCCTATTGTATTTAGGAAGAAACTCCAGACACAAAGGACGATGCACACACACCATGACTGCATGGTTGCTCAACCTTTTTAGTCTTTTGTTATTCTAGCTATTATCATAGAACCTCTACCTTCACTAGTGTTATGGCACATTTTTTAATTTTATGTTTGATATTATTTTAGGGTTGGTTTCCTCCAAGGAGGCAGCCTCATACAGACGCAACTATGAAAGAAAAAAAGGTTGGGATTGGTTATGTGTTTCTTACCAACCTAACCTGTAGCATATGTAATGTTTTATTTCGAATCAATATAGTTTAGCCTTAGTTACCAAAAAAAAAACATGAGATGTATGTCGAAACCCATGAAGGGAGAAACCACCAAAATTAAGTCAGCATATTGTTGTAGGTTCCAACCTACTATTACATTAACTTTACTGTCACCAATAGGAAGGAGACACACATCCCTTGATTTGCAACCACCCACTTCTGGGAGGCACCAACCCCCTGATCTTTACAGACACCAAAATAAAGGAGACTTCTATCCCCTTATGAGTAGGAACCAACTTCCTCTTCCTATTAGATCCTTTTTCTTCCATTTTGAAACTCATACCCACATGATTTCTTTCTATTTTAAAATTTAGAATTATTTGAAGTTTAAAAATTGATTTCTATTTTAGCTCTCACTTAGCTAGATATTGAACTACATCTTAGACATACTCAAATTTCCAACATTTCACATTCCAACTCAGACACATATGTATACCTTGTCTATTCTTTGGATATCTTCTTCTGGTCTAGATATGGTCATAACTTCCATATTTATTCTAGTAAGCTCAAAAAATCGTCTTCTTTTCCTTAGATATGACTTTAGCATTCAAATATGCATTTCTTACTCTTACACGTAAAAAATTCATCTTCCTCTTATAGTCATATGTATAGATCCCCTTAGAGCTTCAAATTTTAATTAAGTATTTATAGCTTTCGACCTACTTGACTGTGTTTTTACCATGGGTCTTGATCCATGACATTTACTCATGGAATTTCTCACTTAATTTTATTTTTCTTTTCACCATCACCATATGAGAATTCAAGTCATTTCAGGTTCATGTCAATTTATTTCTTGAATCTCCCATACTTGAATTTGTCCTTTGTTAAACCTTTATGCACTCTTATCTTTATAAGTTAGACTCATTTCGTATTTTTATCTTTCATCCATAAAAAAATTGGCACCCCCGCAAAAAACACCAAATTTTCATCCTGTAAATTTTCCGCTCGAACACAAAATTCCATAGTCATGGTCCTTGAGATTTAACCTACAGGAGCCATATAAACTTGGGCAAGGACCAAGAACCTATACCTAAGAGCTCTTAGCCCCGTTATAACATAAAAAATAACTAATATGGTTATCTAGTGTAATGTACCAAACAATCTAGGTGCACAATATCAGTGTTCTCAAGAAAATGTTTCCAAAAAAATGCTTGCAAAATTTCTCTAATATCTCTCCACAAATAATTTGGATGCAACTAAGAATTTTCTACTTCAAAATATAAAACATGCATTGAACAATTCACATCCAACTTTGGAATAAAAACAACTTCTGAGAAAAATTATAAATTTTTTTAGATTAAAATGACAAGATTACAATGCCATTGTAATGGTTACACCTAAAACAAGTTATTTTCCAATAGATCTCAACCTGGTGATGCCAAAAAACCAACTCGACCTCTTCATAAAGTTGCTAGAGGAATGATATCAATTAGACCTTGGTGGATGAGTTGTTACAGGCATTGAAATGTATCTTCCATATCTATCATAAGGATGAATTTATGGCTCCTTGATCATGCTTTCCTTTCCATGGAGATTTGGAACCAATATCCTAAAGTATACATTGCTTATCTTCCTCAATATATAATGCTTACTTCCTTTCCTATTGAACATGTCCCCACAGATAGAGAGGAGGGTTAGGATAATCCATTGCACCTCTACAATAATATTGAAGAAATTATTGCAATGATTATAACTACAGGTTCAGAGAAATATTCAGGAAACCAATCTCCCAAGATGTAGCCACAATTTTTGGCCCCTTGAGACCATTGTAAGTTAATAAGATAATTCGACCTTGGCATAAAATAATTCAGCTACTCTCCAAACAAATAGCTTGGACTTTTATGTATGGAACATTAATAAATAAATGGAAAATTAGCCCTTAAACCCCAGAATTATAATGGAAAGAATTTCTTCCTCAAGTAGATCTGAAAATGGCTATAAATTCGGCCCTCACTCCTAGCTTGTTTGATATGCATTTCTCCTTGGTACCTAATCATGAAACTTGACCTTCTACCTTAGGTTTTTGGCCTACTCCTGGAGATAAATTTTGGTGTGAGGGTTTGATGCTTCGGAAAGAGTAATAACTCCATATTTTATCGTTCCACTATGGTGGTTGGCCTGCTTAGAATAATAATTGCTCACGACCTCTTGAGAAGGGAAGGATAGTCCTATAAATAAAATCTCAATGCCAATAATCTCTACACATAAATTATTTTCAGATCTTCAGAAAATAAAAATGAGAAAAGGATCTAATAGGGTGGCAATGATGTCCACTGAAGATGGAGGAAATCTTACTAGGGTAGTAACAAATCCAACGAATCTAGTGCGAGGGTCTCCCCAAAAACCCTTGAAAACAAAATCACTTGTGATCCAATAGAAAATGTTATGATGGAATATAATGATCAATCACCGAGATCCCTTCTCATTTTATAATTTATCATTGAGACTTCTCAGAGCTTCTAAATCTTCCTTTAATATTATTTTATTGAAGAAGTCAATTTTCTCACCTAAATGATTTTCCCCCATTCTTAAAATAAAATAATTTTTGCCTCTCCTATTATTTATTATTTACCATTTTATTTAATATTAACAAAATTGGGTAAATTTTCATGGATCTCCTAAATTAATTTTTTCTTCTTTCTAGCCTATTAAGAGATGAGTAGGTAAGCGGAAGTCGTGTCTCTAGCTCATGTTATAGGGGACATTACATATAATGCTTCTTCCTCCTAGACACTTCATTCATTAGTGGGTCTAGTCTGGTCTCAAATTCCCTTATAGTTGAATAAATCCATGGATTTCATGGGGATTTGTTCCACACTTCTATTCATATGAAGATAGAAACATTGACCGACGAATGGCTAGATCACATTTGTGCCTTGAGTTCTATCCTTAACCCTAATTCAAGGATTCAATATATATTCCCCAATTTTTTTCTTTGATGCCTACACCTCTTCTAGTATGGATGGTTGGATAGAATTTGTGTTGGGTTGTAATATCCCAAAATAGGAAAAGAAAAAATATAGGACATAACACTGGAAATATGAAGAAATATCAATAGATCAAAACATGAGACAACCATAGAGACATTACATTATGTTTATTAGCAAAAAATAAGTACAAGATCTTGATAAAAAGGTCACTCAAGATGGGAAACAAACCTCCCATGAACGAATACATCAAAATTTGAAATGTTGCTAATACATGAAATGTTGGAATGTTATAAATGCGTTGTTTATAACAGAATAGTTGCAGCTGGAAAACAGAAATATATATATATATGTGTGTGTGTGTGTGTGTGTGTGTGTGCTGATACAAGGCTCCAAAAGTGCCAAGAATAAAGATCTAAGCTCCAAAACACATTTCCAAGACAACCCAGAAAGGGTTTCCAGAAATACCCAAAATACAAAAATAGAAAAATATGGCCCTAGGGCTGAATAATATATGTAACTAGATATCTGATAGGAGGTGTCTGATCCTATGTAGAAAATATATGGAACTCCTCCAATATATCTTCTAAATGAAGGGCTGATCCCTTCACTAAAAATCTATCTCCTCAACTAGGGCACTAAAACCACTGCTGTAGTTTCTCACTGAAATAACACAGTTCCTGAAGGAAAATATGAAGTAGCTAATGGTAGCTACTTAGCCTCATGCTAAATGATGAAATGAAGCTCAAGGAATCTCCTTTCTAGCCTCCCGGATGAAGGGCTTCTCCCTCCACTGGAAAAGAAGCTCAGAAATTGGGTTTCTCAACCCTCCACTACTACAACCCTGCAACACAACACAATCTTGAAAGAGAATACATTGTGGATGGTGGTTGAAGCTTGGCCAAATTCCTGATATTGGAAATGATGCTCAAGATACCTCTCTTGAGTAGGCACTTGAAGTCCCCTAAGGATGAGAAAGGGATTCCCGCTCGGGAACACCCTTTTGCTAAAAAACACATCAAACTTAGCTAAACAACTGAAGTGTGCAAATAGTCATACAAGACCATAAAATAAATAATACAATTCATGTCTTCTATGGCCGCCATCCTTTTCCTTTTATGCTTGGTGATCTTCCTCACCCTGGGTCCCACTCATTAAATATGCTACTCTCATGCATACACTCCTCCTAAATGACTGCATTGTCCTCCATTAATCCTCCACTATCTCCCAGTGTTGTTGATCTGGTGAAGTTTGACCCCATCCACATGATCTATCCCCTGTTCACACCTAAGGGTGATTTATTTAGCTGATATAATGTTCCACAGTCACATGAGAAGTGGTTTTATTCCTAATAAAGAGATTTATGGGTCTCCCTACCCACTTATTCATCTATCTAAGTGACAAAAGCAAAGATTATTATTCCAATTAGCTGCAAGCTAATTTTGGAATACTACAGTCCTCCCCTCCCAAATGTTGTTTGTCCTCAAGCAACTACAAGGATAGACACTTCAAAGCCTCCTCTCCTCCTCCTGTACCATCCCCATCTGATAATCTCCTCCACTGAACAAGATGCTCTCTCATCAATATGTCCCTTAGTTTCTCCCCCCAAGTGTACAAGTTAGCCTTTGGTGATAAATCCAAATGGCTCTCATCATGAAGAAGTGGGATATCCATGGAGGAAATTATACGTTTTCTAGAGGCCTTTTTGATGCATGGGATCTGAAGAATGTTGGGAACTTCAATCCCCATGATAATCTCCAATCTCCAAGCTATCATCCAAACAAAATGGGTCACCCTCCAAAGTGGTAACTCATAGAAATACTTTTCCATCTCTTTCTCTTGCAATGTGGATGGGTTGTATGGCTAAACATGATAGACCAAATTGTCTATCCCATGTTGTCTCTCTCTCCACTTATGATATGTGTAGAGCCGCTGCTGATTTTCGGCTGCAATGTGTTTCCCTGAAGAGCTAAAAAGGAAACTAGATCCTCAAAGACCCACTCTTTGGTTCTATGAACCTTGCTTTCCCAAACCATCCCACATATAGTGAATAGTACATCATCACAACGTGGCATAAATATGAGAAACTTACTGAGTGTTTTGTGAAATGTTGGATGGTGCCAATATTTTCCCAAGTGGTTACAGCGCAGTTTTGCTACATGTTGTCTCTGAACATAATGTGGCAAGTTGTCCCCCAACCACTTGGTAGTTGTGCATGTTTGCTCATCTACTTGGAGGTAGTAAATGGTATTATATATCAGCTGAGAATACCAAAAATAGAGCAATACTTTCCCAAATCCATGCAATAAATGGATATCTCCATCACTAATGTTGGTCTTAGAAAGACCATGAAGCCCAAATAGAAGCTTACCCTCTTGTGGAGAAATGCACTGTATATAAATGACAAGAGAATGCAAATGCTTTGTTAGATGATCAATAAGTGAAAAAACACAACTCTTACCATATATTGTGAGTAAGTTGATAATGAGGTCCATGGATGAGCCCTCCCATGAGAATCTCTTCATATTGGTTTGAAATTTCTCCATGAGACCTTGGTGAATGGAAAGGGATAAATCATGTGCTGCATGTAGAGCCTTCTTCTTGAGCTTGGAGATCCAAGTAAAATAGATTCTGTCCTGGTAATAGATGACTCCATCCACCACTCTATAACTCTCATCTCCTACTTTCCCATCAACTGCCTCATACGTGAAGTGATCCTTGAAACACTCCATCAATAGATCCATACTCCCTAGTGTCAGCGTTGTTGGCCTTTGTGATAAGGCTCCTATCATATCATAACTCCCATCTTTGACATGCCCAATGCCAAAGTCACGTACCGTAATGATGCTATATATGGGAGACTCCTTCCTATGTGGAAGCACCTCCTAATCCTCCAAGGCTAAGAATTAGTCCCTTTGCACCATGATTGTGCCACCCTCTATTCCTGAAACATCATGCAAGGTATGGGAGAAAATCAACCCATACTCTCCCAAGAGAAACCAAAGAAACAATAACTCTTGTTGCCTCTTCTTATCATCATCATACAAACCATGGAGTAAAAACATGATGATTGACACGAAAAATATCACATCAGCCCAATACAACCAAACTCCTTGCTGCCCTATGATGTAAGTGTCATGCCATGTCCCAACCAATAACACACCCTTTAACATAGGATATGTCACATGATGGAAAAACTGTCTCAAGAGTAGCCAGTGGAACCATGCCTCTTGCTGCCATGTGTTGTAGATTCGCAAGTGGCTCACCAACCCCTTGCTCATCATCCTTACCCATCCATACAACTGTGGGTATCTTCTATCATGCTCCAAATTGGTATCCACCTCATGGAGAATACCATCCTCCAAAATTTGATCACTATCTTTGCACTTCATGATATGTTTAAGTGAAACCTTCTGGAGATCTCTACATAAATACCACTCATCAATAACCAAGTTGAACCCATAAGGTTCCAAATATGTTGTAGGAAAAAGCTTCTCATTGAGTTTTGAAGTGCTCATCAAAGGAAAAATCTTCTCATTGAGCTGTGAAGTGCTCATCAAGAAGGGATATATCATAATTATGGGAGATTCTATCCATCATAAGATGTCTCTCATCAAGCATCTGCCTATCCAATGCTACACAAGTATAATGGTCATTGGAATCCTCCATTAATAGTTGGGCCCCCAACTCATCACTAATACTCAATGGTAGTGCTGTTGATCTCCATAATGGTGCATATGTTGTCTCATGATCATGCATAGTCTTGAGCATACAGTTCTACATTGGATTGATTAGGATTATTCTCATCCTATCCATCAAAACTCTACACTCCAACCCAACGTGTTGTGTGCAGCTCAACAATCAGAAACCAGGATGCCTATATATCTCCTCCTTGAACCAGTCAAGGGTCCTTTTTGCATTCATAGTCTGCTGCTCCAAATCAGTAGTTTGATTTGACCCTTGGTCATGCAATTTCCCTGATGGCATGTCCCCATAACTTTCCGTATGATGTGTTGAAATAATAAGAGGTGGAAAATTTTTCATACCTTGGTTAAGTTGATCCTTTGGAACTTCTTATACAACTACAAGTGTTCCTCCTACTAGTGTAATGACTCCTCCAAATTCTGGTGATGGTGATAGCTGCTCCTCTACTACTGCACCAATGCTGTGTAATATTCCCAATTAGCCATGAGCTAGTTGGGATATTAATTTTTTTTTGCTTTCTTGTTTTATGAATAAGAGGATAATGGAGATCTATAAATCTCATTAATAATGAATAAATCAATGCTAATGTGAAAGGAAGACATCTTGGAAGCATAATTGAGCACCCTTAGGTGTGAGAAGGGGTTGGAACACCTTGAATGGGTTGACTTTGACCAAATCAACAACGCTATCATGGAGTAGTGGCATTCAATGAGGGACATCACAGTTTTAGATGGAGACACCTTGCATGGAAGTAGTGTCATAAATGAATGGGGCTTAGGGTTTGGAATCTCATTTCTTATAAAAGGAAGATGATGGCATCCATATTCATTATGTATTGGTATTTTATATTTCTGAATATATGGTCTGTTTAGACATATAGGTTTCTTTGGATGTTTAGCTAAGATTGCAGTGTTGTTTAGCACAGGGTGTTCCTGATCGGGAATCTCACCTCTTTCCTTGAGAGGCCTCTTGGAAGAGTTTTCACTACATTCCACTATCAATAATTTGGCCAAAGCTTCAGTCTTAATGTATAGTGCAGTTTTCCATTGAAAGGTTGTGTTAAGTTGCAGGGCAGAAGTCATTAGGGGAATTTTGAGGTCTAAAATGGGCCTCCTAAGGAAATAATGAAATAATAGCTAAACAAATAAAATAATATTTATGAGTTTGCAATTCACTTTTTGCACCACAATCCATGTAACCATAGTTAACTTCAATTCAAAAGTTGTACCAAAATAAAATTAATAAAAAAGTTGTATTGATGTGACTATAAATAAGAATGAGCTTTTCAAGAAAAAATCATTATCATTGAACAACTAATGTATTTGTATTTTGTACTTAAATAACTTAAATTAAAATAAAAATAAAAATTTATAAATTATTAATTATTATATGCTATTAATTAAAATTTATATTATTTACATTTTATAATAACATGTAATTAATATACTATATAAAAATAATATAACATAATAAATGTATAGGGATATGCATTGTTTATTTCAATCAATATGAAATGATAATAATATATTTGTATTCAAAAAGTTTGAAATGACATTTATTATGAGTACTTTACTTTGACTTTAAAATTACTTAAAGCACTACATGGTTAACCATTAGTTTTTATCCACCATTGAAAATGTGACAAGTAAGTACCTTTAACTCAATCAATGCCACCTCAACCATTAGGGATGATGTCATCCCCTAAAATGTGATTGGTTCTCATAAAGTGAATTTTTATTGTACATTTTCCTTAGGAGGCCCATTTTAGACCTCAAAATTCCCCTAATGTGTGGAGCTTTGATTTGGGAGATTTCTGAGCTAGATCTCATTGGAGGGAGGTTCCTTTCTCTTGGGAGGCTATTAAAGAAGGCCCTAGAGATTTATTGGCACATTTGGCATCATAACATAGTATTTTTATCCCCTACAGTGCAGTTATAGTTCATGATTGCATTATTTTAGTGAGTTGTTGCAGTGGGCAACCCAAAAAGGGCCGAAAATCCAAAGTTAAGATCTGGCCAAACCATTTCTGGGTTTTTATGGGTTTTTTCTAAGTAGAATATGTGGTTAAAATCATGAATTATTCGAAGCACTCTAACATCCTTCCGCACATGGTTCTTCTTCTCAGTAGCAGCAATTTCCAGTAGCAACAACAATAGCAGCACAACATTTCCAGTGCTTGGTTTCTTTAGTGTATTTCAGCCATCTTGTGGCTTGAGTGCATTCATTTTGAAGCACTATGTACATTCATATTTTCTTTTGTTTATAATTATATGACTCAATTATTTCTACTCATAGTTATAATGTCTTGATGTAAATTTCAGTTGCAGCATATTTCCAACATTTTCCATATCTTAGTGCTATATTCTTGTTTTTCTTTATTTGGAATGTTGCATTTGTTCTATATTCTTGTATTTTCTATTTTGGAATATTACATGCTAGTATATGTCTCCTCTTTCTCATGCATCTCCTGAATAATGCATGGGACTCTCAATGTCAAGAGATCAAGACCATCTTGAAAAGATGCAAGTGTTTCTTATCCTGATGCAAGTACTCCTGTAGCAAGTGGTGGTGGAAGTTGCTCTTCTTCCAGAATGATAATGTTGACATCTTGATCCGGATTTATGTGGGAATGAAATATAATACATAAATATACATAAACACAGAGATGCAGTATAAACAATACTTCATTTTATTAATAACAAATGACTAAAATATGCTTATAGACATAATGGAAATAAAAATAGCTAGGGTGTTGGTAGCATATCTCTGAGAAGAGATGTGGAGGCTACAGACTTCTTAATTGTGTTACAATGAGGCTCGAGGGCCTATTTATTATTTATAAATAATGGAAAACTCAAACTTCCAAAAACATAACCCTAGGAGATGACGCGCCAAAACTACGGGCCCCGTTTGGGTAAATTGGTGTTTCAACTTCTCGGGGACGTAAATTTGACATATGATCTCTGTTTGATGCACTCAATAGCTCATTATAAATATCTAACCGAGGACTAAAATTTTTTATGAAAGAAATATAGGCTTGGTCCCTCTTGGTTTTCCCAAAAAACGTCATTTAGGGCCTCAAAATGGCTCTGGAAGTTCAAGAGCCGAAAAACTAACAAAAATAGTAAGTTGTACCGAAACTAAAAAAAATGAAAGAGACAATGGAGGGGCCCCAAGTGGAATATGTGGGTGGCCACCAATATCCACCTCGATCATTAAGGCCCCAAAACGGCTCCAAGAGTGCAGGACCCGAAAACCTGCTAAAAATATTAATTTGTGCTGAAAGTGAAAAGCTACAAGAATTGATGGTGCAGGTCCAAATGGAATAGGTGGATGGCCACCAATATCCACCTGAATCATTCCTCCCTACTTATGAAGGAATGTTCCCCATTGCGTTGAGATTCCCCATGAGATGAGGCAAATGTTGTTGAACTGGGCATTAGATTTGTCGGAGATGTTATGGACCTGCGGGCAGACATGTTGGATGCGTTTAGGAAATTTGGTTTCTTTATTAGCCTCAGAAAATACATGTGTGGATTCTATATGTGTATTTTCTAGAGGTATGACAACATCAGGCGGCGGTGCATTGGGGGTCAGATCAATGGAGTGCTTATCCTGATAGTGTAGAGGAACCTTTGTGAGTGAGGAGAAAATTTCCTCGTATTCCTCCATGACTTTATCCATCTACTGTAGCCGTGTAGGGGAGCTCTGTTTTGAGGTTGTGGCCATAATTTTCTTCTTTCCCTGTGAGCGATTTGTAAGGAAAATAAATTTCCTGGTTTTGGGAACAATCTTACTGCATTGTTTTGGAGTAGTCAAAGAGATGACAGGAGGTGTTACTACCTCTGGTATCCTGTACAGGTTATTTCCCAAAGTAATAACAAAAACACGAGGCCTATACTCATACACAACATGTCGCCTCCACAAGTATGGTTGGCCCAATAATACATCAACTACATCAAGAGGAGAAACATCACACAAGACCTCATCCGTGAATGGCTTGATACTATACGGAAGGCAGCACTGTTGGCGGATGTGGATATCTCTCCCTGGGTGAAGCCACCCAATGGTATACAACTATGAGTGTGATATGGTCGGTAGGCCGAGCCATGTCATGACCTCTACTAAGATGAGGTTCTTTTGGGTTCCGCTATCGACAAGGAATTGGAGTGGAGAACCCTTCACCACATCTGCAAATGGAAGAGGTGCTCCCCCTCCTATGGATCCTCGGGATCCTCCCTTTGGATCTTGGTGGTCGCAAAAATTGCATTGGGATCCACATCAATGACCTTCTTCCCTTTGTCATTGCCTTTGTCTGGTTTTGACTTAGGATAAGAAGATGCATCTGATTCGGGTGTCTTTAGGTCAGCGACCAACGACTGTTTGGCCCAACACTCATTTGTGCTATGAGTGGGTTGTTATGGAATTCACACCACTTCCCCATGTCCTTCTTTGGATTTGTAGTGTTGTTATGAGTCGTATTGTTTTTGCCTTGCCCCTTGTTCTTCAGTTCGGGGGCAACATTCCCTAGATTTGGATTTGCAGATCCAAAGTATCGCTTCTTCTACTTAAATTTCTGCTCAATTTTGGTAGCATAGTGATATGTCATGCCAAGCGATGTAAGGTCGAGGAACTTCATTTCCTCTTGAATATGTTTGTGCAGAAAACCGCGGTAACTGAGCACCAGAAGTCTCTCTGAATATTTAATACCCAACTTTTTGCGGAGGGTAGGGAACAAATTTGTCAGTTCGTGCACATCATCATCCCTTTGTTGCCGCAGCATTGTCCATTGGATGTATTTGTCCTCATTTCTCCCCATGGGGTAATATTTTTCTTTGATGCCATCTCAAAACAAATTCAAAGTGGGTGTGGCCGAGAACAGAGAGGGTTCCCCTTCGTCCTCTTGCTCACGGTAGGTTTCCCACCAGTTTTTAACATGGGGGGCGACTTTGAGGAGTGAAAAAATAATATTTTCTCGGCCAGAGAAATCACGGATCGAGAAATACCCTTCCAGAAAATCTAACCATCTATCTACAACGTTTGCATCTATCTAGCCTTCAAATATAGGAATGTCAAAGTTTACCTATACCTTGAAGGGAGTGGCGCCTCCAGAGTGGCTGTTGGATGTAGATGTGTCATAGGTGGGTAGTCGTTGAAGGATCTGAGTAAAGTTATCCATCATTGCGTTCCTTTGTTTCTCGAGGGCCTCCTTCTCCCTTGTCTTTCTTTTCTTCTGCCATGGGAGGTCGTTAGGGTTTGCGAGGCTGATATTGCAAGGGTTCAACCAGATCGAGCCCTAACTCCTTATACCCTAACTGCATTGGGGACATGCAAATAAAAACAGAGAAAGAGCAGACCACTCTGATACCATTGATCCGGATTTATGCAGGAACACAATAAAATACAAAAATAGACATAAAAATAGATATGCAGCGGAAACAATACTTCATTTTATTAATAACAAATGAATAAAATATGGTTATAGACATAATGGAAATAAAGATAGCTAGGGTGCTGGTAGCATATATCTGAGAAGAGACGTGGTGGCTACAAACCTCTGAAATGTGTTACAATGAGGCTTGAGGGACTATTTATTATTGGGAGACAATGGAAAACTCCAAACGTCTAAAAACCTAACCCTAGGAGATGAAGTGCCAAAACTATGGGCCCTGTTTCAGTAAATTGGTGTTTCAACTTCCGAGAGACGTAAATTTGACATACAATCTTCATTTGACATGCTCAATAGCTCGTTAGAAATATATATCCAAGGAATAAATTTTTTTATGCAAGATAGAAAGGCTCAATCGCTCTCGGGTTTCAAAAAAAATGTCGTTTAGGGCCTCAAAACGGCTCCAGAAGTCCAAGACCCGAAAAACTACCAAAAATAGTAAGTTGTGCCAAAACTGAAAAACCTGAAAGAGAAAATGGTCGGGCCCCAAGTGGAATAGGTGGGTGGCCACCAATATCCACCTGGATCATTAAGGCCCCAAAACAGCTCTGGGAGTGTGGGACCTGAAAACCTGCTAAAAATAGTAAGTTGTGATAAAAGTGAAAAGCTTCAAGAATTGATGGTGCGGGTCCAAATGGAATAGGTGGGTGGCCACCGATATCCACCTGGATCACATATTCCCTTGGCTCCTCATGTGATTTCTCATATATGTTAGGAAATGTCTCAATAGGAACTGCCTCTGGTTTACTCTTATTAAACTTCTTGATCAACCTTTGAGTAAAATTTGCATAAGCAGACACTCTTTCATGTTTGAAATGGCTAAACCACCAAATATTTTCTTCACCCTCAAGGTGCAGTGTTGCAATCTCAACAGTTTCCTTTTTTTCCACTGGATGTAGCTGGAAGAATGCATCTAACTTCTTCCTCCCAAGCCCTTGTTGTGTCTGTGGATGACCCATCAAATGTAGAAAATATAAATCTATTGTATTTTTCTCCTATTGTTGTTGCAAGGTCTCCATTCTCCTTTGATCTGAATGAATTGCTGGAGAGTTAGATTCTCCTTGAAAGCCCTTGATTCATATTTTTACTCTACAAGATAATCACTTAGAGTCTCATGATCTAAGTTTCCTCCATTTCCATGCCTTTCACCTTCCTCTTCAAAGAAACTAGATGTAGTAGATTTCTTTGGAGCTCTATGAAATATCGGTTTCTTCTCTTGTTGATAGGAACTACTTGGACCTTCCTCATATTGAAACCTTCTTGAGGTTTCATTTCATCTCTCTCTTCTCATTTGCTTGACCTCCTTGCAAAGGTCCTTCATAGATCTGAATAAGAAATGAGGCAAAACTCATTCCTTCCATCATTATGGATCTCTTCTTCTTGTGTCATAAGATGTATTTCCCACAAGGTGAGCTAGAGATCATGCTTTGATACCACTTTAATATCCCAAAATAGGAAAAGCATCAATATAGGAAATAACACTGGAAATATGCAGAAATATCAATAGATCAAAACATGAGACAACCATACATCCATTCCATTATGTTTATTAGCAGAAAATAAGTACAAGATATTGAGAAAAAGTTCACTCAAGATGGTCAAACAAGCATCCCATGAAAGAATACATCAAAATATGAAATGTTGCTAATACAATAAATGTTGGAATGTTAAAATTGTGTTGTCTATAAGAGAATAGTTGCAGTTGGAAAATGGATATATATATATATATATACAAGGCTCCAAAAGTGCCAGGAATAGAGATCTAAGCTCCAAAACACATTTCCAAGACAACCCAGAAAGGGTTTCTGGAAATACCCAAAATATAAAAATAGCAAAATATGGCCCTAGGGCTGAATAATATATGCAACTGGATAGCTAATAGGAGGTGGCTGATTTTATGTAGAAAATATATGGAACTCCTCCAATAGATCTTCCAGATGAAGGACTGATCCCTTCACTAGAAATCTATATCCTCAACTAGGGCACTAAACCCCCTACTACAGTCACTCACTGAAATAACGTAGCCCTTGAAGGAAACTGTGCTATAGCTGATGGTAGCTACTTAGCCTAATGCTAAATGATGAAATTAAGCTCAAGGAATCTCCTTGCTAGCCTCCCAGATGAAGGGTTGCTCCCTCCACTGGAAAAAAATCTCAGAAATTGGGTTTCTCAACCCTCCACTACTGCAACCTTGAAACACAACACAATATTGAAAGAGACTACGCTGTGGATGGTGGCTGAAGCTTGGAAAAATTCTAGATAGTGGAAATGATGCTCAAGATACCTCTCTTGAGTAGGCACTCGAAGTCCCCTGAAGATGAGGGTGGGATTCCCACTCGAGAACACCCTTGTGCTAAAAAACACAACAGACTTAGCTAAACAGCTGAAGCTTGCAAATATTCATACAAGACCACAAAATCAATAATCCAATTCATGTATTATATGGCTGCCATCCTCTTCCTTTTATGCTTGGTGAGCTTCCTCACCCTGGGTCCCACTCAGTAAAGATGCTACTCTCATGCATACACTCGTCCTAAATGACTCTGTTTTCCTCCATTAATCCTCCACTATCTCCATAACAACATTGTTGATCTGGTCAAATTTGACCCTGTCCACATGATCTATCCCCTTTTTACACCTAAGGGTGCTTTATTTAGCTTATATAATGAGCCACATTCACATGAGAAGAGTTGTATTCCTACTAAAAAGTTTTATGGGTCTCCCTACCCACTTATTCATCGATCTAAGTGACAAAAACAAAGATTAATATTCCAATTAGTTACAAGCTAATTTTGGAATATTACATGGGTCCTAGTGATGATTATTTCAGAAAGGATGCTACAACTCTTAGGGTTAGCAAATTTAATTATCAACCTGGGGTTCATACAAACTTAGGAGGTGTCGGCACTACTTGTGCAACATGAAATGTGTCCTTCTTTTGTTTATATGATGTAATGAAGTGAGTTGAAATGTGAAAATACCATTTCATAGAATCATAGAAGGTAATATACTGAATATAACTTTTCAAGGAAGGAAATTATTGAAACAATTCTTGTCCTACTATGTAAGCAAACTGTAATCTATTTGCAGAAAAAGAAATGCTAGAAAATAAAATACTAATTCTATTTTATATAAATTAAATGACAGGAATGTAAACCTAGACTAATTGCATCGAATCAAATTCAAGAATGAAAAACTATACTATTGCATTCAAAATAAACTTTAATCTATTGCATAAAAATTGAGTGCACAAAAGGAATCAATGCAAACTATTTCTATGTTATTTAACTAATGATCAAAATAATAAATCCTAATTGAAAATTTAAAGCTTTGATGATGATAAGATCATGATAAAAATGTATATTTCCTCTTCCAGTTGGATTTCAAGGCTTGGGGGACATTTCTAAGTGATGAAAATTGAAAAATAGGATTAAGAGGCAATTCTAGCCGAGTTCTGATCAATTTTGTGAAGTGCTACGTGATGCACATGATTGTATCTGAAAGCATCCTATAGACTCTATAAGTGGTCTAAAATATGGGTAAATATGGTAGAATTCCGGGGAAGAGTGTAGAGGACCATTCCAATGTCATATTTACTCAGTACCCCATCTTGCACAAAGGGAAAAGTCAAATAATGGTTTAGGTAGCCAAACTTGCATAATAGTGAACTAGTAAGCTTATCAAGGCACATAAGTGCCTAAGTTGATCAAGTGAAAATTCTATGGGGATTTTTTTTTTTTAAATGGATGTTTTTAGGTTTCAATCCAATTGCAATCAACCTGAAAGAAGATAATTAAGACATGCTAAGATTTGGCCGAAATTTCAAGAAAATAAACTAGTAAGTCAATCTAAGTAACCAAATTCCAAAGCTAATCAAGTGTAAATGCTGTGGAATAATTTTATTTTTTAATTAAAATGTTTCTAGGACTAAATACAAGTGGAAAAAACTCAAAAAACTTCGTTAAGACATGCTAAAATTTAGCAAAACATTATTACTAATAAAACTAGGAACTAAGTAGAGAAATGTTCAAAATGAATATAAATAAAAGAAATGGTACACAACGGGGCTATGAGGCTATTGGGATGGCCAAGCTTAAGGAGAATCAAATTCCAAAGAATATAAACCATATTTAGAAGCTGAAAATGAAGTTGTATTTCATTACTGAGAACAAATCAAGTGCATCATTGTTGGAGGTGGAAGTAGAATTGTTGTATATCAAGTGTTCTTCATAAAAATGATGAAAAATTATAACCCCTAGAAGCTAATTCAAATTGGTACTTATACAAAATGATGGGGAACCTAAATACTTGAAATGAGGTTTTATTTCCCTCCAAAATGCCCTCAAATAGTGGATATGGTCTCCAGCAACAGGAGTCTTCATTAAATCACAAAGAGCACATTCCTAGATTTTCTCAATCACTACATCTCCATAATCTATTAAATAGTTTTATATTATCCTATTATTATCTTATATTGGTCCATCATGTAGGAGGGAGAAAGTCCCTAAATTATCTCATCTTCCAAATCTCCAGATTTTGCCCAATATTCTTTCAATATTCTACAAAAATAATTAATGTTAGGAACATAATGAGCAAGGATAAATCAAATTCCTAAGGGCCGATTAATACTACAAATTAACTCTATGATGTGCAAGTAAGGGGGTAAAATACATTTTTTAAGTGTCTAGAAATAATGAAATGGACCTAATAAAATACACAATTTTGGGGCCCATCATCTCTCCCCTACTAAAGTTGATGCTCACCCTTGAGCAACTCAACCTTCTTCCTTTTCCCTACCTTTGTCAAGGTGTCCTTTAGTGTATTCTTCATGTATGAGATAGTTGTAGAGGTTGTTTCTTCTGAATATAACTCAAACATGAAAGGCCCTACTCTAGTTTGCCACTCTGATCTTCATGCTGGTTTGATGGGAAGAATTGGTGCTATTGTCCTTCCCTCTCTTTCCCTTGTAATTGTCTTCATTGTGGAGGTGCCCTATGTTGATTGAAGTTTTATGATGTAAGTCCTTCAATATACAGGTGCCACTGTGGATCAAATATTTTTTGTTGTTTTTTGAACATGGATCGTGCAGCAGTCTGTAGTGGATCTTGTAGCTGCTCAAGACCGATGCTATAGTCATCCAATGCTTCTTGGTGATTATATTTCTTGACTGAGCCTTGAATGTGGTCTTGTAAGATATGCATATATTTCTACAAGACTGTGTGTGTTCATGTAGAAGTTAGATAGACCCTCCTAGGATCACCATTTCCTCCATGCACTATTTCAGAAAATATTGATAATTTATAAAGAAGTTGCTAATGGGTGTAAGAGTGCTTTGTGGTGATGAAATGATGCAGGAGCATCAAGGACAATTTTCATTTTTCAATATGTAATAAAGGGGGGTGTGACATTTTAATTGTTTTATTAATTAATTTGTTATTTTTAAATAAAATAGGAGATAAATTATAAAAGTGAGGATTTTGTAAATATCCTTTTATTAATTAAAAGGATATGAGAGAAAATAGAATTAGGTAGCAAAATTAGGGAGTAGGAATTCTATGTATGGGACTTTGTTGAGTCCACACCTAAAATGAATTTGAATTAGATTTAGTTGAGGATTAGGTGGAGATATTTTTGGAGTGAATTAAATTCATTATTTATGTATAAATATTAGTGGTTTTTGTGAGGAGAACATACTTGAATAGTTGAAGAGCTGAGATAGTTAAGAGTGGAGTGAGTGAGGAGTGGTTTAAAGGGCCAAGAGCCAAGAGGTTGCCCAATGTAATATCTGGCCACAGAATTTTAATATAGTTGAGGGAGTTGATTTGTATGGCTCTTTTTCGCCTTCATGTTTAATTGAGTTGGATGTTTTGCATGATTTTATTGTAGAAACTTTGAGTATTTTCAGAGTTCTTGAAGCAGTTGTGTTCTTATATGCAGGATCTGCTTCCTAGCATAATTTCTGCATCATTTTTGGTATCAGAGTGGGAAAGGATATTTGTTTTGAATATATGGATAGATTGTGTGAGAGAATCTGAAGTATCTATTGGAATTGTAGAGGGAAAATTAATGCTTATTAGCCCATGCAATTTTATGATCGCTCATACATATATTTCTGAATATAAATTCGATTTCAATATGTTTGTATGAGTGATTGACATATTGCAGGTGATAGGTGCAGAGACAAACTGACAGCGTGTTGTGCAGAGGTAGATGCGGATGAGTGGAGCTGAAGTTGTGATTAATGAGGTCGATCTACGTCCGTGGTGAAGTGTTAACATTCAACAAGAACAGATTGCGTTGAAGCAGTGAATAAATCGCCTGAAGATGTGTTTGAGAGGACGGTAACAGTCTTCAATTTTTGAATTATGTGGATCTGGAATGTATGTAGGAGAAAACCAAACTCTGTGTAGGCTTGAAACGCCCTCAGGAGCAGAATCTGGGGTGAGCTTGGTTCGTGTGATGAAGAAATGCAACTGCAAAAACTGTGTTGATAAAACTGAGCCGGCGTTGAATGGCATTCAGTAAGTGTAATGACCAATGTTTAAATAGTGGCAAATTGTCATATGTAGCGTGCTTGAAGGTAATGCATGGTTCGAAATTTGTGAATGACTGTTATTGATTATATGCCGAGTAGACTTGTTGTTGCAATCGCTATGAATATTATGGTCCATCGATCTTTGTTGTGTTAATCGATTGAAGTTTGGAATCATTGTTCTGATAATCAATTGAAGTTTGGGGTTCTTTGCTGTGATAATCGATCTGAATGTTAGAACATCGATTTCTTTTGCGTGATGGTTGATATGAATGTTGGGTGTTTGCTGTGGTGATCGATTGTTATAGCCATCGATTTTTTTTAAAATTCCAATGAATGTATATGCCATTGCTCTCTTTTAAAAAAAGAAGAACATTCAAGCTACTTCTAAGCTGGACAAAGAGATTGAAACAGCGTGAGACTATGTCTGCAAAGAGAATTTTGATATGAAAGAAACCCATGAGGTATGGACGGTGTTGACGGAAGTGGAGAGAACACCTTAAAGTGCATAAATGCTACGATGTCTGGATGGACGGATTTGGCAAGCATAACTAAGTCACAAAGGGACCACGGGTTGGGTTGACATTCTGCGCTCAAATTCATGACAACCACGATGTTAAATCCAATTCGGTTGATCAAATGATATATTGTGCAGGTCGAAAGAATGAAATTGAGTTTATAGAATGGATCACAGTCACAGTGAAAACCGAGTTAAGGAAGACGCAGCGAAAGCGCAGTGGAATTATGTGATTGGAAGCAGCATAACTCTTTGATGAAACAGCGTTAAAGAATTGAGTTAACAGCACAAAATAGTTTGTAATGGTTAGAGCCAAGATTGAAATAAAGCTTGTGTTGGAACCTTATGTTTTGGAACCAAAAATTAAGGTGTGAAAATGGAACCAGAAGCAGTTAAACAACAAAGGCGGATTTTATAATGGTCTTCGCATGAGTTCCAACTATAATGCTGGAGATCCAATGGAGGATGTGCATCAAGCTGGGAGTTAATGCAAAGGTAAGTTGCGAAATGGTGAGACCAAACCCAATTATTATATTGATGTTTGGGTTTTAAATTAATGATGAAATGTCCATATGGTCTAAACCTATTCGATAAACAAAGGTCGGATGGATAAAATAAAAGATCCATAAGGTATAAGAGCCAAAGATTATATTTGGGTTTTATTAAATATCTCAGATTTCTGTAAAGGTGAGACCAAAGTTTATACCTTGCGTTTATCAGATTGAATATTGATTCGATATTTATAAGGAGAGGTTTACTATATGGTTTCGATTGAAAGGTAGCTCCACATATGAAAATTGTGTTTAATTAAACCAACGATTGATTTGTATTATGGGTTGAATTGAGATAAGAATTTTTAATTCGAATATTCATAAGGGGGGTTATGAAGTATGGTTTTAGCCATTATAATAAAGAAGAAAGAGCTTTCGTCTAAGAAATCTAGGTGGTGTTGCATGGATTTTATAACCATGAGTTTTAAAGATAGCTTCCACATTGAAGCATGATTGTTGGCTATGGTTATAGCCATCCCAATAAAAGGTAGTCTCCACATAAGCATTGAAATCTGGGTTATGTTGGTGGTTTTATTAATCACCAAATTTGTAGAATAAGCTTCTATATATATATATATATATATATATATATATATATATATATATCTATATATATATATATATATATATATATATATATATATATATATATATATATATATTTAAGTTTGCCTAGATTGTGAATTTATTTGGGGCTAAAATTTGAGATGCATTTTAATATGCTTGTGAATGAGAATGCGGGTTTAGCAGCACTCAGCTTGGACTGATATCAAGTGGTATAATGGTGGGTAGACTGTGGTGATTTGTGAACTATGCAAAAGTATATAGGCATATAAGCAAGGGGCGTGGTAAATTGACTTGGCACACTAAGATCGACGAGAGGGAAATGTTTGCATTAAGATGACAAACTTGTGAACATGCAAGTATTGACAGTGACAAAGATGGCACAGAGGAACGGAAATTAGAGGAATGAGGTTGCACAGGAGCATGAGGTATGATACTTCAGGAATATTTTTTTTTTTAAAAGATGGAATGGTTTATTTATTTCACCTTAAATAAATCTTGGAACACTTGAATTGCAATTGACTAAAGACTTCAGTATCATGTGGAATGATAAGGGAAATTGATGATTTTTCTTAAAGAATGAAATAGGAAAGAAAGTGAAGATTGTATAAACTTGAAACATCCATTGTCATAAATTTTTTGTCGAGTCTTGAAGTGAAAACCAGTGTTAGATGGAAGTTTGGATAGTTTTGAGTCAAGATTGAGCATTTTCATCCAAGATGAAAATTTGGTATAAGTCTAAAGTCAAAGAGTCGTACGATAAATACAAATTCTGTATGCAATTGGGTGCATGATTGGTGGAGCAACACCCAAAGAATTGGTTATTGTAACACATGAGTTGCTAAAGTGTTGTTTGCAGAAAATTGTAGCCAGAAGGTTGTCAGAGGTTGGTTCCAGGACAAAGAGAAGCCAAGTGCAGAAGGAGAAATTGCATTTTGATGAATGGTAAGTGTGAGGGATTGCTGAGAAGTGGATTAAATGAAGTCCACATGTGAACAGATGTAGTTCACAAAGGAGGGGAAGATGATTGTTGATAGTCATTTTCGGAGATTTGATGAAGAGTATGAGCGGGAGAAGGCCGAGATAAAAATTCACCTTGAATTTTTAATGAAATTGTTGCAGGAAAATATGAGAAACCAGACACATGGTTGGAACATGAGAAAGAAGGTGAAGTGGCAGAAGCTACACGTAAGAAGGGAAAAGCAGGTAAAGATACAGTTGATGGAAGAGCTGAGGAAGCTTGAGCAGATGTTGAGTTGTGAAGAACTCAGAGAGGCTGAGTTAAAAATGGATGTTTCCATTTGTGGGCCGGAACATGGCGAGATTCTGGGTGACGAGATCAGTGAGGAGGATCTCATGAAATATTGGGATAGTTCAGAAGCATCTGAAGAGGTGATGGCGAGAAAAACAGATGAGGCTATGAAGCCTTGCAATTTTTCTCATAGTTTATGTATGTTTGTAGGATGTGCGAAAGATGGTGAGCAGTCGGATGGAACTATCACAAAGGAGAATGAAATTCTTGAGGTGAAGTCTGGTAGAGAATTCCTTTCAGAGAAGGAATGTGTTGGTTGGTTACAATAGGAAGAAATCACAAATGACTTCTTGTTTGGGATAATACAGCAAGTTGAAGCTGTTATGGAGCAGGAACAAAGTGGAAATGCTGAAGGAAAATTCCAAGGAGGTAAACAAGTGTATTTGTTTAATGGGATTTCTAACAAAATTTTACAATGTAATGATGTTGAAACCAGGAAAATTCAGGAAGATTTCCAGAGGGAGAATGGAAGTAGTGATGAGACAGAAGGGAAATCTACAGAAGAACTGAATCAAATGAAAGATTCACAACAGCAAAGAGAGATGTCGACTGAAGCATTCAGTGAGATCACAAGGTCTTATGTTTTTAAGACTAATGATTTTTATGTGATGATAGGTATATCACAGGGTGTTGAGAAAACTTTGAAGTTTGTTAAAGGAGAAGAGTTGAATCTGAAATTTGTTCAGAATGATGCTGGGGTAGCAAGATCTCAGGAGGGAATGAAGACATAGGGGTCTTATGGAAATATTCAGCAGAATATTGAAGCGGGGGAAGAAGGACCATCTGATGATTGGTCAACAGCAAGTGAAGGTATGGAAAATTATGTAAAATTTCTGAGTTCTACTTCAGTTGAGATTGTTCAGTTATATCAGAAGTTAGATCTTCAAAGGAGAGAGTTGGAAAAGCAGAGGACCTATTTTCAAGGAAAGTTATTGAAAGACACAGAAGAAGGAAACATTTTTCAAACAGATGATGTGGAGGAGGGACTAACTGATAGTCTCACAGAGAAATTGAATCAGCATACTGATGTGCTGATGGAGGAGGGAATTTCAGAGCAGCATACTGAAATGTTGCCAGCAGCAGCAGAAGGGGCACTGAAGCCTTATGTTTTTTATTCTAACAATTGTTTTGTGAGTACAGGTTTTATTGTAGATGCTGGAGAAAATCTATTAGAGAGAGAAATTGAACTGATGAGGCGGATGATGATGAAAGTATCCTGGAAGAGGCCAACAGCAGTAAAAAAAAGAAAAAATAGCAAAAGAAAGACAACAGAAGATTGTGAAAGCATAGTCAGTGGGGCGATGCAGCATAAAGTGTGGAGACCTGGAGAAGAACAACAGATAGAAGCAGCAACAAGTGGGAAGTTGTAGCACAAGATATGGAATCCAAGCATACATAGATCCTAACACATGATCATGCGATCATGTTTAATTTCAACCTTGGGAGTCTAATGCAGGAGCATCAAGGCCAATTTTCATTTCTCAATATGTAATAAAGGGGGGTGTGACATTTTAATTGTTTTATTAATTAATTTGTTATTTTTAAATAAAATAGGAGATAAATTATAAAAGTGAGGATTTTGTAGATATTCTTTTATTAATTAAAAGGATATGAGAGAAAATAGAATTAGGTAGCAAAATTAGGGATTAGGAATTCTATGTACGGGACTTTGTTGAGTCCACACCTAAAATGAATTTAAATTAGATTTAGTTGAGGATTAGGTGGAGAGATTTTTGGAGTGAATTAAATTCATTATTTATGTATAAATATGAGTGGTTTTTGTGAGGAGAACATACTTGAATAGTTAAAGAGCTGAGATAGTTAAGAGTGGAGTGAGTGAGGAGTGGTTTAAAGGGCCAAGAGCCAAGAGGCCACCCAATGTAATATCTGGCCACAAAATTTTAATATAGTTGAGGGAGTTGATTTGTATGGCTCTTTTTCACCTTCATGTTTAATTGAGTTGGATGTTTTCCATGATTTTATTGTAGAAACTTTGAGTATTTTCAGAGTTCTTGAAGCAGTTGTGTTCTTATATGCGGGATCTGCTTTCTAGCAGAATTTCTGCATCATGAAAGAGGTGGAAAAATGGATAAATGAAAATGATTTTGATGGAAAAATATGGGAATGGAGGTGGAAATAGTGTCAAATGGTGTGATGGAAGAATGATAGGGATATTTTTCCCCCCTTCCCCTGTTCTTGAGTGGAAAGCATCTAAATCGGTCCTCCTTTTTATGTTGATCAATATCATGTAGTAGTTTTAGGACAATCTTGTAGCAACATGTAACTTTCCTGTAGCAAGAATGTTTAACCAATATCTCTCAAATGGTTTATTTAATTCAAATGAAATTGTTTTAGCATGTTAGCATAACCCTTTTGCATCTCCCCATAAGAAATTTTGACCAATGGAAGCACAAATATTTATAAAAATTAAAATTGATCGTAGGTGATGTCAGCCAACTTATTGAAAAATATACACCGTAATTTTATGAAAATTTTTAAGCATGTTACCATCATCGTTATTCATCTCCCCATAAAACCACTCGGCCAATGGATGCATTATTTTTTAGATATGGTCAAGAAAATTTCTTCCCTATTTTATTTTGCAATTTTGGAATATCCTATAGCAGAACAAAAATTTTCTGTAGCAACTATAGGACAGTGAGAAAAATGAATGGGAAAGGCTTGGGAATGATGGGTGAAGGTTGGAATTGGATGAGGGCAACAGAAACCAGAATAATGGTGATGAAAACAAGGTTAGTGGTGATTAAAATATGGTTAGATGAAAATGAGGCTAATGGGAGAATAAAACGAGGCTAGATAAATATTGAGTTTGGACAAGAATGTATCTTGTGGATGGATACCTTTAGTGACCCTCGATACTTAGAAACACATAAGAGAAATTACATAGCACTCATGAAGCCCAAAGCATTCGATTATATACCTTTCCTACACATGGAGCTGCTTGATGGTGCTTATGATTTGGATTGATTACTTTTTTTGTAGGTGCTACTGGAGCCAAAGGCTATGTTGCAAGTGTTGCATGGAGCCTTGCTTCTTCATTAATGACTGGCGTTGGAGGTTTGCTTCTTCATGGCTACTTGCTTGGATTCATAACTGGATCCCCTTTTCCTTCTTTCATGGTTGCAAAACCTTCCTTTTTCATGTTGTTGGAATCTTATTCAAATGCAATTGATGACATCAAGGCCCTCCTGGTCTCTTCTCTTCAATTCTTGCTAAATAGTGGTGGTTTTGTTGGGCCCTTGAAGATTTCTACAAGAAACATATTTTCCTATAGAAATCACAAAGACTCCATAAAATCACCATTTCTTAGCGCTATTGTTGACGTGGACACTTAATGGATATCAAGTAAGGTTATGGTACAAGTATCCATGGCTAAAAGTATGAAGCGAAGGGGCTAAATGTTGATTGTGATGAGGAAGCAGAACTAGTGCATGGGAAAATGCCAAATTTTGAAAGTTGTAGAAATCAAGATGTGCTTGATTGGATTGATGGTGAAGGTAATTAGGAGTATCAATATGCCTTTTTTCCTTTAATTATGAAGAAAACCAAATATAATTTTTTTTGTAAACAAGCTAGAAATGTATGGCGAAATTTTAGGCCAAAAATGAAAGTGCTCAGATTCCAATTCTGACCTGGTGGAAAGATAGAGTATTAATTTAGAATGTGAATAATTCCTTCCCCAAGTAAAATTGACAAGAAAATTTGTTGTTGTAACTTCTTGATAAAATAGGCCTATAAATGAGACCACAATGAGGTTTAAATGATGGTGTAGGATGACAAGAGTGGAGTTTTGGCAGTTGGGATAGGTGGGAAAAAATTAATTGAGTTCAAATACACCTTCATCCCCTTAAGAAATTGAAAATTTTGCCTTTTAGTGTCTATTTAATGAGACTATATGTATCTTACGGAATTATAGGACAATCATGTAGTAATGGAGGGTATTCTGTGGAATTTTAGGATTGTGCTCTGAATGAGTTGTAAATTGATGAAATGGAAGGGGGAAAAGTATGGAATCATGTTAGGAGGATGGAAAGGGGTGAATTGACCTTTCCTTGACCCTTCTTGAGCAGTTTTCACAGGAGGTAAGAATCCAAAGGTTGAATATTTTTTACTTATGCTTTCTTCACTACTCATTTGTTTTTTTTGTGACACTAACTTATTTCGTTTCCTTAGGAAGGTGGGGGTACCTGCATGCAAACACATAGGTTCACATGGAACAAAAAATATCTTATTTTCTCAAATTTTTATTTTTTTTATTTTTTCTTTAGGCATATTCGTTGCCTCAGTGAGGTTTTCACTGAGTTGGTATACCTAGGCACCTAAAATGAGCTTTTCACCTAGTATATTATTATTTTCTCATTTTTTTTCAACTCAATAATCACCTCATAGAGGTTTCAACTATTGAGCCAATCTTAGGTGCCTCAAAGGAGGTTTTTACCTGAGATATTTATTTTTTTCTCTTTTTTTTAATCATAGGAATACTTCCAATAGAGCCATTTTTAGGTCCCTATATTACTAGTATAGTCCCTTATTCTTGTTAGTGTAACACCCTTATTGTTATTATTGTACACTTGTTACCCCCATATTTTTATTATTGTGCCCCTAAATTATTATTGTTAGGTCGACTAGGATTACATTATGGCCCCACTAGGATTACATTGTGGCCCCATGGACTCCTATATATAGAAAGGAGGTTTTGTAATTTGAAACATCCAAGAATTGTTCATTCATGTAATGTATTGGAGGTTTCCCCCTAGAAGTGGCTTATTTCTAAGGTGTTGATATCTCTTTTCTTCTATTTTTGGAGATGGTTTCACAACATTTGGTATCAGAGCTTGGGATTCTAGGGTTTTGCTGCTCCAAACAGGTCATCGTGGAATTTTCATTATAACATTTTTTCTACGAAGGTTTAGAAGCTGGAATTTTTAGAGTGCGAAGTTGAAATCCCAAGGAACATCTTTGAAAAATTTCAGATCTTGGTTCACAATATTTTCAGAGATATGATCTGTGGAAGTTAGGTTTTTTTGCAGCGTCCTGAATTTCACTTAAAAAGGTCATTGCGGAATTTTTGATATAAATCTTTTTATACAAAGGTTCAGAAGCTGAAATTTTTAGAGAGCGAAGCTAATATCCTGAGGAACATCTTCACAAACTTTCAAAGCTTGGTTCACAATATTTTTGGAGATATGATTTGTGGAAGTTAGGTATTTTTCAGGCTCTCGAATTTCATCTCAAAGAGGTGATTGTGGGAAAGTCTTCATAACTCTCTCTCTGAGCATCAGATTGAAATTTGTAAAAAGTGACTGGAATTACATGGAATCTACTTTCCTGTCTATAAATTTCAGATACCAAGGAGCAAACAGTAACATGTGACAAGTCGTACAAGTTCGCTCTACTGAACCAGTCCATAATTAGGTCATTGTGGGAGATTGGACATAATTTTGAATTGAAGAATCCAATCAAGTTAGACCTGTGGAATTTTAAAGAAGCTTCAGAGTACTACTACAAGGCCAAATTTCAGACATTGAGGATCTGCAATTATAGATATAAGTCAATTTCAATATCAAGCTCCTCAAAAGCAGGTAAAAGGTGTGTATTTGTTTTTTCCAAATTGCATAAGTCGTGTTTGAAAAATCAAGTTGAATTGATTCCAAGGGCATATTATAGAATAGATATCAGTATTGGAATCTCAAATGGCCCCTAAAAAGAATTCAACACCCATTAAGCCTTTAGAAGGCTCTACTATGACTCATGAAGATGAAGAATGGAAACATGACATATCAAAATTACAAGAGCAAGTGCAACAAATTTCTCTCTCGCAAAGGGCAAAAAAAAATGACATGGAAGTTTTGAAGAAAGGCGTGGAATCTAAGATGGATGGTTTTAATAATGGCGTGGAAGCTAAGATGGTTGGCATGGAAGCTGGCATGGAATCTAAGATGGAAAACATGAAGAATGATCTAAAAGCAGACATAGAAGGTTTGACAAAGTTGATACAACAAATGTTTCCTAATGGTGAAAAGATAGTAGAGGAAACTCATGATGAGAAAAAAATAAATGCTAATCGTGATTTCATAAACTCTAATGTTGGCAGGAAGAACCACCATATTCCAAAAATGGATATGAGGAAGTTTGATGGAAAGGATCCTGTAACATGGATACTACAGATGGAGCAATATTTTGATCTCAATAATGTGCAAAACACACAAAAGGTATGCATTGCAACTTTACATTTAGAACAAAAAACAT
This sequence comes from Pinus albicaulis, assembly GCA_034641835.2. Classification (NCBI taxonomy): domain Eukaryota; kingdom Viridiplantae; phylum Streptophyta; class Pinopsida; order Pinales; family Pinaceae; genus Pinus; species Pinus albicaulis. The sequence goes on from CM076576.1 coordinate 448,242,634, forward strand.
TTGTATGGTATCGATGGCTTTGCTCCCATAAAAAAATTATCACTTGCTCAATTTTTACGAAGGAAATGATAGCACATTATGAGGATACAAAGACCAACGCCTTCTTTAGCCAATTGATAAATCTCAAACAAAATGGTTTCGTGGGGGAACACATTGAGGACTTCCAAAAATTGAATATAAGGGTAATTGATATTCTAGAGGAACATAGAATTGATCTCTTCTTAGGTACTTTAAAGGATAAAATCCAACATGAAGTTCATGTTTTGGAACCTGATTCATTGGAGAAGGTATTTAGGTTGGCAAGAAAATTTGAATGTAAAATTATGTCAACAAGGAAGCCTACCACTCACTTCTATAAAGAGGGAAGTGTTGCTACTCATAGATTTCAACAACCTACAAGGTTGACACCAAAACAATTGGAAGAAAAAATAGAAAAAGGGCTTTGCTACAGTTGTGATAGCAAATACACTAAAGTCCATAAGTGTGCTGAGAAGAAATTATTTTACATAGATTGTGAAGAGGAAGAAGAAAATGAACAAGAAGAGGATATACACCAGGAAGCAACCCTAGAAGAGGTTAAGAAATGAGTCTGACCATATCATGTAATGCATTGGTAGGAATTACCACTCCTCAAACTCTCAAGACATAAGGGCATATCAAGAAGAAAAAGGTAATAGTGTTGATTCATTCGGGTAGTACTCATACTTTTATCCATTGTAAGGTAGCCAAGGAATTGAATTGTTTCCTATACCTAGCACTAGAATGTCAAGCGATGGTTGCAAATGGAGGAACTATAAATTGCTCTAGAAAATGACATAATATCAAGATAACCATGGGGGAATATCTATTGAATATTCCAATGCTTTCCATTCCTATGGGAAGTGCTAATGTTTTACTAGGAGTACAATGGTTACAATCTTTGGGGACGGTATCTTTCAATTTTCAAGAACTTTTCTTGAAATTTTTTTCAAAAGGAAAGGAAGTCGAATTACGGGGTATTAAATGGAAGCTCGGAAATATAATAAGCTCTAATTTCATGACAAAGCTTCTAAATAAATAACAACCAGTCATAATCGCACAATTATGTTCACTAGAAGTTCCAACATCAAAATCATCTATTTTTGAAGATCTCCAGAAATTATTGGACAATTATTCTGAGGTTTTTGAAATTCCCAAAGGACTCCCACCTATTCCTGATCATGATCATGCTATTCATTTGATTCCAGGAAGTGTTCCTCCTAACATCAGGCATTCTGGATATCCTTATGTCCAAAAGAGCGAAATTGAACGTATGATTGCATAAATGTTAGAGGCTGGTATAATTCAACCTAGTCAAATTTCTGTCTCTGCTCCTGTAGTATTGGTACACAATAAGTATGGATCATGGCGCATGTGTCCCAATTATAGGGAGCTCAATAAGCTCACAATTAAAGATAAATTTCCCATTCCTGTTATTGATGAATTATTGGATGGATTACATGGAGAAATTTATTTTACCAAGTTGGATCTTCATTCAGGATATCATCAAATTAGAATGAAGACTGAAGATATTCTGAAAACAGCATTTTGAACTCATGAGGGTCATTATGAGTTTTTGGTCATGCCTTTTGGCCTTACCAATGGACCTTCTATATTTCAAGGGTTGATGAATTCCATTTTCAAACCCTTCCTTAGAAAATTTGTGCTATAATTTTTTGATGATATACTAATCTACAGCAAGTCTTGGAAGGATCATGTTCAACATGTTGAGAGGGTGCTCAAACTATTGTAGGAGAAACAATTATATGCAAAAACATCCAAATGTTTCTTTGGAGTACAAGAGGTGGAATATTTGGGTCATATTGTATCTCACGATGGTGTTAAGGTAGACCCTAACAAAATTAAAGCCATTAAGGAATGGAAAGTCCCCAAAACCATAAAGCAGTTGCGAGGATTTCTCAAGTTAACAGGGTATTATCGCAAGTTTTTTAAGCATTATGGGAGAATATCAGCACCTCTAATAAAATTATTAAAGAAATATGCATTTTCATGGACTCCTGAAGCACTGAGGCCTTTGATCATCTTAAAGAGGAAATGTGCCTAGCACCGGTCTTAGCTATGCCAGACTTCACAAAAACCTTTATTGTGGAATGTGATGCCTCAGGAAATGGAATTGGTGCTATTTTAATGCAAGAAGGAAGACCCATTTCTTTTGAAAGTCATTCAATCAAAGGAAAGTATTTACAGAAACCTATTTATGAGAAGGAAATGTTAGCAATACTGCATGCACTAAAGAAATGGCGAACTTACCTAATGGGAAGACACTTCAAGGTAAAAACTGATCATGATAGTCTTAAACACTTTTTGGAATAAATACTATCTTCAGAAGAGCAGCAAAAATGGGTCACAAAGATGTTGGGTTGTGACTTTGAAATAATCTACAAAAAAGGAAAGCTTAATGTTGTTGCAGATGCACTCTCAAGAAAGAATGAAGAGGTGGAAGCATTGCTTTGTGCCATTTCTATTATCAAACCAGATTGGATAACTGAAGCAAGAGATGAATGGAAGAAGGACAAAGATGTATGGACACTCATTCAAAAGTTGCAGCAAGATCCTAGTACATCCGATACATTTAGTTGGAAAAATGATTCCTTATGGTACAAAGATCGCTTATATCTTTGTAATAATTCCCAACTAAAACAAAAGATTCTTCTGGAATTGCACACTTCTCCTTTAGGAGGACACTCAGGATTTTTAAAAACTTACCACAGGGTGAAGAAGAATTTTTTTGGGATGGCCTTAAATCTGATATTCAAAAGTTTGTGGCGGAATGTTTGGTTTGCCAGCAGAATAAAGTGGAGACAATTAAGACCCCGGGACTTCTACAAAATTTATCCATTCCAAGTCAACGTTGGGAGGAGATTTCAATGGATTTTATCACAGGTTTACCTAAGTCCAAAGGAAAGAGTGTCATCATGGTGGTAGTTGATAGACTTACCAAGTATGCACACTTTTGTGCAGTATCTCATCCATTTAAAGCAAGTACAGTTGCTACTACATTTATGGACAGAATTCAAAAGCTACATGGAAGCCCAAGGGTTATTGTGAGCGACAGAGATCCCATTTTTATTGGAAATTTTTGGACAAAGTTATTTTCTTGTTTGGGTACTCAATTAGCTCATAGCTCATCTTATCATCCTCAATCTGATGGTCAAACTGAGATAGTAAATAAATGTTTGGAAGGATATCTTCGTTGTTTTGTATCTGATAATCAAACACAATGGGTCAAGTGGTTACCTCTCGCTGAATGGTGGTATAACACTTCCTTCCATACTGCAGCAAAAATGACCCCATTTATGGCACTTTATGGATATCATCCACCATCCATCACATAATCTTTAAGAGAAAATTCAAAGGTTCAAGCAGTGGAAGATCACATCGAGCATCAGCAAGAAGTTCTCCAACTCTTAAAGGATAACCTGAATTTGGCACAAAATCGAATGAAGCAACAGGCAGATCAACATCGCAGCGAGAGAAGTTTTGATGTAGGAGATTGGGTATTTTTACGGCTACAACCATACAAACAAATGTCCCTCAAGAAAGCTAAGAAAGATAATAAATTATCGCCAAAGTACTATGGTCCTTACAAGGTGTTGCAAAATATTGGTACTATGGCATACAAATTGGAGCTTCCTGCTTCTTCACGAGTGCATCTAATTTTCCATGTTTCATGCTTAAAGAAGGTTATAGGTGAAAATCTTCCAGTTCAAACAATATTGCCAGAACTTGATGAGGAAGGAAAAATCATATTGGAACCTGAAGTGGTCACGGAAACAAGAAATCGACAACTACGGAATCGATCAATTTCAGAGTATCTCATCAAGTGGAAGAACTTACCCACTGAAGATTCTACATGGGAGGATGAGAATTTTATACAGAAGCACCCAGAGCTACTCAAGCATTGAGGACAACACTATTTTGAAGGAGAGCGGCATGTTAGGTCCCTATATTACTAGTATAGTCCCTGATTGTTGTTAGTGTAACCCTGTTATTGTTATTATTGTACCCTTGTAACCCCCATATTGTTATTATTTTTCCCTTAAATTATTATTGTTAGGTCAGCAAGGATTACATTGTGGCCCCACTAGGATTACATTGTGGCCCCATGGACTCCTATATATAGAAAGGAGGTTTTGTAATTTGAATCATCCAAGAATTTTTCATTCATGTAATGTATTGGAGGTTGCCCCCTCGAAGTGGCTTATTTATAAGGAGTTGATATCTCTTTTCTTCTATTTTTGGAGCTGGTTTCACAACAACCATGTATGTACCAAGAATGAAAATATACTCATATGCAGGTTTGAAAGATGAATTTTTAGATATACGAGCATGTGAGAGATCAACTGGTTTTATTGAGATGAGATAACAAATTGTTGAAGAAGAGCGTCATGCTGCAAATTAATGATTTCCTAGAACCAAATTTCAATATAGTTGTGATGACCTTGGTTCACTTTCTCATTTGGATCAATTTATGTCTCCTTTATTACTGTGAAATGTAAATCTTTTACTCTTTTCTGATTTGTCTCGTGAACACATAAAGAATCAGATGATAAGCATAGTAGGCATTCTTTAATCTTAGGCTCTAGTGGTTTCTCTCCATGAAATGTGATAGATGATTCTTTAATATCCTATCGATATTATTCTTCTATATGTTCTTCTTCATTGACATCAAGAGAATCTCTTTTTTGCAATAGTCTTCCTGGCCTAAGATGAATACCATTTAGATCAAGAGGGTTTGTTTGGAAGTGTTGTACCTCATCTAATTGTAAGTGGGATGAGTTATTTTATTATTTGGGTTCAGAAAGGGTTGTGCAAGGAGTTGAGTGGGAGTGGATCATTGAGATGGATGCAGTTGCAACTATAATTATGGCGGAGGTGGATGGTATGTATAACATTGATTTGAGTATGGATATTATTGAGGAAAATATTAAGGATATTGTGTATTTCTCCCATAAGGTCCTTGCCAACATTGTTTCCAAGATTGGTTTTGGGGTTGAGATAGCCAAGTTTGTCAAGGGAATGGCGTGTTCCAATTAATTTGATATTATTGTGTATAACCTTGAAATTGTGAATTTGGATCTTGCATTATGCCAAGTTGACTAGGCTGCCATGGTATTTTGGGAGATACATAACATAGATGCTTTGGTGTTTTATTTGTTCCATTTTCCTCCTAGTAAACTTCATTTAACCCTAATAATGATATGCAATATTTAGTAGTGTGTGAATATGCATAAATAACACAAATTTCAACATCCTATTTTTGCTCATTTTACATTTCTAACATATATACTTGTTCACTTAGATTGCTAAAAGTTTTTTTTAAGGTTATCTAGAAAATTACCAAGTTCAACTTGACTTACCGATCTCAATGTCGATTTACTTACTACCACCCTTCCTCTTAACATGTGCTTGCATATTTCAAAAATTTCTTCAAATGATAATTGGTATACATCCCCTCTCCTCATTATATCAAGGAGATAAATCCACTCATTTCTAATTATTCTAAGTAAGAGGGTTTTTAGTGTGTCAAATCCTAACTAATGTAATTTTTCCTCTTAACATTATACACATATCTCTCTATTATATCCTTAAGGATTTCATATTCTTTTTGAGTCATTCTAAATATATCCTCTTTAATATCATGGTATTTATATTTCTCTAGAAACATTTGTTCCATATGATTCCATGATCCTATTGAATTAGTCCCTAAAATCATAAACCATTTAAGAGATCTATCTTTCAATGTTATCAGAAACAATATCAAATTTTCAGTGTTTACTAAGTAACCATAATATCTGCAAAGTAGTTCAAATTAAAGGAGAAAGGTTTCTAGATCCTCTGAGCTCATACCATGGAATTTGGGAAGAAATGATGGAGGGATGTTATTCATAATAATTTTGATATCAATTACCTGAATGGTAAATCCAAGAGGATCTTCCTCATTTTTATCATCTCCATCCATTTCTTCTGCCTTCTCCACCACCTCTTCTCCTCCAAAAGTGGATGGTGATTTGGTTCTCACTGTCCCACATGATTAAATGGGGGGGTTGGTGTTGGAGAAGTTTTTTTCTATTTTTTATAAAAAAAAAATGAATGAGAATGCTAATTCAATGCAATTTTATATTTCTGAAATGAAATATCTCTAATGTAATTTTTATTTTTTCTTTTGTGCAGAAAGTAAAAGAAATGAATCAACTAGGGAAGAAAACAATGCATATTTTTACATATCCTCGCCAAAGGTGCCAAAAAGTGGTGAGCCCTATTATTGCAACAAGTTTGTTGCAAATCCCAAGACTACCAACTTTAATTTTCAACCCAATGTTCATACAAACATAAGAGGTGTTGGCATTATGTGTGCAAAATGCAATGTGTCGTTCTTTTGTTGATATGATACAATGCAATGAATTGAGATGTGCAGAGACAATTTTTTTAAATCAGAGAACATAATATACTAGATCTAACTTTGTAAGGATGTAAATTACTGGAACACTACTTATCCTATTTCATAAGGAGACCCTAATATATTTGCAGAAAACAAAATGCTAGAAAAGAAAATACTAATTATGTTTTGCAAAAATTAAATGATACGAATGTAAACCTATATTAATTTCAAGGAATAAAATTAAATAAAGAAAAGCTATACTACTGCATTCAAATTAAACTCTAATCTAATTGCTGAAACCATCAAGTGCTCAAAAGTAATCAATGAAAACTATTTCTATGTTATTTAACTCATGATCAAAGTAGTAAATCCGAATTGCAAATTTAAAGTTATGATGATGAAAATATGATTTTCAAAAGGTATATTGTCTCTTTGAGTTCAATTTTGAGTCTTGGGGGATGTTTCTAAGTGATGAAAAGTGAAAATTAGGCTTAAGAGGAAATTTTTGCAGAGTTCTGATCAAATCTGCAAAGTGTTACATTATTGCTACATAATTGCTATATGATGCTACATGATTGCATCTGAAAGAATCCTATAGAATCTAGAAGAGATATTAAGGTGGGGAAATATGGTATATAGTTGGGGAAGAGTGTAAAGGAACTATCCAAGCTTATATCTACTCAGTAGCCCATATTGCACAAGTGGAAAAGTTAAACTAATGGTCTAGGTAACTAGATTCGTAGAATAGTGAATTAATAAGTTGATCTAAGCACCTAAATTCCTACGGTGATCAAGTGAAAATGCTATGGGGTGAATTTTCAATTAATTTGGATTTTTTTAGGCTTCAATCCAAGTGGAATAAACTCGAACAAATATCATTAACACGGTCTAAAATTTAGCAGAAATTTATTACTAAAACCAAAAAAATTAAGAAAATGAACTAGTAATCCAATATAAGTAACCAAATGCCTAAGATAATCAAATGCAACTGCTATGGGATAGTATTTTTTATCAAGTATAATTTTTTTAATACTCATTCCAAGTGCAAACAACTCAAAAGAGTTTCATTAAAATATCCTAAAATTTAGCAAAAAAATACTACTAAGAAAACTAAGAACTAAGCAGAGAAATGTTGAAAATGAAGAGAAATAAAATAATTGGTACACAACAAGGCTTTGAGGCTCTTGGTATGACTAATCCCAAGGAGAATCAGGGCCATATAAAGAAAAAAAAGCTTTAGAAGTTGAAAATGAAGCTGATTTTCATGACTGAGAACAAATCAAGTACATCACTAATGGAGGTGGAAGTAGAATTGTTGAATATCAAGTGTTCTTCATAAAAATGATGACAAAATATAACCCCTAGAGGCTAATTCGAATTGGTACTTATGCTTGATGATGGGAAACAATTATACTTGAAATAAGGACTAATTTCCCCCAAAAAAACCCTTAGATAGTGGATCTAGTCCCTTTTAGTTGGAGTCTTCATTAAATGACAGGGAGCACATTTATAGATTTTTTCAATCACTATATCTCTATAATATGTTCAATAATTTTATAATATCATATTAATTTATTATCCAATATTGATCCATTCTATAGCAGGGATCAAGTCCTTAGAATATCTCATCTTCCAAATCGTTAGAATCTGCCCAATATTCTCAAAATATTCTACAAAAATAAATAATATTAGGCACATAATAAGTAAGGATAAATCAAATTCATAAGGACCCATTAATAATACTTATTAACTCTATAATTTTCAAGTAATGGGGTAAAATATATTTTTTAAGTGTCTAGGAATAATGAAATGGGCCTAATAAAATATACAATTACGGGGCTCATCACCTAGATCCAAGGATTTGATCCCCGCTTCACCTACAATTACTTTCACAACCTGACCTTTCGAGACTCCAAAACATAGAAAAATATCAAATTTCCAAAACACTATGAACCCTTACAAAACAACCTCTTATCATGAATTTCCTCCTTCATCATTTACATTGAAACTGAGGCCTTTGATGAAATAAAGACACCATTGATTCTTCACTTTGAATTCACATGAGTTTTTTATAAAGGGAAGGAATTATTTTTTGATTTAGATTGTTTTGAATATCTTTATAATTTGAGCATGTGTTGAATAGAAAAAATAAAGGTGAAAAGTGTGCATCTCTGCAAGATGGTGGATTTATCTTGCTCTCTTGTATCAGGTCAACTAGTTCCCCCCTTCCACTACCGTATCTTTTGTCAACTCGTCCAACCCAAAGTTATACAGAAAAAAACCCTTTGTGTTATGGTGCTTACATCATAATAACCTCTTGTTATGGTGAAAACATCACAATAAATATTGAATTTTATTAATCAACGCATGTCATCTTCTCAATTGTGAACTTGCCAATAAATCCATAAAAGAATAATCCCATTCCAAAACTATACAAAACTAGAAAACAAAATGACAACAATAATCCCTCTTTCAAAGTATACAAAATGACAACTATAATCCCACTCAAAAATGAGAAAATGACAATAATAATCCCATTCGAAAAATAACAAACAAATTTGTAGAAATGGGACCTTAAATACTTATGCAACAACAAACAACACAATATGGTCCTCATGAAAAAATAATACATCAACAAAAACCAATGAATTGTAGAAATACAGAACTTCAGAAAAATTCCCATACAGTAAAATATTATTAATAGTGAAAACATTTATCCAACCGAAATATACAAGGAATATATTGATATAAATTATCGACATAAAATACTCCATATGAGTGCACTCTAAATGGAATGAAGTTGGACAATGATCACAAAACCTCTACACCTCTTTAACTAGTTATTGTCCAATACATGCATCTAGAATTTCAGTAAATATCTGCCATATTCCAAAATGAGGTTTGTAGAAGGTCGATGATTCTTGCTCCCAACTTGAGCTTCAAAGCTTGTTAGAGAAAAAAACATGTTAAAAAATGTACATGAAATTTACTCCCAGGTTATCAAGGATTCTCACTATGGACAGTTATTTTTTTTATTCCAACATAAAACTTTGAACTGGTTTGGGGCCACCATGCCATTTTCTATCATCCAGGACAAAACCAATCAAACAGTTCACTTAACTTGGCCTGAAGATAAATCATATTATTTTCCTAGAATAGCAGGAAGGACTTGGATTCAGTAACCACAGCCTTATTTCCACTTTATTTTTTCAATGGGGCATGGTCTTCATTTCTTCCATTTCTAACCTTCAACCAAATATTTTAAACCAACTTTAAGCTTTTTACTACCAAATGCAGAAATTTCTAATAGACATTTCCTTGACGTTTTGATTTTCGGTCCTTATTTTCTTGCAATTCTCCTCACATTTTCATGGTCAAAGCTCATTGATTCAAAGATAGATTCCTTTTACCTAGTATATTTTTCTGTAAGAGGAAACATTTCCTCGAAAATATTTATCCTCGTATCGAAACAATTATGCATCTTTTGTCTCCTAAATACCCGTCGCTTTAGTCCTCCATTAGTTTTCAAAGCATCCTCAACAATTTCATTATTGTTGTTATCATGTTTTACTACTTCCCTAGACATATAGACCCTCCTTGACCTCTTTGGACATACAAAATTTGAAGACATGTTTCTTGCAGCCCATGACCACATTTTTTGCAGAGGAGGAAATGAAGAAACATCCCCCCAAAAGCATTTTCTTGGCTTCTTAGCCTCCACATTATCATCATGATTTCCATCTGTTACTCTCTGAATCTTATATTTTTTCTTCGATCTCAAACATGTTCGTAAAAGAGCATAGTAATTATGACCTATAGGGGAAATATAATTAACATCATGACATACCCTGTGAGATTTGAACTAAAATATCTTTCCTACAGTAAGGAGATTCATTTTGGATTTTATGATAGTTTTTTTTATACATTATTGTCCAAATTAATGATATAATTAAGGGATGCTCAAGGACAATATTCAACATCAAAGGATTATCCATTTGTAGGAGACTCACATGATTGAGTTGATATGCACCCTAACATGTTTTGTTGTACAAGTTTTCCATGAATTCCTAAATAAAGTGACATGTCACTAGATATTCCTTTCCTCATTGAAGAGGTCATTCCATCCTCCGATCCACACTCATTAAAAATGTCATAACCCATCAAATTCACACTCTTCTTGGTGTTTTAAGTATTCCTCCTTGGTTGGAGACTGGGACAAAATTTTCTCAATGAAATTTATTACATGTTTCAATTCTACTTCATTGGCTTGAACAAGGGGTAGTTGTTCTTGTTCTTTTGAACCTTTCTTCTTCAAAAATTCTATTTTTCTCTCGAGATTTACCCTGTTAGAAGAATCCTTAGACAATGTTCTGTCTACGAAATATGTTTGACCCTGCAAATTTGCACCATTTTCCAGATTCTCGTATGGTTGTCTACCAACTCAGCATATATAAGGTGCTTGATCCTTCACAACTTCCCCACTACAAAAGATTATGGTGCATTATTTTAATGTTATCGAACTAATAGGAAGCTTGGATAAATATTTTCTTTTGCAGCCAATTTGAAACTAAAAATGTGATTCACTATATGGAGCTTCAACTACTTCATTTGCTGCACAATTTAGTTGATCACACAACTCTAGTATCCCAACACAAACCTCTGGTAATTTATCTGTAATGTGGTCTATTTTTATCTGAACAATTTTTCTTTTCTTTCTCTTAAAACCTTATGTTACAGTACTACATCCAACATTTATGTCCAGATATCTTATTATGTCTTTACTTAGAGCATTGCATCAGATAAGCATTAGGCATGAACATAAATAATAGAACAAACCATCAAACATAAACAACACAGATGAACACCAATATTTAAGGTGGAAACCCAATTCGGGAGAAAACCACCGCTGCTGTAATCTCAGTCTTCAATATTTATTATAGAGAAAACTTCTTACAATATATGCTAGTGCAGACTTATACCAACACGCAGGCACCCACCTGCAGAAGGCTACAACCTTCTCTCATTTACCAACCTCTCTTGGAAGGGAGCTACAACCCCCACTTTTGTTTACCAGCTACCACTGGAAGGGAGCTACAACCCCCTCTCTGAAGGCTTCGACCCTCAGCACCACTGCGGACCACGTTTCATCAATTTTCATACTAGCTCCACCAGTTTCCATACGACATACCTTGTCAGTCACCAGATTTATTTATTTTTTGTATACTCACACCAGTTCTTCATGATTTCATTCATCATTCAAACCAGAGATTCATCATCATCAGATCATTATATTCATGGGTGCATCATAGTATCATATTTATCAGTTAAGAACAGAGCTCGCCCATACAGATATTATTTTAAGAAATTTTATTCACAACCCTTACAATGCACACACCGTTCTCTATTTTTCTTTCTCCTTATATAGTTTTGCCTTTATTAAAACCATGAGTCAAAAACCACGAGTCGCTAATGGTATTCCTCTGTCAGTATTCCTTTTAGTTTATCCTACGGGGCTTTTTGATCTCTTTTTAATTTTTATTTATCAATTTTAAAGAAATTGACAAATAAATATATTTACAAATTTTGAATTCGCAAGCCTTATGTCTAAAGATTAACCCTTTGGATTTTATAGAAATATCCAACGCTTCTAAATAAATTAATCTTACGATAAACATTTCACCCTAGGCCCACATACACAGTCAATAGTCAATCCAATATGCCCATTTTTGTATAGGTTAATCCCCTCTACGGATAGAGGCGATCCCTACTAGCCCAGACCGGGTCTAGCAACAATCGTCACACGCTATAGTGCAGGTTCCTAATTGCAAATAAACCAACTAGCGATGAAGGCCTACCTAGAATCCAACATTGTCGCTTGTAGAGAAAGTGGCGCTCTCGTTCCTTAGCTCTGGCAAATCACGATCCTCATGATCTCCGTGACCGGACACCTGCACACTCAAGAAACAAAACAAATTCAAGCGTAAAATCTAGTATATGCAACTATATGTCAGTCAGAGAAGACATAATTCATTATCATAATCAACAACAAGAGTGGAACCATAACCAATAGTCGCTTATCATTAATCAATCAAAGGAGGATACAACCTGGCTTTGACTCTGAATTCTCCTTTGGAGGGTCGCCAGCGGAACACGTCTCGAAAAAGCCTATCGAGGATAGGACAAGCCTCTCTCTTTGAATGTCTCAATAATAATCTCCTTGCTTGGATTTGGCCTTAAGGGAATGAATCAAGGCTCTTGCAGTAGTAGGCTCTTGGGAACTTGGAGACTTGGAGATTAGCCTGCAAATGAGATGAGAAATATTTTATAGATGGAGTAAGGGGAGTTGGGATCCCTATAATCATGGGATTGGCCCTATCCTCAAGGAAGCTTCATTGAGAGGTGGCAAACCATTTCCTCTACATGGAGATCCGGAACCAAACCTCCCAACTCAAATTAGATACCAGTTCCTGGATCAGTTAGGACGAAGCTTCCACCATTTATTTTTAAAAAACACTCCTTAAAATGGTTGGCGCGAGTGCGACTCTGGGACAGAGCACCAATTGGCACGCCCTCTTTGAAGGATTTCCCCCATTGGCACGGGTAATGAATTGGCTACCCGCACTAATGCAAAAAGGGGTGTTTTTAGGGTTTTTCACAAGGAGTTGTCTTCAGGGCAATGAGAGTACATGTTTAGCGAAATACCATGAAAGTGTTTTCAAGTTATGTCACTGATCACAAGTCACGAAATGAGCCCTCCAATGTGCGAGACGGGGATTGCAGGGACGGTGAGAATTTACTGTGTAACAGATGCCCCCTAAATCATGAGGCCCGAGAGAGAGAGAGGGGTGAAATGCTTTACGAGAACTTGTCCAACTGAAAACACCACCGTCGGAAAACCTGCGTAGAGAAGTACAACTGATGTCTCAAATACATGATATATATGTGGTATGGGTGCAGCCATCCATAACAGAGTATACAATAATTTAGATCCAAGGTATGGACATAGCCATCCAGTGAGGATCGAAAAATAGACTCAGGTATGGTCACAGCCATCCAATCAGTGAGTCATGTCACTAATCATAAGAATCCACAAAATCGTAGCCTGGATTGTAACAGACAGGAATCCAAGGTCTTGCGCTCCATCTCGACTCGAAAAAAGTACAAGTTCAAGCATGCGAATAAGTGAGTTGAAGTCGAACATGCAATAACATCGCCTAATTACTAGCCAATGATGAAATCTGTTAACAGACACGAGAGGTACCACCAATAATGAAAATGGCCCTCAAGGTACTACAGGTACAATTTACGGCATGTGAGTCAATGAGCTAGCGTCGAACACCCATAGAATCACTCGATCGAAGGCCAATGATGAGAACCTCACGTCGAATGCGAGGAACTTGCCATTGAGGCATGTAGGTTCTAAGGTACCAGAAGGGAAAGACACATTGGTGAAGGATTCAGGGAAAAAGTCTCAATTTTCACACACTCTGAAATTGGCACGACTTTGACATTGACAAGTAGCACCAACTGGCGCGACTTTATCACTGACAACTAGCGCCAATGGCCAATTGGCACGGGTTGCTAACTGAAAACAAGAGCCAACACCTGAAAATGAAAAAACAAAGAATTTCTCCCAACCAAGACCAGACTCACCACTTCAAGCAGAATCTCCAAGACTCAAATGAACCATGTAATCTAGGCTCAAAGCGAGACAAGGCAGAATTTGAATGAAGAAGAAGCCAATCACTCAAATAACGCAATAAAACGATAGAAAACCGCCAAATGAATGCAGAGGAGCAATCAAAAGGTTGACTGAACAAATAGAAACCAAAAACTCCCAAGGGAGGCTCGACACACAAGAGCACCTAGATGCCCTAGGGCTAGAATGTGAAATCGATAGAAATGGGCAAACAACTAAAGGACGAAGGTCACAACCAATCAAACAAGGCTCCAGAACACTCAAGCAGTCGAAAAAACAAGACCAAACACACTGATCAAGCTTAGGAAGCTCAGAACAGAGCAAACCCTAGTACCTCACAAGATTGGCGTGACTGTGAGGCTGAAACTAGTGCCAGAGATGAATTGGCGTGGGTAATACACAAGCAACCTGCGCCAATGGGAACGACTGTCAAGCTAAAAAGCGCGCCAGTCGATTTTCCCAGTCAAAAATAAAAAAGAGCAATCCAACAAGCAGCCAATGATGAACAAGCTATCAAAAACCAAAATCACAAAAAGAGCCAGCCAAAAGTGCCGATCAAGTAGAGTTCCTTGTCTTGTGTCAAGCTCCTTAAAAAATGAAAGAAGGTTGTCGAAATAGGGGGCATCTGTTACACAGTAATTTGTCACCGTCCTTGACAGGCTTTTTCAAGACGTGTTCTGTTGGCGACCTTCCGAGGGAGAATTCAGCGTTAGAGCTATGGTTGTATTCTTCTTTGATTGATTAATGATAAGCGACTATTGGTTATGGTTCCACTCTTGTTGTTGATTATGATGATGAGTTATGTCTTCTCTGACTGACATATAGTTGCACATACTGGATTTTATGCTTGCGTTTGTTTTGTTTCTTGCATGTGCAGGTGTCCGATCACGGAGATCGTGAGGATTGTGATCTGTCGGAGCTAAGGAACGGGAGCACTACTTTCTCTACAAGCGACAACATTGGATTCTAGGTAAGCCTTCATCACTAGTTGGTTTATTTTCAATTAGGAACCTGCACTATAGCGTGAACGATTGTTGCTAGACCCGGTCTCGGCTAGTAGGGATCGCCTCTATCCGCGGAGGAGATTTACCTCCACAACAAATTGGCGGCTCTGCTGGGGATCATCTAGCTTGTTGTTGTTTGTTTTATAAGCGATATACAGAGCCTGAAGTTAGCCAGATAGCCTTCTAAATGCTCTTGCTCTGCAATTGCGAAGTAGATCAAAGCTACTTCAGTCAATATTCGGTTTAGTTTATGAACTGAACACTTGGAGTATTGTCTTGTATTTTCGGTTGTTTCTCAATTCTGCTTGCTTGGTCGGCTCTTTTGGCTGGCTCTTTTGTGTTTGGATTTTGGTTCAACCCCAGAGGATCAGATCTGACCTTTTTTTTTCTGAGTTTTCATCCTTTCATGGTTGGCTTGATTGGCGTTGTTTCCACCCTGACAGTCGTGCCAATTGGCGTGGGTTGCCATTTCATCACTCACGCCATCCCCTGTCTGGCACGGATTACAGCCAGACAGTCGCGCCATCTCCTGTAGGTGCTAGGGTTTACCCTTGTTTGGAAGTTTCTTTTGGTCAGTACTTTGCTTCTGGGTTTGTTTTAGATTCTGCTTGAAGTGGTGAGTCTGGTCTTGGTTGGGCAAAATTCTTTGTTTTTTCATTTTCAGGCGTTGGCGCTTGTTGTCAATAAGCAACCAGTGCCAATTGGGCATTGGTGCTAGTTGTCAGTGAGCAAGTCGTGCCAGTTGGCGCTAGTTGTCAATGACAAACTCGGGCCAATTTCAAAGTGTGTGAAAATTGAGATTTTTTCCCTGAATCCTTCACCAGTGTGTCTTTCCCTTCCTGTCTTTCCTCTATATGAGCATAGATTATGTTGCTCATTGTTTGAAATGTCTTCTTTCCATGATTGCTTGATGTAAAATGGAATGAATGCCTTGTTTTGATCTCTTTCTTTGGAAGTCCTCTTTGTGTTTGACCTCATATGTCTTGTCGCCTTTTGAGGGATTTCATGAAAAGTGTTTGAAACAACGATTGCATTCTTAGTGTTTGTTTACATCTCTTTTGCATTCATCCTTCATTAAGGAGATTTTGTGTTCTTTTAGTTTTTGTCTCATAGTTTGATTTTCGTTTAAATGCATTAGATCACATTGCTTAATGACTAAAGGCTAAAAGTCACTTTGAGTGCATTCTTATCATTTGAAAAGAAAATGAAATTGTGCATAGATTACAATTGCATAGTTTTTGAAAAGAGGATTTTGCATAGATTACATTGCATTATTCGCATCGTTGAATGTTTGAATACTTTTGGATAGTGAAAGTCATCTAGTTTGGAAAAGTTTCATTTCAGTGTTGTTTTTTGTTGCATCATTGTCTGAAGTTCTTCCCTTAACTAGATAGCATTCATCGAATTGAAAAGTTTTCTTTTCTCATATAGCTGCATATAAGAGATTTTTAGATAACATTCGGTAGGGCCTGAAACTGAAACGTAATTGAAAATAAACATTAAAATTTACTCAATTTACACTAAGGCAGCATTGAAACATTAACGAAATATTTAGAGGTCTAGGCTAGAGACGTGTTCTGGCGTCTTTAAACCTAGTAGTTGTCGTTCGCCTCTTGGCTTTAGACAGCGCTAGTACGGACTTCTGTTTCCCGTACCGTCGCGTATATAAAGGGAGACCCCACTAGGTTTCTATCCTTTATCCATAGGAAGCTGAGTCTGCCACCCTATACCCGTGATACACCGGACACAGAATTCGGGGATATGCCTGCACGTACATTAAGTCCTTGGTTGATTTCTCTTTCATTTTGAAACTAAGGTGTATATTGCAGTTCGCGGTTATTTAGTACACCCTTTGCCTAGTATTCCTGAGAAGTCATTTGATCTTTTCTGACTCTTTAAATTTGAAAGAATCACCAAGCACTTTTCCTTTCACGCTTTCTTCAACTGAAAGAGATAGAGTCACCTTTCATCCGTTTCTCGACTCTTAAAACATGAAACGGTGAAGTTTCTAAGTTTCAATGTGGTAAAATAAATCACCTGCGATCACACGCCCTTTTATAATTTTCTTGTTGGTCGTTTGATTGTGTGCCTTGGTTTCTAGCCCGTGTGCGGTTTTGAGTTGTTGATGGCAAATTTTTCGAATTTCACCAACCAAGGAATCCCCTCCGATGGGAATCCTGGTCATTTTCCTCCTTTTGTAAATGTTGGTGCTCCTTATATGGCGACGTTGTCCCTTCCTGGGTTAACTGTTAGGTTGCCTGTTTGGTTGCTTTCAACCTCTGTGGTCCCAAATGTCCCAGCTACTGTTCAACCATCTCCTCCGCCTGAACAACATCATGTTGATTCCAAGGTGGACCTCTCCCCTTCTTCGTCTGTTTCTACGTCTTCATCTTCTACCTCGCCTGATGAAAGTCTGGATTCGAGTAACTAGGTGGCTAAGAAGAAGAAGAAGAAGACAAAGAGCAAGAAGCCTGATAAAGGAGAGGCTAGCTCTACGGCTATTGCGCCTAAGAATTCTTTCATTGATAAACCTTCCAACCCTCCACAGAAATTCAAATTCCCTTGCATGTTGTGCACAAGAGACCATATTCTTCGAGATTGTCCTAGCATTCCCAAGGTGCTCGAAGTATAGTCCAACGATCGTCCACCATTTCCTTTGGCTTCTGGGAGTCAGGTTGGGGGCACGTCTTCAACTGGTGCTGGTAAGGCTCCTAAGAAGCAGGGTAAGATCACCAATCCTTGTAAGTTGTGTGAAGGGCACCATGCCATTCACCTTTGTCTGTATATGGATGAAGCCAAACGAGTTTTGGACAACTCGGTTGTTTTTGCGCCGTGCCTTCCGATTGGTTACAAACAACTTTCTCTGAGTCTTCCAACAACTGATGCCACGATTGGTCAAGAGTCATCCTTGGTTGATCTCGCTCCCTCCGAAATTCAAATTCAGGAATCCATTCCCGACCAACCATTTTTCGTGGGATCGGTTGAACTGGCCCCGTCTGTGGTGCACCAGGTCTTTTCCATTGAGAGTGGACCTCACATCCCTCAGGTTCTTCTTGTTTCTTCAGATTCCTTGGACTTAGAGAAATATTCTCCTGTCCCTATACCTCAAGAAGCTGCTCCTCTGCCTCCCGTGATGGAGGTCCTGGAGGATACTCTTCCTGACTCCATGATGGAAGTCATGGAGGATGCTCCTTCTTCTTCTATAACACCAGGGGAAGACCATATCAATTCGATGGTAGCCCCTCCGAGTAGTTTGGTCGCTTCCTTTGATTGGAATCGATTTTCAGGATACCGTCTTCCGTCTTATGTGCCTTTCGAGATAACGGTACAGGCCTTTGGTCTGGTCGTACCCAACACCATTATAGACGAAGGTGCGTCTGTTAGTATTTTATCCTCAACTACTTGGCAAGCTTTTGGTTCACCTCCGCTTGTGCCTGTTACGCAGAATCTGTTGGCATTTAACAGAAGAACGATTCAACTGTTAGGGATCCTTCGAAGGTTACCTGTCACTTTGGGAGGTAAAACCATCCATATGAACATGACGGTTGTTCCAGGCCCCTTGGATTTCAATCTACTTTTGGGGCGCGATTACACCTATGCCATGGGAGCGCTTGTCTCCTCCCTTTTTCGTGTGGTTTTTTTTCCACATGAAGGACGGATCGTGACTGTTGATCAGATTTCGTTCTTTGGTCCTGATGTGGCAACTAGTCCGCCATCATCCCTTCCTAGTTTTTATCCACCCGTTGTATCTGCCCCACCACAAGTCAACTATGTGGCTACCTACCCCGTGCCTATATTCAGTGATAGTGCCATTGTGTATTAGATGCTGGGGGCATTGGGTCCCGACTTCCAGGATGTTTTCCTTCCATTGGGAGTGGAACTCTTGGAAGCCATGACTTGTTGTTCATTATGATAAGCTGTTCAAAGCATAGTTCATCTTCTTGTGTCAAGCTCCTTAAAAAATGAAACAAGCTGGTCAGAGCACAATTCGTTTTCTTGTGTCAAGCTCCTTAAAAAACGAAACAAGCTGGTCGGAGCAGAGTTCCTTGTCTTGTGTCAAGCTCCTTAAAAAATGAAACAAGGGTGTTCTGAGGATAGTTCTTTTAATGTGTCAACCTCGTTAAAAAAATGAAACACATTCCCGTTCAATTCGAGTCTTTGTTTAAATCTCGTAAAATCTCAGTCGAGTCTTTCTCTTGATCTCGCAACTTGAACCTTCACTCCATCTGACTTTCATATGGACTAAAGCTTGGGGGGCATGTACCTCGAATTGAGTCACCATGCTGGGGGCATGCTTACCTTTTCAAGCATATTTTGTTTCTGTTTCAAGCTTGTGTAAAAATGAAACTGGTTTCAAGCATAGTTTATCTTTGTTTCAAGCTTGTGTAAAAATGAAACCAATTCCAAGTAGAGTTTTCTGATTTCAAGCTTGTGCAAAAATGAAACCATTCCCATTTTACCTCTTGTGATTTCCATTTTATCAGCCTGTTTTTGCCAGATGAGCCTTGGTTTTCTCACTCCATCTTCATTATCTGCTAGGCCAATCATATGCTTTCACTTGGTTGTTTTACCCATTCCTGAGGAACCACTGCGATGAGTGGTCTTGTTAGCTAGCCTCTTGACCTTTATTTGTTCAGAGTAGTTCCATCATTACCGGAACCAGTTTCTACCCTTTATACCACTCGTTCCTCCAAGAAGAGTCAACTTTCAGCTCTTTTCTGACTCTCTAAACATGAAAAGATTTTCGAGGCCCTTGTCGTTTCGATCTCGTTAAAGTGGCCATGAAACGACATCTACCCAGTATACGTTTACCCCTTTTTTAGGCTGGGATAGATTATTTACGAAAAAGGAATACCCTAGCCTATCACCACTAGGAGGTTTTCTCGGATTTTGTTTTCTACCTTTTCGGATCTGAGGAACTATTTACGAAAAGGGACGTTTGTATTTTACTTTTCCGCTGTCTTTTCAAACTCTCTAAACATGAAAAGACGTCGAGTTCTTACTTTGTCAGACTCGTTAAACTCTGATGACATTGGATTCAGTCGTAATGACGGTATCCGGGTTCCTCCTTCTTAGGGCTCGTTAATTGTACTAGGATAGGCTTATACATCAAGCATATGGTATCCTCTTCAAGCTTGTCTAAAAATAAAGAGGTACTCACCAGAAATGGTAGGGAAAATGGAACCAATATCATTGTCGTGTCGGTAGTATGTCGCTCTTGAACATGGCATTTGTCTGCATTTGTGTCGAGTTGGGGACATCTCATCTCGTCTTTCACTTGCCTCCATGGGTTTGGGTAATCCTTTTTTACCTCTCATCTGCTCTTTGTCTTTTCGCCATGACCTCTGATCCGTTGATGTCAAAATAACTCCAAACTCACCGTCGTGCTACCATATGTTCAAGAGAAGTTGACCTCTGCAAATATTCAACCTCCCTTCGATTCTCATTTGATCGTGATTCACAAAAACATTATGTTCCTCTGTCTCGCATCGATGATGTGGGAAACACTATGGCCCACCTTCGATCAAGGTCACTTCCTGTCGACTTCAGCTCATTATCCAAGAAGTTGAAATAGAGACTCCCTTCTGGTACCTTGGAGCCTGCATGCCTCAATGGCAAGTTCTTCGCGTTCGACGTGAGGTTTTCATCATTGGCCTCCGATCGAGTGATTCTGCGAGTGTTCAATGTCAGCTCATTGTTCACATGCCGTAGATTGTACCTGTAGTACCTGGAGGACCATTGTCATTATTGGTGGTACCTCTCGTGTCTGTTAACAACTTTCGTCATTGGCTAGTAATCAGGCGATGTTCTTGCATGTTCGACTTCAGCTCACATATTCGCATGCTTGAAATTGTACTTTGTTTGGGTCGAGATGGAGCGCAAGACCCTGGATTCCTGTCTGTTATAATCCAGGCTGCGATTTTGTGGATTCTTATGATTAGTTACATGACTCATTGATTGGATGGCTGCGACCATACCTGACTCTATTTATCCATCCTCACTAGATGGCTGCGTCCATGCCTTGGATCTGGAATATTACATACTCTGTTATGGATGGCTACGCCCATACCACGTATATATCATGTATTTGAGACATCAGTTGTACCTCTCTACGCAGGTTTTCCGACGGCAATTTTTTCAGTTGGACATGTTCTCGTAAAGCATTTCACCCCTCTCTCTCTTTCAGGCCTCATGCTTTAGGGGGCATCTGTTACACAGTAATTTGTCACCGTCCCTGCAATCCCCATCTCGCCCATTGGAGGGTCATTTCTGTGACCAACAAGCAGTGTCATGCCTTGCAAATACCATAATTGCATCCCTTTCCATGAGGACAACATTTCTTATGTTGATCATTTCCTGAGCAGACCCCTAAAAACACCCATTTTTACCTTGGCGCTGGTAGCCTGTTACGTACTCGCGCCAATGAGGAAAATTAACACTAACCCCATGCCAATTGGCGCTCTGTCCCAGTTAAGCACCCGCTCCAATCTTCTTTTGGAAATTTTTTTAAAAAAGGAGGCGAAGTTTCGATTACAACAAGTTCGTGGATGAGTCATCAGGAGTGGTTTCGACTGGATAACCATGACCTTCCTCCTTTGGCCTCTTGTTTCCACCATATGGGGAACCTCCCAAGGGATAAGGCCTCCCTTCCACTATTGTAGGGATCCCAACCTCCTCCTCTCCTCTATAAATATAGCCTTCATCCTGAACAAGATCCCCAGTTGTAGAGGTAAATCCCCTCTCTAGACAGAGGCGATCCCTACTAGCCCAGACCGGGTCTAGAAAAAATCGTCACACGCTATAGTGCAGGTTCCTAATTGCAAATAAACCAACTAGCAATGAAGGCTTACCTAGAATCCAACGTTGTCTCTTGTAGAGAAAGTGGCGCTCTTGTTCCTTAGCTCTGGCAGATCACGATCCTCTCGATCTCCGTGACCGGACACCTGCACACGTAAGAAACAAAACAAATGCAAGCGTAAAATCCAGTATATGTAACTATATGTTAGTCAGAGAAGACATAAATCATTATAATAATCAACAACAAGAGTGAAACCATAACCAATAGTCTCTTATCATTAATCAATCAAAGGAGGATACAACCTGGCTCTGACGCTGAATTCTCCTTCGGAGGGTCGCCAGCGGAACACGTCTTGAAAATGCCTATCGGGGATAGGACAAGCCTCTCTATTAGAATGTCTCGAAAATAATATCCTTGCTTGGATTTGGCCTTAAGGGAATGAATCAAGGCTCTTTTAGCATTAGGCTCTGGTAGCTCTTGGGACTTGGAGATTAGCGATTCAGCCATTCAGCCATTCAGCCCCTTCATCAATGGATGAAGGCTATATTTATAGAGGAGAGGAGGAGGTTGGGATCCCTACAATAATGGAATGGAGGCCTTATCCCTTGGGAGGTTCCCCCATAAGGTGGAAATAAGAGGCCAAAGGAGGAAGGCCGTGGTTATTCAGTCGAAACCACTCCTGATGACTCATCCACGAAGTTGTTGTAATCGAAACTTCACCTCGTTTTTAAAAAAAAAATCCAAAAGCAGATTGGCACGGGTGCTTAACTGGGACATAGTGCCAATTGGTGCGAGATCAGTGTTAATTTTCCTCATTGGCGCGAGTACATAACGGGCTACCAGCGCCAAGGCAAAAATAGGTGTTTTTAGGGGTCTGCTCAGGAAATGATCAACAGAAGAAGTGTTGTCCTCATGGAAAGGGATGCAATGATGGTATTTTCAAGGCATGACACTGCTTATTGGTCAGATAAATGACCCTCCAATGGGAGATATGGGGATTGCAGGGACGGTGACAAATTACTGTGTAACAGATGCCCCCTAAAGCATGAGGCCCAAAAGAGAGAGAGGGGTGAAATGCTTTACGAGAACGTGTCCAACTGAAAACACCGCCGTTGGAAAACCTGCGTAGAGAAGTACAGATGATGTCTCAAATACATGATATATACGTGGTATGGGCATAGCCATCCATAAAAGAGTATGTAATAATCCAGATCCAAGGCATGGACGTAGCCATCCAGTAAGGATTGATAAGTAGACTCAGGTATGGTCGCAACCATCCAATCAGTGAGTCATGTAACTAATCATAAAAATCCACAAAATCGCACCCTGGATTATAACAGAGAGGAATCCAGGGAATCCAGGGTCTTGCACTCCATCTCGACCTGAACAAAGTACAAGTTCAAGCATGCGAATAAGTGACTTGAAGTCGAACATGCAAGAACATCGCCTGATTACCAGCCAATGATGAAAGCTATTAACAAATGTGAGAGGTACCACCAATAATGACAATGGCCCTCAAGGTACTACAGGTAGAATCTTCGGCATGTGAATCAATGAGCTGGTGTCGAACACCCGTAGAATCACTCGATCGAAGGCCAATGATGAGAACCTCACGTCGAACGCAAAGAACCTGCCATTGAGGCATGCAGGCTCTAAGGTAC
Source organism: Pinus albicaulis (assembly GCA_034641835.2). NCBI lineage: Eukaryota > Viridiplantae > Streptophyta > Pinopsida > Pinales > Pinaceae > Pinus > Pinus albicaulis. Next base: position 448,266,218 of record CM076576.1, read on the forward strand.
CAGAAGGGAGTCTCTAGATAAGCTTCCTAGATAATGAGCTGAAGTCGACAGGAAGTGACCTTGATCGAAGGTGGTGCATAGTGTTTCCCACATCATCGACACGAGGCAGAGGAACATAATGTCTTTGTGAATCAAGATCAGATGAGAATAAGAGGAAGGTTGAAATTTGCAGAGGTAAACTTCTCTTGAACATATAGGCGGCGCGACAGTGGATTTGGCATTATTTGACATCAAAATATTAGAGGTCATGGTGACGAGGCAAAGAGCTGATGAGAGGTCAAAAGAGACTACCCAAACCCATGGAGGGAAGTGAAAGATGAGATGAGATGTCCCCAACCTGACACGAATGCAGACAAGTGCCATGTTCAAGAGCGACATACTGCCGACACGAAAATGATGCTGCTTCCATTTTTTCCCTGCCATTTCTGGCGAGTACCCCAATTATTTTTTATAACAAGCTTGAAGGGGATAGCATATGCTTGTGATATAAGTCCATCCTAGTACGTTTAATGAGCCCTAGGAAGGAGAGACTTGAGTAGCGTCATTGTGACTGAATCCAATGTCATCAGGGTTTAACGAGTCTGACAAAGGAAAAACTCGGCGTCTTTTCATGTTTAGAGAGTTTGAAAAGACAGCAGAAAAGTAAACTCCAACAGTCCCTTTTCGTAAATAGTTTCTCGGATCTGAAAAGGTAGAAAACAATGTCTGAGAAAGCCTCCTAGTCGCGACAGGCTAGGGTATTCCTTTTTCGTAAATAATGTATCCTAGCCCTAAAAAGGGGTAAACGTATACTGGGTAGATGTCATTTCACAGCCACTTTAACGAGATCGAAACGACAAGGGTTTCGGCAATCTTTTCATGTTTAGAGAGTCAGAAAAGAGCTGAAAGTTGACTCATGCTGGAGGAACGAGTGGTATAAATGGAAGCAACTGGTTCCGGTAATGGTGGAACTGCTCAAAACAAGTAAAGGTTAAGAGGCTGGCTAACAAGACCACTCATCGCAGTGGTTCCTCAGGAACGAGTAAAACAACCAAGTGAAAGCATATGATCGGCCCAGCAGATAATGACGATGGAGTGAGAAAACCAAGGCTCATCTGGCAAGAACAGGCTGATAAAATGGCAAACACAAGAGGTAAAATGGGAAAAGTTTCATTTTTACACAACCTTGAAATCAGAAAACTCTGCTTGAAGTTGGTTTCATTTTTACACAAGCTTGAAACAAAGATAAACTATGCTTGAAACCGGTTTCATTTTTACACAACCTTGAAACGGAAACAAAATATGCTTGAAAAAGTAAGCATGCCCCTAGCATGGTGACTCAATTCGAGGTACATGCCCCCCAAGCTTCAATCCATATGAAAGGTAGATGGAGTGAAGGTTCAAGTTACGAGATTAAGGAAAAGACTCGACTAGTATTTTACGACATCTTATCAAAGACTCAAATTGAACAGGAATTGGTTTCATTATTTTAACGAGGTTGACACATTAAAAGAACTATCCTCAGGACACCTTGTTTCATGGTTTAAGGAGCTTGACACAAGAAAACAAACTATGCTCCGACAACCTTGTTTCATTTTTTAAGGAGCTTGACACAAGACAAGGAAATCTGCTCCGACCAGCTTGTTTCATTTTTTAAGGAGCTTGACACAAGAAAACGAACCATGCTCTGACAACCTTGTTTCATTTTTTAAGGAGCTTGACACAAGAAAAGAACCATGCTCCGACGAGCTTGTTTCATTTTTTAAGGAGCTTGACACAAGAAAACGAACTCTGCTCCGACCGACTTCATCATAATGAATGAGAAGTCATTTCTTCCAATATTTCCACTCCCAATGGAAGGAAAACATCAGAGTCGGGACCCAGTACTGACACACGATGCTGTGCTTTTATCTAACGGGGTATGTAGGCACGGGGTAGGTAGCCACATAGTTGACCTGCGGTGGGGCAGATACAACGGGTGGATAAAAACTAGGAAGGGATGATGGCGGGCCAGTTGCCACATCAGGACCAAAGAACGAAAGTTGATCAATGGTCACGATCCATCCTTCATGCGGAAAATAGACCACACGAAAAGGGGAGGAGACAAGCGCTCCCATGGCATAGGTGTAATCGCGCCCCAAGAGCAAATTGAAATCCAAGGGGCCTGGAACAACCATCACATCCATATGGATGGTTTTTCCTCCCAAAGTAACAGGTAACCTTGGAAGGATCCCTAATGGTTGACTCGTTCTTCTGTTAAATGCCAACAGATTCTGCGTAACAGGCACAAGCGGCGGTGAACTGAAAGCTTTCCAGGTAGTTGAGGATAGAACACTAACAGATGTGCCTTCGTCTATAATGGTACTGGGTACGACCAGACCAAAGGCTTGTACTGTGATATCAAAAGGAACATAAGACGGAAGGCGATATCCTACAAATTGATTCCAATCGAAAGAAGCGACCAAACTACTCGGAGGGGCTACCATCGAACTGAGATGGTCTTCCCTTTGTGTTACGACCGAAGAAGGAGCATCCTCCACGACTTCCATCTCGAAGGCGGGAGGGGTCTCCTCTGAGACCTCCATCACAGGAGGTGGAGGAGCAACTTGTTGAGATATAGGGATAGGAGAATCTTTCTCCAAGTCCAAGGAATCTGAAGAAATAAGAAGAACCTGAGGGATGTGAGATCCACTCTCAACGAAAAAGACCTGGTGTACCGCAGATGGGGCTAGTTCAACCGATCCCTCGACCAATGGTTGGTCGGGAATTGATTCCTGAATTTGAATTTCCGAGGGAGCGGCATCGACCAAGGATGACTCTTGACCAATCATAAGATCAGCTGGTGGAGGACTCAAAGAAAGCCGATTATAACCAGCTGGAAGGCATGGTGTAGAACCGGTTAAATTGTCCAAAACTCATTTGGCTTCATCCATATATGGACAATGGGGAATGGCACGGTGCCCTTCACACAACTTACAGGGATTGGTAATCTTACCCTGCTTCTTAGGAGCCTTACCAACACCAGTTGAAGACGTGCCCCCAACTTGACTCTCAAAAGCCAAAGGCAATAGCGGATGACCGTTGGACCATACTTCAAGCACCTTGGGAATGCCAGGGAAATCTCGAAGAAGATGATCTCTTGTGCACAACATGCCAGGGAACTTGAATTTTCGTGGAGGGTTGTAAGTTTTATCAATGGAAGACTTCTTAGGTGCAATAGCCGCAGAGCTAACCTCTCCTTTATCGGACTTCTTCTTCTTCTTAGCCACCTGGTTACTCGAATCTAGACTTTCACCAAGCGAAGTAGAAGAGGAGGACGTAGAAATAGGTGAATAAGGGGAGAGGTCCACCTTAGAATCAACATGATGTTGCTCAGGCGGAGGAACTGATTGAACAATAGCCGAGACATTCGGGACCACAGAGGTTGAAAACAACCAAACAGGCAACCCAACAGTTAACCCAAGAAGGGACAACATTGCCGTATAAGGAGCACCAACATTCCCAAAAGGAGGAAAAGGACCCAGATTCCCATCAGAGGGGATTCCTTGGTTGGTGAACTTCAGAAAAGTTTCCATCAGAAACGATATTCAGAACAACACCCTAAGGAAACTAACTTTAACCAGAAATATTTTGTGGGCAGTTAATTTTTAAAACATTGAAACAAAACTCTACCGTTTCATATTTTAAGAGTCGAGAAATAGGAAAAAGGTGACTCTATCACTTTCAGACTGGAAAAAAGTGTGAAGGGGCAAGCGCTTGATGATATTTTCCAAATTTAAAGAGTCAGAAAAGATTGAAATGACTACTCTGGAATTCTAGGCAAAGGGTGTACCAAAAAACCGTGAACTGCAATATACACATTGGTTTCAAAATGAAAGAGAAATCAACCAAGGACCTAACGTACGTGCAGGCAATCTCCCTAAATGTTGTGTTTAGTGTATCACAGGTATAAGGCAGTAGACTCGGCTTCCTATGGAAAAAGGATAGAAACCTAGTGGAGTCTCCCTTTATATATGCGACGGTACGAGGAGCACAAGTCCGTACTAGTGCTGTCTGAAGCCAAGAGGCGAACGACAGCTACTAGGTTTAAAGATGCCGGAACACGTCTCTAGCCTAGACCTCTAAATATTTCGTTAATGTTTCAATGTTGCCTTAGTGTAAATTGAGTAAATTTTAATGTTGATCTTCAATTATGTCTTGGTTTCAGGCCCTACCAAATGTCATCTAAAAATCTCCTGTATGCAGCTATATGAGAAAATAAATCTTTTAATTCGATGAATGCTATCTAGTAAAGGGAAGAGCTTCAAACAATGATGCAACAAACAACAACACTGCAAATGAAATCCTTCCAAACTAGATGACTTTCACTATCCAAAAGTAATCTCAAACATTCAACGATACGAATAATGCAATGTAATCTATGCAAAATCCTCTTTTTTTTCCCCGAAAACTATGCAATTGTAATCTATGCACAATTTCCTTTTTCTTTTCAAATGATAAGAATGCACTCAATGCATTTTTCGATGAAATGAGAATCTACTTAATGCGTGCTTTTAATGAAAGAGAATGCACTCAAAGCAATTTTTAGCTTTCAATCATTAAACAATGTGATTTAAGTTCAATGATAAATCTCAAAAATACTTTTCAATGCAATGTGATCTAATGCATTTTAACAAAAGAACACTTTGAGACGAAAACTAAATAAACGCAAATCTCCTTAATGAAGGATGAATTCAAAAGAGATGTAAACAAACACTAAGAATGCAATCGTTGTTTCAAACACTTTGTCATGAAATCCCTCAAAAGGCGACAAGACATATGAGGTCAAACACAAAGAGGACTTCCAAAGCAAGAGATCAAAACAAGGCATTCATTCCCTTTTACATCAAACAATCATGGAAATAAGAAATTTCAAACAATGAGCAATGTAATATATGCTCATATAGAGGAAAGACCGGAAGGGAAAGACACACTGGTGAAGGATTTAGGGGAAAAATCTCAATTTTCAGACACCCTGAAATTGGCCCGACTTTGTCATTGACAACTAGCGGCAACTGGCGCAAATTTCTCACTGAAAACTAGCGCCAATGCCCAATTGGCGTGGGTTTCTAACTGACAACAAGCACCAATGCCTAAAAATGAAAAAACAAAGAATTTCTCCCAACCAAGACCAGACTCACCACTTCAAGCAGGATCCAAAAAAAACCTAGAAGCAAAGTACTGACCAAAAGAAACTTCCGAACAAGGGTAAACCATAGCACCTACAGGAGATGGCGTGACTGTCTGGCTGTAATCCGCGCTAGAAAGGGGATGGCATGAGTGATGAACTACAAACTTGCGCCAATTGGCGTGACTGTCAGGGTGGAAACCATGCCAATCAAGCCAACCATGAAAGGATAAAAATTCGGAAAAGCAGAGGTCAGATCTGATCCTCTGGGGCTAAACCAAAAGCCAAAACACAAAAAGAGCCAGCCAAAAGAGCCGATCAAGCAAGAAGAATCAAGAAACAACTGAAAATACAAGACGATACTCCAAGTGTTCAGTTCATAAACTAAACCGGAGATTGACTGAAGCAGCTTTGATCTACTTCGCTAATGCAGAGAAAGAGCGTTTTGAAGGCTATATGGATAAATTTAGGCTCCGTCTGTAGCTTACAAAGTAGAACAACAATAAGCTAGATGATCCCCAGTGGATTCACCAATTTGTTGTAGAGGTAAATCCCCTCTGTGGATAGAGGCGATCCCTACTAACCCAGACCGGGTCTAGCAACAATCGTCACACGCTATAGTGCAGGTTCCTAATTGCAAATAAACCAACTAGGGATGAAGGCTTACCTGGAATCCAACGCTGTCACTTGTAGAGAAAGTGGCGCTCTCATTCCTTAGCTCTGGAAGATCACGATCCTCACAATCTCTCTGACCGGACACCTGCACACGCAAGAAACAAAATAAATGCAAGCGTAAAATCCAGTATATGCAACTATATGTCAGTCAGAGAATACATAACTCATTATCATAATCAACAACAAGAGTGGAACCATAACCAATAGTCGCTTATCATTAATCAATCAAAGGAGGATACAACCTGGCTCTGACGCTGAATTCTCCTTCGGAGGGTCGCCAGTGGAACACATCTCAAAAAAGCCTATCGTGGATAGGACAAGCCTCTCTCTTCGAATGTCTCGACAATAATATCCTTGCTTGGATTTGGCCTTAAGGGAATGAATCAAGGCTCTTGCAGCATTAGGCTCTTGGGAACTTGAAGACTTGGAGATTAGCTTACAAATGAGATGAGCAAGATTTTATAGATGGAGGAAGGGGAGTTGGGATCCCTATAATCATGGGATGGGCCCTATCCTCAAGGAAGCTTCCATGAGAGGTGGCAAACCATTTCCTCTACATGGAGATTCAGAGCCAAACCTCCCAACTCAAATTAGATACCAGTTCCTGGATCAGTTAGGACGAAACATCCAACATTTATTTTTAAAAAACACTCCTTAAAATGGCTGGCGTGAATGCGACTGTGGGACAGAGCGCCAATTGGCGCTCCCTCTTTGAAGGATTTCCCCCATTGGCGTGGGTAATGAACTGGCTACCCTCGCCAATGCAAAAAGGGGTGTTTTTAGGGTTTTTCACAAGGATTTGTCTTCAGGGAAATGAGAGTACATGTTTAGGGGAATACCATGAAAGTGTTTTCAAGTTATGTCACTGCTCACAGGTCACGAAATGAGCCCTCCAATGTGTGGGATGGGGATTGCAGGGAGAGTGACAAATTACTATGTAACACCCATCATACCACAGTAAACATCATGCAAGTCCAGCATCCGATCACTGTTAAATTAGCAAGCTTTCAGATCAACGGCGTATATATATATATATATATATATATATATATATATATATATATATATATATATATATATATATATCACTCGACCTCTGATGCCGAACGTTAAAGTGCGATGGTACGCCGTACCTGTGTTAATATTCGTGCATCTTCAAAAAATAACGACTGTCCGTTGACCCCTTCCCAGATCAACGGTGCTCAATGATATCGCTAGGCGTCCTGGGTCGAACTATAATGTGCGATGGCACATATTGAAAAGCGGTTTTGTAAAATCATACAGGGACGCGTGTCACACGTTCTATGGAATCACTCCCCACCTCTTGAATACCGCTTGCCCGTTGAAAGCGGTGCGATGAAAACCATAAACCGCCTTCACTGTTCCTCCTTCGTGGTTCCATCCTTTGCTCAAGGTTCCGTTCATGATTCCAAAGGGTTAGTCTAGGTTTGCGCTATAACTCTGGTCTATCTTTGGCAGGATTTCCAATAATCAACGAAAAAATGTAGTTCTCTTCCGATGGGATTTCCTTACAAACATTAACTCGTGACAATTCAATGTTATTCTTCAATTCTGCTATGGTATATATAACATATCAACCTTCCATTTCGGATTTCTATCCTATCATAGTTCCGCTTCTACCTATACATTAAAAATCCTCATATCTCTGTCACCATTAAGTTCTTCAATGGATACACTGAATGCCTCAAGAGCCCCTCATATATTCAACCAAGTAGTTCCACGACTACAAATATCAAACTAAGCCAGTTCTTCATTACAAGAAGGACTCATCCTGGAATTCAAATCCTACCACCATGAATCCTCATCAGGATTTCACTTTTAACTCAATACGCAGAGACTCATACAGAGGTTCAGGAGATCCACACAAGAATTACATCATCCAATACATACACATATCCCTAACTCTACAACAATGATTTCATTCCTCTCCGAACACCGTAGGAATCTTCTGCCCATTATGAAATTGATCACACAGGTCATATATATTCCAGATTTACTCAACCATACTTAACACAATGCCACAGTTCTTCATTAACATATACAAATCTTGGCTAGATATTCAATTTGTCCTCAATCTATTACCTTGTCTCTTCCTAGAAGCTCTATCTCATCTCCTTTGCAAATTGTATTAAACCCCTAATTCAACTCTACTCTTCTGTCTCTAATTCCTATGTTTCATCTGCTGCCTCTGCTACCTCTCTGTCTCTTTTGCCTTATGGATAGTTTAGGTGCTGCTCCTGTCTTTGCCAATTCCTTTGCCATCAATGACAATATTTCCAACAATCTCCCCCTTTGGCATTGATGGCAATACTCTTCCTCTGATGGCCTTATAGAAGCCCTTTGTTGCTTTTCCTCCCCCTTTGACATCAATGGCAAAGATTTTGATCAAGATCCTTTGAACCGACAATTCCATGCTCCCCCTGAGATCATGTTGCATCTTCAAACATAATATGACCGACAATTCATCCTTTTCATATGAACAATGCTCCTCCTGAGCCTGTGTATTCAGAGCACTTCACAACCAATTTAATCTTTTGTATTTAAGTAGATCTGATCCTCTGCATGGCAGAGACTACTCCCAGTTTCTGTCTGAGATATTTGAATGCTTCCATGGGTAGAGGTTTGGTAAATATATCAACAACTTGTTATTTGGAGGAAACATACTCCAATTTCACCTTTTGTTCAAGCACTTGTTCATGTAAGAAGTGATATTTTATGGGAATGTGCTTGGTATTGGAATGCATAACAAGGTTCTTTGAGATACTGATAGCACTTGTATTATCAGACATAATGGAGATAGGAGGTGAACATTTTATTTGAAAGTCTTGTAGGGTTTGCATCATCCATAGAAGTTAAGTGCAACATGATGTTGCAGCCACATATTCTACTTCTAATGTAGATAAGGCAATAGAGCTTTGCTTCTTGCTAAACCAAGATACTAACCGGGGCCCCATATAGAATGCACCACCACTAGTACTTTTCCGATCATCAACACTTCTAGCCCAATCTGCATCAGTGTATGCATGAAAGAGTAAGATCAGCATTCTTTAGATACCATAGTCCAAAGTCTTGAGTTCCTTGTACATATTTGAATATTCTTTTCACAGCTTGAAGATGAGATTCCTTTGGATTAGTTTGGAATCTTCCAACAATCCCAACTGCATGAATGATGTCTGGTCTTGTCCTAGTGAGATAAAGTAGACTTCCTATCATAGATCTGTATTCTAGTTCATTCACCGTGGGGGAATCATCATTAGAACTGAGATTACATCCGGTTATCATTGGTGTACTTACAATCTTCCATGCCATACTTCTTTAAGATTTGCTTGAGGTATTTTGCTTGTGATAAGAATATTCCATCTATTGCTTCTTGCACTTGCAAGCCAAGAAAGAATGTTAGTTCCCCAAGTAAAGACATTTCAAATTCTTGTTGCATATCAGAAGCAAATTTCTGACTCATAGACTCTTCATTACTTCCAAAAATGATATCATCAACATATACAACCACAATCAATAGTTTGTCATTTTCAGTTTTCGTGTATAAGTTGCTATCATCAAACCCTTTTGAAAATCCTTTTTGATGAAGATATTTGTCAAGACGATAGTACCATGCCCTTGCAGCTTGTTTGAGACCATATAGAGCCTTTTTAAGTCTACAAACAAGTTTTTCATCATTTCCCAAAATGAATCCTTCTGGTTGTTCTATGTAAACTTCTTCTTCTAAATCACCATTGAGAAAAGCAGATTTAACATCCATTTGATAAACTTTGATTTGTTGGAAGCTTGAAAACGCAAGAAACATTCTTATGGCTTCAAGTCTGGCTACAGGAGCAAAGGTTTCTTCAAAGTCTATACCTTCTTGTTGAGCATACCCCTTGCAAACAAGTCTAGCTTTATTTCTTATAACATCCCCATTCTCATTTAACTTGTTCTTGAATATACATTTAGTTCCAATCACATTTTTGTCTTGAGGTCTTGGTACTAATTCCCAAGTGTGACTCTTTTCAATTTGATCAAGCTCTTCATTCATGGCTTGAATCCAACATTCATCTTTGCTAGTTTGACTAAAGCTGTGAGGTTCAATAGTGGATAGAAATGCCAGATTGCTAGAAGATCCCATGAGAGTCCTTATTGTTTGTACACCTGATCCCTTTTCTCCCAAAATTTGAGATTCTGGATGATTCTTTTGAACATATCCGGATGGAGCCTTTTCAGAAAAATTATCTTCAGGTTCTTCACTGGGTTCACTGTTTTTATCATTACTATTTGATGTAGAAGGATATGTGTCATCATCATCTTCATTTGTTGTTTGCTTTTCTTCTTTTGGAGCTGCAGGAGACTCATCAATAACAACATCAATACATTCAACAATCTTCCGAAGTCTTTTATTGTAACATTTATATTCCCTACTCCTAGAGGAGTAACCAAGAAATATTCCTTCATCTGCTCTGGGTTCAAACTTGCCAAGTTTTTCATCATTATTCTTGATAAAGAATTTGCTTCCAAAAATTCTAAAATGCTTTACAGTGGGAGGTTTACCATACCAGAGTTCATATGGAGTTTTATCACTATTTACACGAACATGTGCCTTGTTGAGAATGTTTACTGCTGTATGTGTTGCTTCTCCCCAAAATGTATCAGGTGTTCCAGAATCATCAAGCATAGCTCTAGCCATTTGTTGAACTATTCTATTCATTCTTTCTGCAACATCATTTTGTTGTGGAGTGCCAGCTACAGAAAAATGTCTTTTTATGCCATGTTGTTCACAAAATTCAAGGAATTCATCTGATGTATATTCTCCTCCTCGATCAGATCTGAGACACTTGATTTTTAGATCTAATTCATTCTCAACTAGTGCTTTGAAGATCTAAAATTTCTCAAATGCTTCATCTTTGTGTTTAAGCAGCCCAATCCAACACATTCTAGAGAAATCATCAATAAATAAGATATAGTATTGTTCACCACGTGGTGAATTTTTCCTCACAGGTCCACATATGTCAGTATGAATGAGTTTAAGAGGCTTACTTGATGATCCTTCCTTGGCATTAAATTGCACTCTGGTTTGCTTACCGAATTGGCAAGATTTGCATATGATACTTTCAGGTAGAGTAATATTGGGAAGATCACGAACAGTTTTAAGTCTGCTTGACTTGTTGATTTGAGAGAAGCTCAGATGCCCCAACCTTCTATGCCATAGCCAGTTTTCTGAAGATTTACTCAAGTAACATTGTTCTTTGCAGTTCTTTAATACATACAGGTTTCTTGGAGTTCTTTTTCCTTTTATAATTGTTTTACCTGTATCAAGATCACGTACCACACATTCTTTTGAACTAAAGACAACTTCAGTTCCTTTATCACACATATGACTTACACTTAACAAGTTATGCTTTAATCCATCCACATACATGACTTCATTAGCTTTCACCTTTTCTTTTAGAAAAACAGACCCTTTTCCCTTAATGACTGCAGGAGTATCATTTCCAAATGTAACATTCTTTTCTTTTTATAGAGCACTATATGCAAGAAGTTTGGTTTTATCACCTGTCATGTGTCTTGAGCATCCACTATCAATGTACCATTAGTTTTATTCATCTTCTGCAAACAATGCTATGCCACAATTTTCAACTTGTAATTCCTTCTTTTTTCATACTTTGGAGCTTGAAGGAGCATGTTCTTTTGGCTGAACTTTTCTCCTGCATTCAGATTCTTCATGGCCAAAGTTATTGCAATAAGCACATTCAACTTCATTTTGAAGAGGATAAAAGTTGTTATAGGTATTCTTCTTTGTTTCAATATCAATCATTTTCTTTCTTGCTTCTCTTGTCATGATATTTTTATATGCTACACATTGAACAACTTTATGACCAAAATTGTGACATGAGAAACATTGTCCATTGAAGAAGAAATTTCTGCGATCATAAAATATTCTACATGAATTTACCTATTGATTGGTGTTTCTTTGAAAGACATTCTTGTTAGTGTTTTTTGAATTGAGATGGTCATGTTTTATCTGTCAAGATTCTTTATTCCCTTGCTGAGAGGCAACATGTTGTAAACCAGCTGTAACTACTCTTAGATAATTTGGTGCTAAAGCCTGAGAAGATTCTCCAATATATCCAAGACCTGTCTTTATAAGAGGAGAATGTTGTACCTTGATAATCTCATCTAATGTTTCAAATCCTTTAGCAAATCCAAGATTTAGAGTCTTTACTTTCTCAAGTTCTTTTCTTAAACTTACTACTTCACACTCTAATTTCTCATTGTGTTTCTCTTTTTCTTCAAGCTGATTTTTCAGAGTTTCTATGGTTATTTTACTCTCTTCTAAGCAAATTTTGAGTTTATTGTTTTCATCAAGAAAATCACTGTCTTCTAGAGCATCCACAAAAGTATCCTTTTCTTCTCTAGATTCTTTTTCAAATGCCATGAGAAGTCCAAGATCTTGTTCACATTCTTCCTCACTATCAGATAACCCATCATTGTCTTCATGGGTATAGTAACTGTGTCTAGTGCTAAAACGATTCTTATTCCTTCTTGATACTTCCTTCCCCTTTTTATGTGTTTCTTTATAAGGACACTTAGCAGCATAATGACCAACTCTTCCACAATAAAAACATTTGAAAGGAAGCTTACCTCTGAAACATCTTGTGCCAAGTTGAAGTTTCTTTACAAATTTTATCTCATCTTCTTCTGAGATATATCCTGATCCTTCTATTTTTTGTACTTCCTTCCCTTTTGTAGAATTTCTAAAGACTGCTTCTTTGACTTCTGATGGTCCTCCTCTTCTCATTTCATATGCAGTTAGTATGCCATGAAGTTGCACCACAGTAAGATTTTGAAGATCCTGCTTTTCTTCAAGAGCAAAAACTTTTGACTCAAATTTTGTCGTTAGTGATCTTAAGACTTTCTCAACCAAGGTAGATTTGGCTACTGTTTCTCCCAGATTTCGCATACGATTTACAATATCATCAAGATGTAAAACGAAATTGGAAATTCTCTCCTCATTATCCATTTTTAGATTCTCATATTGAATTCTGAGAGTTTGGAGTTTAGCATTGTTTACCTTTGCATCACCTTCATAACTTAGAATGATTTTGTCCCATATTGTCTTGGCTATATTCAGCTGCATGACTTTGACAAATTCTGATTCAGTTAGACTTCCTAATAGAGCATTGACCGCTTTTGCATTTGTTTCATAATTCTTTCTTTCCGTCGGATCTGTTGGTATTGTAGCTGGATATTGATATCCTTGTTCAACAATTGCCCATACCTCTACTCCCAGAGACTGAAGATAGGATCTCATCTTTGTTTTCCAGAAGATTAAATTGTTTCCATTAAAGAGCGAAGGCCTGATAGATGTTGTTCCATCTTGATTACTCATCTTGCTTGATCTTCCTTCTAGCGGCTAAGATTTTTCAGAAGGACCTGATCTGATACCAATTGTTGGGAAAAATACTGAGAGGGGGGGAGGGGTGAATCAATATTTAGGGTTGAACAATTTTTCTTTTATTTCTCTTAAAACCTTATTTTACAGTACTGCATCCAACATATATGTCCAGATATCTTATTATGTCTTTACTTAGAGCATTGCATCAGATAAGCATTAAGCATGAACAAAAATAACAGAAAAAATCATCAAACATAAACAACACATATGAACACCAGGATTTAAGGTGGAAACCCAATTCGTGAGAAAACTACCACTGCTGTAATCTCAGTCTTCAATATTTATTATAGAGAAAACTTCTTACAATATATGCTGGTGCAGACTTATACCAACACGCAGGCACCCACCTGCAGAAGGCTACAACCTTCTCTCGTTTACCAGCCTTTCCTGGAAGGGAGCTACAACCCCCACTTTCGTTTACCAGCTAACAATTGGATTGTTTTTTTACATAACAATCCTTTTTCTGATCCTCCAGATCACACGAAGTGCAGGAGGAGAGCATACTCAAGAATTATTAATTTTTTTTAAATGTAAGAAATAAGGCTACCTAGTTACACTTCCCCGGCAACGGCACCAAAATGTTTGGTCAATTTAGTGTGTCCTAAATTGCTAACATAAATTATCAACCAGGGATTCATAAGCTGACGAAGTGTGGTGCACTATATGTGCAAGATAACCTATCTCTTACTTTTTGTCGTTTTTGGATTTTTATGAAATTCTAAAAGACAAGTATGGTTATGAATGTTCAAGGCAATGATGTCCTTTATAATGATTTACCAACTTCAAACTTAAAAAGGAATTTGAAACATACAATGAAAAAACTTGAAAGGAAATGAAAATGTGCTGCTAGCCTAATAAATCAAATAGTGAACTATTGAGCATGAAAACCAAATTATCCTTGCTGCTGTCTAAACACAAAAGAAACTATGCTTAAAGAAATCCAAGAATTGCAACAAAGTAAATCTAAATCAAATTACATCAGCTTATATTCTGATCCCTCACCATTAGTCCAACTATGGCTTTCGGAGGTAACCATAAACAACTTGAGCAATCTGATATCTAATTTGCAGAAAAAGAAACTAATATCAAACTACACACTCATACTTCAATCCCTCACCATCAGTCCAGCTGTGGCTTTCGGAGGTAATTGAAAATGACATGAGCAATTTAATATATCTAACTTGCAGAAAGTAAACTAATATCAAACTACACACTCATACTTCAATCCCTCACCATCAGTCCAGCTGTGGCTTTCGGAGGTAACTGAAAATGTCATGAGCAATTTAATATATCTAACTTGTAGAAAGTAAACTAATATCAAACTACACATTCATACTTCAATCCCTCACCATCAGTCCAGCTGTGGCTTTCGGAGGTAACTGAAAATGACATGAGCAATTTAATATATCTAAATCTAACTACTGAAACAAATGTGCAAGACTGAAATAAACAAAGCAGTGCTGAATTAAACAAAAAGTAAATTAGCAGCAGAACAATATTGATTCCATGTCATTAGTCAAAAGATATGCAAATGTCCGGGCTGCCATGAAAAATTATGCTAAAAGCTATGATTTCAAAAAGCAATCTAAGTAAGGAAATATGACAAAACAGAATTGAAAGCAACTTATCTAGAAAACATGTAAAAGCCTCCTTAGATAGCAGGGGCCCTCTGCTACCAATTTGGTGAAGTCCTTCAGCTCCTTAAAGTTGTAATCAAAACAGCATCAAAGAACTGAATTTCTCTATTAAAAAGAACTCACAAATCTACATCCTATTCCATCTTGAACTTTGTTACAAAAGAATTCTCTACTACTTTTTCATTACTTCCTCATTACTTCCTCATTACCTATGATAGGAGAAAGCTTCTCCTATTTATACAAAATATGAGGAGTCATCTCATTAATGGGAGTCCATGAATCTCTCCTTCCATCTCTAGAGTTACAATCAAAATAGGAAATGATAAGACACTTGTCTTTCTAGAGTTTCAACACAACTAAGAGATGAGACACATATCCTCTTAGAGTTTCAATACAACAAGGAAGTGAGACACATATCCTCTTGATCCCATAATCTTCTTCAACCAAATTCGAATTTGGCCTTAGAGTGCCACATAAGGGTCTTCTAGAAGTCTCATTTTGACCTACACCTCACAAAACTCATAACACATATATAGATATATGAAACTATGTTAATTTTCTAGTTTCTAATCATAAATTCACTTAAAATACATAAAATAAATAACTTTGGAAAACAAGGATCCTAACCCATATATTTATGAAAATGGTTACTTGATGTAGGGTTTTAGGTCAAATGGCTATGAAATAAGAGCTAAATGGTTATGACATAGTGGAAATATGTATGAATATGGAGAACACTTTTGAGACTCAACACCAACACGCAGGCACCCACCTGCAGAAGGCTACAACCTTCTCTCGTTTACCAGCCTCTCCTGGAAGGGAGCTACAACCCCCACTTTCATTTACCAGCTACCACTGGAAGGGAGCTACAACCCCCTGTCTGAAGGCTTCGACCCTCAGCACCACTGCGGACCACGTTTCAACAATTTTCATACTGGCTCCACTAGTTTCCGTATGACATACCTTGCCGGTCACCAGATTTATTTATTTTCTATATACTCACACTAGTTCTTCATGATTTCATCCGTCATTCAAACCAGAGATTCATCATCGTCAGATCGTTATATTCATGGGTGAATCGTAGTATCAGATTTATCAGTTAAGAACAGAGCTCGCCCATAGAGATATTCTTTTGAGAAATTTTATTCACAACCCTTACAATGCACACACCATTCTCTATTTTTCTTTCTCCTTATATAGTTTTTCCTTTATTAAAACCATGAGTCAAAAACCATGAGCCACTAATGGTATTCCTCTGTCAGTATTCGTTTTAGTTTATCCTACAGGGATTTTTGATCTCTTTTTAATTTTTATTTATCAATTTTAAAGAAATTGACAAATAAATATATTTACAACTTTTGAATTCCCAAGCCTTATGTCTAAAGATTAACCCTTCAGATTTTATAGAAATATCCAACGGTTATAAATAAATTAATCTTACGATAAACCTTTGAACCTGGGCCCACATACACAGTCAATAGCCAATCCAATATGCCCATCGTACCATAGTAAACTTCACCCAAGTCCAGCGTCCGATCACCATTAGATTAGCAAGCTTTCAGATCAACGTCGTATATATATATATATATATATATCTTGACCTTCGATGCCGAACGTTAACGTGCATTGGTCTGCCGTACCTGTGTTAATCTTCGCGCATCTTCAACAAATAACGACCGTCTGATGACTCCTTCCCAGATCAACGACGCTCTGCGATATCGCTGGGTGTCCTAGGTCGAACTATAACGTGCAATGGCGCATAGTGAAAAGCGGTTTTGTAAAATCGTACAGGGATGCATGTCGCACGTTCTATGGAATCACTCCCCACCTCTTGAATACCGCTTGCCCGTTGAAAGCAATGTGATGAAAACCATAAACCGCCTTCACTGTTCCTCCTTCGTGGTTCTGTCCTTCGCTCAAGGTTCCGTTCATGATTCCAAAGGGTTAGTCTAGGTTTGCGCTATAACTCTGGTCTATCTTTGGCAGGATTTCCAATAATCAACGAACAAATGTAGTTCTCTTCTGATGGGATTTCATTACACACATTAAATCGTGACAATTCAATGTTATTCTTCAATTCTGCTATGGTATATATAACATATCAACCTTCCATTTCGAAGTTCTATCCTGTCACAGTTCCACTTCTACCTGTACATTCAAAATCCTCATATCTCTGCCACCATTAAGTTCTTCAATGGATACACTGAATGCCTCGAGAGCCCCTCATATATTCGACCAAGTAGTCCCACGACTGCAAATATCAAACTAGGCCAGTTCTTCATTACAAGAAGGACTCATCCTGGAATTCGAATCCTACCACCATGAATCCTCATCAGGATTTCACTTTTAACTCAATACGCAGAGACTCATACAGAGGTTCAGGGGATCCACACAAGAATTACATTAGTCAATACATACACATATCCCTAACTCTACAACAATGATTTCATTCCTCTCTGAACACCGTAGGAATCTTCTGCCCATTATGAAATTGATCACACAGGTCATATATATTCCAGATTTACTCAACCATACTTAACACAATGCCACAGTCCTTAATTAACATATACAAATCCTGGCCAGATATTCAATTTGTCCTTCAATCTATTACCTTATCTCTTCCTAGAAGCTTTCTCTCATCTCCTTTGCAAACTGTATTAAACCCCTAATTCAACTCTATTGTTTTGTCTCTAATTCCTCTGTTTCATTTGCTGCCTCTGCTACCTCTCTGTCTCTTTTGCCTTATGGATAGTTTAGGTGCTTCTCCCGTATTTTCCAATTCCTTTGCCATCAATGAAAATATTTCCAACACCGATTGAGCAACATAAATATTTTACTGTGGAGTATAAGTATAGCCTGGCGATTGAGGGTAATAAGCAGGACCTTGAGGTGGGTTGTAAACCGGTCAATATTGACCTTGAGGGTAATAACCGCCTTGGGGTCGAACGGGCTGTTGATAAGTAGGGCCCTGCTGAGCAGGATAAGTTAGGCGTAGAGGTTTATTCGGCTACGGCATAGAGTAAAACGATGGCGGAGTAGGGTGAACTGGCTATGTAGGTTGACCCGGTTGAGCAGGTTGACCTGACTGATGAGGGTCACCAGGTTGCCCCTGTGGAGCAGGTTGGCCTGATGGTAGCGGTGGGCCAGGTTGTGCCTGATAACCGGGTTGACCTGGAGTAGGACCATAATATGGTCCTGGTTGTGCAACATTTGGACCAATCGAAAGATATGGCTATTGTGGTTGCATCAAAGTTTTATCTGGATGGATTTCCCCCCCAGACTGTATGACGGTCCAGGTTGATATACTGGTTGCCCAAGTGGTCCTTGAGGTTTCCCTTGTTGGATCACAAGCTGAGCTTGTAAAGGTTGACCTTGAGGATTGTAAGGCTGCCCTTGTGTGCCGTACAATAATCCTTGTTGGACCGAAGGTTGTCCCTGTAAGGTTTTCCCTTGTGGGTCATACAGATACCGTTGTTGCACCAAAGGTTGTCCCTGAAAGGGTTGTCCTTATGGGTCATAAGCATACCTTTGTTGAATCGAAGGTTGCCCCTGAAAGGGTTGTCCTTGTTGGTTATAGGGTTGCACAGGCAAGGTAGGTCTAAAACCAAAAAGGAACTGGTAAGCCTCAGGAGCAGGCAAGTAGATGGGGTTGCCTTGCTCATTATATTGAAATGGATGTGCATAAATTAAGGTACCATCCACACCATAATGAGAAAAATAAGACTGATAAGGTTCCTGAGGGGACTGATTCGTCTGGGAGCTCTGCTGCTGAACAACCAATCGATACTCCTGAAAAGAAAGGTCGTCAAGCATCACCATGGCAATCGAAATCTCTACCGAAGTTGAAACTCCTGATGAGTGAGTGGTGAAAAACGGTGCTAATGCAACCACACAGACATTAGGCCTAGTGGGGACAGGTGTAACAAAAGGCGTTGATGAGACATGTGTCGTCGGAGACATCCCTAATGATGGGACAGTCAGCCCCTTTGACGGAGCTGATGTTTCCATGGAGGCAATACCAGCCATAATCTGACCCAAAGACCTATATCCAGTTGGAAGCAACACCAATGGTGAGGATCGAGCAAGCTCTTGATGGATGTCTTCTGGGAAAATTTGGTATTATTCATCAGAGATTGGAATACCCTCACTGCCATTAGGACCGGACGAGTCCATGTCTAAATCCACCGTGAGATCTTACAAAATACTATGGGGGCTAGGAGGTATGATAGAAACCAAAAATGGTGATCCTGATTTAATAGGGGGGAAATGTTCCCCGACCCCAAACCCAAACCAAGCATTTGAAAGAGGCCAATGAAACTCAATTGGTTCTCCAAAGGGGTACTCTGACGAAATGATAAGCTGCTAAAGCTTGGTAGACCTAGAGGTTTGTGAAGTTTCAGATGAATTGTCTGAGAAAGGACTGCCAGTAGTCGAAACCGATGGTTCCGCCACTGTGATTGTAGCACACCCGAAAAGGGAAAAAGATCGAAAATGAAGACTCTTGGATCAAAACCAAGGCAAACAAAGATAGGCCAAGTAATCAAACTTTTAATGGGCGTGTAATCCTAGGTAGTTTATTTTACCACATTGAAACCAAAAATTTGTTGTTTCATGTTTTAAGAGTCAAGAAACAGTCAAAGATGACTCTAGTCTCTTTCAGTTTTAAGCAAGCGTGAAAGGACAAGTGCCCGATGATATTTTCAAATTTATGGAGTCAGTAAAGATCAAAATTGACTCCTCAGGTAGTCTACGTAAAATGGTGTACTAGGTTCCCGTGAATTTCCATATACACCTTGGTTATAAAATGAAGGAAGAATCAAACAAGGACTTGACCTACGTGCACGTAGTCTCCCCGAATGTTGTGTTCGACATATCATGGTTACAAGGCGGTAGACTCGACTTCCTACAGATAAAAGGATTGCAACCTAGAGGGGTCTCCCTTTATATACTCGACGGTACATGGAGCACAAGTCTGTACTAGTGCTTTCTGAAGCCATATGGTGAGCTATAGTTGCTAGGTTTAAAGATGCCGGAACACGTCTCTAACTTAGACCACTAAATGTTTCATTAAGTTTCAATGTTGCCTTAGGTTAATTGAATAAATTTTAAGTTGATCTTGTATTTATGTTTCAATTCCAAGGTCCTACCGAATTTTGGATCTCACGAGTCCCTAAATGAAAGCTACATGCCATAAAATACCATTTAATTTGATGAAAATCTATCTATGAGAAATTTTAGGAGTTTTCAAGCGATAAAAAATAATGAGAACACACAAAAGCATCCACTATCGAATATGATGCAAGCTAATGAAAACGATAAATCTTTCCTAGAATGCCTAATGCTAGTTATGCGAAATATTTTCTAATTCCACAATGCAAACAAGAATGCAAGCACAAATTTTTTTATTTTTATTTTTCAATGTAATAGAGCAAACAATGCACTAAATGACATGAAAAAAAAACCATCACACTAGTTCGAGAATATCTATGCAAGAGTCGAAGCGAAACAATTCAATCAACTCACAAGCAAACAAAACAAAACTCAAACCAATGATGCAATCTCTCAATTAAAATAAAGATGCCAGAACAGACCCGTACAAGAAATGTGAGCTATGCTTGAAGTGACAAGAAGAAAAACTGAATGAAAGAGGCAAGACTCACTCAAGACTCATTCCACCAAATGCAATCACTTAAACAGATCAAGAGAACTGAATGCAATCAAACAAGGAACGAAGGTGGCTGTGAAACAAAAGACCGAAGCTCCTACAGGAGGCTAAATGTACCAAAGTACTAGAAAACCCTAAGGCCATGATGCTGAAAAGAAATGGACAAACAACTAAAGGAAGGAGGCTGTTCATAGTCACAAACAATCCCAAAGCACCCAAATCAAGTCAAGAAAACACTCGGAGATACAAGTACTGACCAAAAAATCCGAAACAGGGAAAACCCTAACACCTACAGGAAATGGAGAAACTATCTGGTTGTAATCATCACCACACAGGGGATGGCGTGGGTGCTGAACTGGAAACAAGTGCTAGTGGGTGCGACTGTCAGATTGGAAACCGCGCTAATCAAGACAACCCTAGAAAAAGGAAAATTTTGGAAAAATAGAGGTCAAATCTAATCCTCTGGGGCTAAATAGGAGTCTTAGAATCATCAAGAATAATCAGAAAATGCAAGCTAAGCAGGAAAAGACCAAGAATAAGACCTAATGGATGAAAGACAAACTCAGACTAATCCCTAGCGGAGTTGCCAACTTGTTACGTAGGTAAATCCTCTCTACGGATAGAGATGATCCCTCTAGCCCTAAGGTGGGTCTAGAAACAAGGAATCATGCTAGAGTGTAGGTTCCTAAATATTTGAATGCAAAAGGATGTGATAAGATGGCCTACCTGTGGTCCAAAGTTATCATCGACACCCATAGTGATGATGAGAACCTCTCACTCTTGATCGAAGACAAGTCACAACCCCTCCTCCTATCGCGTTTGGACACCTGTACAGAGATAAGAAAATGATAACCACATACCACATACTAATTTCATCCAAAAACTACTAGTCAGTCAAAGAAGACTAGCATATTGCATTCGATAAAGACAAAACACAAGAAATGTACCAGACAATAGTCACTTATATTAATAGGTAGAAAGAAGAGATACAACCATGCTCTGATGTTGCGGTCTCCTCCAACGGGGCTCAGGTGAAGCACGTCTCAAAGCTCTTCGAGGAATTTAGATGGGATAAGGGACCTCTCGATAGAATTCCTTCTTGATCTACCTTCTCGGTTATTCAACTATAGCTTAGCTCTCCAAGTTCATCATTTTAGCTGTATAATTCTCTTTGTTCACCTAGCTTTCATAAAGGGAGAAAGCCTGTTTATATAGAGGGAGAGGGAGAGGTTAGGATCCCTATAATCATGGAAGGGAGACCTATCTTCTAGGAGTGTTCCATGGCAGGAGGAAACCACTACCTAAAGAGGGAGATCCGTGGCTCACCAAGTTAACCACTTCCTGTGACTCATCCCTGAGGTGGTTAAAGGAAACTTCCGCCTCTAATTTGTTAAAAAACATTCCCAAAAAGGCTAGCATGGGCACAAAAAAGAGACAGAGTGCCATCTGGCATGGGCTATAGTGTACATCCTCCACGTTGGCGTGAGGGATGAACTGGCTACCCGCACCAAGGCCAAAACATAGGTTTTTGTAGGCTTTTTGAGGAAATGTTCAATAGGAGAAATGATGTTCTTATGTAGAAGGATGCAAAGAAGGTGTTTGCAGAGTATGACACTAATCACAGGTCATGGGAAAGACCCCCCAATATGCAGGGTGAGGGATTGCAAGGACGGTGACAAATTTTTATGTAACAACTAGAGTCATCTTTTGCCTGTTACTTGACTTGTAAAACATGAAACAACGAAGTTTGGTTTCAGTGTCGAAAAATAAACTATCCACGATCACACACCCATTATAAATTTTTAGTACTTGGCTTGTTTTTGTTTGCCTTGGTTTTTTGACCCTTTGTTCAGATATCTCTTTTTCCTTCTTGTTGTGAAGCAGTCACAGTGGTGGAACCACCAGTTTCATCGTCCTCGCTCCCTTCTAGAGGTATTCCTTTACCGGACAGTTCATTTGAAACTCCTCAATCCTCTAGGTCTACCTAGCTTCAGCAGCCTCTTCTCCCGTCGATCTTACCGCTTGCTACTTGATCTCCCGCTAACGAGCCATTTGAGTTCAATTAGCCTCCCTCAGGTGCTTGGTCTAGTTTTGGGGAGGAGGAAGAATTCCCTCCTCTTACGTCAGGATCACCATTTTTAGCTGTTGTTATACCTCATATACCCCGTAGCCTTTTCAAAGATATTATGGAGGAGTCAGACATGGACACATCAGGTCCTATTGGCAGTGATGGAATTCCTGTTTCTACTGAATAATATCAACTTTTCCCTGAAAACACCCATCATCTATCTACTCAATCTTCACCATCAGTTTCACTTCTAGCCAGATATAGGTATCTGGGTCAGATTATCGTTGGTGTTGCATCCATGGCAGCATCTCCTCCGTCCAGGAGTATAGTACTTCCATCATTAGGACTATCACCAACGACACCTACTTCGTCGCTTTCAGTTACATCTGTCCCAGTTCAACCTACTGTTTGTATGGCTATGGCTGAATCGGTCACTCAGTCACCAGCGGCCTCGATTGAGATACTTTGTGGACTCACTTTTGAAGAGTATCTATTAGCTATTCATCAACAAAACTCTCATGTTTCTTAGCAGCCTCATGCTCCTGTTAACCCGCCGTACCATTATGACGAATATGGTAATCCTGTCTATTTGCCTTATCTTACTCCTCATCACTATGATGCTGTCGGTACCCCCATCTATGCGTTTCCTACTCCCCATAATTATGATGAGAATCGTGTTCCTGTTTATGACCCTTATGAAATCATTCTTGAAATTGGAATGACTTATCAAGTGAAACCTCCTGGCCTACAAGGACAACCCTTTCAGGGACAACCTTCGATTCAGTTAGGGCTTGCATTAGGTCCTCAGGGACAACCTTATGATCTGCAAGGCCAACCATTACAAGTTCAGCCTATGGTCCAATAAGGGCAACCCCAGGGGCCTTCCGGTTAACCTTTATATCAACGAGGACCTTCTTATGGTCCTGGGGGGCAAATATATTCGTCGTAGGGAAAACCTTTTGTATAATAACTGGAATCATATACTCAAACTAGTCTAAATGTTGGGCAACAAGGGCAACCCTCTGTTCCTCCTCCGTGACAACCTGGTCCATCACAACCGTCAGGCCAACTTGCTAAGCAAGGGAAACCTGGTGGATCTCAACATCCAGGCCAACCTGCTCCGCAAGGGCAATCTGCTCAACCGTCCCAACAACCTACTCAATCTGCTCAACAAAAATTTTACTCTGTTGTACAGCAGGGTCCTACCTTTTAGCAGCTTGTTCAGTATGCTCAGTAACTGGTTTACCCTGTTTATTCATCTCAAGAGGGCCCCACTTATCAACAGCCAGTTTAACCCCAAGGCGTTTATTATCCTCGTGGTCAATATCGACTAGTATATAGTGCGCCTCAAGGTTTTACTTATCACCCTCAATCTCAGTTGAAATATAATTAACCATAAGGCCATGCTTACATTCTGCCACAAAATCCTTATGTTGCTCAGCAAGGACCTTGATGGTATACTTAGAATCAATATCCTGGTCCTCAGTATCAAAATAATTATTCAGCTTATCCCCCATATCGTTAGAATTTTTCGTGACAAAATCAATGGGGGAATTTTTTTTCTCAAACAGGATGGAATGTGAATTTAGGTTCTTATCAAGGACCTACTATGCATTTTAATCCTCAATTACCATTTATCGCCACATTAGAGTTGTTGGATGTGTCAAAGCTAACAAATGATCCTATTCTACATAACCCTTATTGGCCTCCGGTTCCGACTAAGATTCTTGTTGATTGTCCCAGATTTGAGGGCAAGTCCAGAGAAGACCCCCAAGCGCATCTTATGACTTACCACTTGTGGTATTCATCTAACTCTTGGGTTGACTATTCTATTCGGCTTCATCTTTTCCAACAGACTCTTACTAATGCTGGTGCTAATTGGTATATCGAGCTTTCTCGTGGTATATTTCAATATTTCAACTCTCTCACCATGGCGTTCCTTACTCATTTTCAGTTACCGGTTCATTATGAAGACAGGACGCATCTCCTCACCTCATTGAAACAGGACCACGCTACTCATATCTCGGACCATATTCATGAATGGAGACGTCGTCGTCGCTTGATCAAATTTGAAATTCCTGATCAACTTCTTACTCATTGGTTCAATACCTCCTTTGTCAACCAGATTGTGAAAGACATCGCCATGGAGGCATGTGTAACCGAGGAATAGGCCATTTCTCGTGTCTAGTACCTTGATCTCGTGTACTCTCGATCGGGCATATTTTATGATATTTTGAGTGATGCCCCTCGACCTGGAACTTATAAAGCACCTCAGACTTTGCGTAAGTATTCTTCTTCTAACCCTGGGAAGCAAAAGTCTAATTCTGCTAATGATTCCATTCAAGCCAATCCTACAGATAAAACTTATAAAGGAAAAAATAATGGTAAAGGCAAACCCAAGGCCAATGCCCCGAAACTAGATTCGTCCAAATCTTGTGCTGATGATGGTTCGCAGCGTAAGCCAAAGTATCCTTGTCTGATTTATGATGAAGAGCACTACACCAAGGACTATCCTCGACAAGCCGAAGTGAGTATATTTCTAAAGAGCATTGAGGGTACTCCTATTTTTCTTAAAGAACCTTTTCCATCTCAGCAGACCCAGATGGTTGAGCAACCTCAATCATCTGCTCCATTTGGTTCTCAAGTTTTCATGATGAACGGTTTTGCATTTGTTTCTATCGCTACTCGGTCAAAAAATTATAGTGGATCATGTCAGGAAACATGGAAAGAGATTGTTGATGGTCCTCCTCCCCGACCTGTTTCCGGCCCTCTTGAGATTGAAAGGCCCAGTGCTGAACCCGTTGTGTGACCACCTTCCAAAGGTGTTCTTCGGAAGTCTTCTTATAATCCTAATACTCATGCTGCTCAACATTACAGTATTGTTGAATATTTGGCATAGGCATCGTCCGCGATGTCCGCATTAGAAGTACTTCCGATTTTTCCATCTCAGCGGAAAGCTTTATTATCTGTGATTGGCAGGGTTGATCCTACTGATACTAGCCTTCTTGCTTTCGATCTAGAGAATTTCGTCCCACGGCTTTAGCACCAGATTGTGCTCATTATACAGGTCATTATTAATGGTCTCGACATCCATCGAGCTGTTGTGGATGAAGGTGCATCAACCTACATCATGTCAGCTTCATGTTGGAAGGCCATTGGCTCTCCAACACTGAATTACTCACTAAATTCCCTTGAAGAATTTGATGGAAGGGAATCTAAACCTTTGGGTGTTCTCGCAAGTTTTCCAATTACCTTAAAAGGGAAGACAGTCAATGTTTAAGTAGAAGTAGTTGATTCTAAACTCAATTACAATGTTCTACTCGGTCATAGTTAGACTCATGCTATGCTTTGCATCTCAGCCACCCTCTTCCGTGTTTTGAAATTTGCACATGAGGGCAAGATTGTTACTGTCGATTAATTGTCATTCTTCACCTCTTCTTCCAAGAACAACGTTCCATATGTGGATAAGATCCCTAATCCCTTCAAGAGCCTTGGGGTGGGTCTCTTCAAGGATCCAGCCCTCATGGGTATTTTTCCCCTTCCGCCACCTAAGACTGTTCAGGTTAATATGATCTCTCGGTCTGATGACCCATGGATTATTCCTTCGCCTGAACAAGTCAATTCATTTGGTGATTTAATGCCTTTGAGTCCAATTGAAATCGATTATTGTGAACTCATTGTTTCATCAAATACTCCACCTTCTGATGGTGCTCCTTTGAGCTTGTCCCTTGACATGCATTCTCAATCCCCCTGGCTCGGTGATTCAGACTCGCCTGATCCTTTGAAAGAAGTGTTTCCTTCTGATGAAGCCATCGTGGAAACCATGTATTTTGAAGACCTACCATGGGAAGATGGTCATCATCGTTCTTCGTTTATGCCAAGCCTCAGGGCTATGTCTACATGTCTTGAGCGTTTTGCATCTCAAGCTCCTTCTCCTCTGCTTCAAATGCCAATCTTGACACATGAAGTCTTTACAGAAAGGAAACTTGAAAAATATCACATAAACGATGCCTATTGACATTTCCGTGAAGCTAGGAATCATCAAGAACATCCATGTGGGGGTCACTTGTTCTTCAGATGAAGTCCATGTTTATACTAGCCTTTTTCACTAATTCTGTGATGTCTTTGCCTGGTCCTATGAAGAAATGTCCGACATTGATCCTAGTATAGTGGTGCATGAAATCCCTACCTATCTTGGTTTGAAACCTGTTCGCCGGTGTCTTCGTCTGATGCACCCTAGAAAGGCTGCGACCATTAAAGGTGAAGTTGAAAAAATTCTCAAAGATGGTTTCATTTATCCAATTCCCTTGACATATTGGGTTTCGAATATCGTTCTTGTTAACAAGAAATAGGGAACTATCCTTGTCTATATTGATTAACGTGACATAAATCGGGCCTATCCTAAGGATAATTATCCTACTCCCTTCATCGATCAGATCATTGACGACTGTGATGGGAGTGAAATGTTTTCCCTTATGGATGGATTTTCTGGATATAATCAGATTAACATTCTCCCGGATGATCAGCACAGGATGGCTTTTATCTGTCCTTGGGGTACCTTCGCATACAAGAAACTACCTTTTGGCTTGAATAATGCTGGGTCCACTTTCCAGTGAGCGATGTCCTATGCTTTCCATGACATTCGTCATATCGTTCAGCCTTACCTAGATGACCTTCCAACTCATTCAGCTAAGCGTAGGGACCACCTAGACCCTCTTCATTATATATTTCTTTGTTGTCGACACTATAAAATTTGGCTTAATCCACATAAATGTGCCTTTTGTGTTGATTTCGGTATACTTTTAGGGTTTACCATGTCTAAATATGGAATTCACCTCGATCCATTCAATGCTGAGGCTATTTTCAATCTCCCCTCTCCATCCTCATTACATCAGTTGCAGATTCTGCAAGGAAAGGAAAATTTTCTATGTCGTTTTATACCGAACTATGCGGAAGTAGCTAAAGGCTACACACGACTTCTGAAACAGGACATCCCTTTCTATTGGGATGAGATTGCCCAACAATATTTTGATGCACTCAAGATGTTGTTGGTCAACGCTCCTTTATTACATCCTCTCAATTATCACCGTGATTTTTCCCTCTATTTGGCTGCCGCTTTTAGTACAATTTCCATGGTTTTGGTACAAGATGATGATAATGGTCATGAGCATGTCATTTATTACCTGTCTCATAATCTTATTGATCCTGAAACGTGTTATTCTCATGTCAAATTTAGCAGTAGCTGTGGTCCAGGTCGTTCAACACTTTCATCATTATATCCTTTTGCACACAGTGACTGTGATTTCCGATTGCAACCCCATGACCTATATTTTGTCCCGAAAATTTCTAGGGGGAAATAATCGAAGTGGATCGTTATCCTTCAAGAGTTTGATTTGGAATTTACTGCTTCCAAATCCAAGAAATCACTAGTTTTTGCTAATTTTATTTGTTCCCTCCCTTACGACTCCACTCTGTCTCATTCTGAGGACAATATTCTGGATGATACACTTTTCTTTATTAGTACCCTTGACCCATGGTATGGTGATATCATCGTATATATCCAGACTTCCACATTCCAATCTTAGCTGACAAAGGATACCCGTCGCCATATCCGGCATCACTCGCAACCTTATCGTATAGTCGGAGATACGCTATATCGCGTTGGAGTTGATTCCATACTCTGTCGATGTTTGACCCTTGAGGAAGTTGAGAAAGTATTGAATGATTGTCACAGTGGTGCCTGTGGTGGTCACATGTCTGGTTACGCTACAACACAAAATATACTTCGTGTTGGTTATTTTTGGCCTTCTATTTTCAAAGACTATATTGTTGAAGCTCGTAAATCTCATGATTGCCAAATTTATCAACGCAAGATGCATGTGCCACCCTTTCCTCTTCACCCTATCATTACTGTTGGTCCTTTTCCAAAATGGGGCATTTCTTTTATGACGTGTAACCCTCACTCATCCGGGGGGCATGCTTATATCATCATAGTCGTGGACTACTTCACCAAATGGGCTGAAGCAATGCCTACACTTGCCGCTTACAATAAGACAGCTGCTTAGTTCATATTCAATCATATTATTGTCAGGTTTGGTGTCCCTCAAGCCATCTTTACCGAACATGGTTCCCCTTTTCGGAATTAAATGGTGGTGGAGTTGACTTCTAAGTTGGGTCTGCGTCACGATACCTCAACGTCATACTACCCTCAAGCCAATGGCCAGGTTGAAGTTGTGAACAAAGTTCTTGTCACAATGCTTTAGCGTACGATTAGGATCCACAAATAAAACTGGAATCTCATGTTATATTTGGATCTCTGGGCATACTAAACTTCGACTAAGAGTGTGACCGGATTCACCCCTTTTCAGTTGGTTTACGGTCTAGAAGCTACTCTCCCGATTGAGTGTGAAATACTGTCGCTCAAGTTAGCTGTGGAATTACTGCCAAACACTTCGCCGGAAGAAGATCATCTCCTTTACTTAGAGAGGTTGGATGAAACTCGTCGCTTAGCCACTTTAGTCATTGAAGCACAAAATAATCGAGTCAAAGCTCATTTTGACCAATCCGTTTCCCCTCATTCTTTCATTGAAGGAGATCTCGTCCTCCTGTATGACCAAGCTCATGATAAGATGGGGGCAGACAAATTTCAACCTATGTGGCATGGGCCATACATCATTAACATGTATTGCAAAATGGGGCCTATGAGTTAATTGACTATGAATGTCATCCTCTTGAACAACCCAGAAATGGGTTGTATCTCAAAAAATATTATGCATGCATAACAGGTGCACATAGGTGTTATTTTCATTTTTTCACATGTTTTTGGGTTTGTTTTGCTCTGTGAGTGTTTTCTTGCTTATTGGGTCTTGCTTATTGTGCAAATGTCTATTACCCCTTATGTCGGTTTCGCGGATGGTGCTTACCACAGTACCAGGAATTTGTCTTTGGTAGCATGGGTAATTTATGATATTGCTCGTGAGTTGATAGATCTGCAAGGTATTTTTCTAGGAAGAACTACAAACAATGTCACTAAATATAGCGCTGTCATTGAGTTATTAACTAAGGCAATCATCCTTGGCATACGCACATTTCTTGTAAATATAGATTCACAGCTTGTTGTTCTGCAACTCAATAATCATTATTCGGTTATAAATCCGCACATTCTGAGATTTGATTTACGTATTCATTTGTTGGAAAGACATTTTGATTTCATTACTTATCAACATATTCCTAGATGAATGAACACATTAACTGATATAGTGGGTAACATTGTATTAGATAGACATTTTCATAATTTGTAAAAGCATCATCATATTTAAAAGATCCATGTAGGGAAATATATATATATATATATATATATATATATATATATATATATATCACATGTTTGCAACTGTGTGCATCATAAATTCAAAAAAATATATATGTATGTTTCTGTTACATCTTGAGACATCATGTCTCGCAAAATATGAAGATAAAATAAACCTAGGTGTCTAATCAGCATGGTGCTCGTGATAACATGTCACAGCCTGTACTAGCCGCCTCAGCAAGTGGTGAATTCGGCTAGGAAGCCCTACGGTATGCCTCTTGTAGGCGCAAGGAACATCATCAAAACATGCATAATCTGGGACTCCTCAGGTAATCCCCTCCAGGTTGCACACTATCTCGTCTTCCTCACCGCCCTCGCCCTGATGGTCGAAATCGCGAGGGATTCGCCTTGCTATCGGTGACATGCCGGTAGGTCTCTCTGGGCCAAAATATGCATCATATGGATTTAATGTCAGAACATACAAAAATCAACAAAAAAAATCATAAAACTCATAAAACTTAAAAAATTGAGTCTCACCCAAATCTTCATCCCAGTATTCTCTCTCTAGGAGTGGGAGGTCTGGATAATTAGTGAAATTTGTGCCAGAGTAGGGCCAATCCTCCATTACAATCAGTTGTCGATGAAGCCAATCAAAAAATTCTGGCCTTCAGGACATCTGTTGGTCACCCCATGCCCTTGGCATCAGTGCTGGCCATCAAGCCATCTTTGGTTCTCTCGTTGGTGGTGTCAGAACTATAACCTCCTGTCACTGAAAAATTGGTATTCGTTCCAAGAATAATGATACCAGGATGGATCCATAACAAAAAAAATTCAGTTTGGCCTTCTTGCATTTGGTTAGTTGGCGTTTCATGTTGATGGCCAGGGCCTCTGCCTAGTTGAATATGGTCAGAGCCATGCAGTCCACAACAAGAAGAAACTATGTCTTTGTTGCTTCATGCAGTGCTTTTGATCCCATAGCCCGTGTGATGGTATTGAATACCATGCGTAGTGTCAAATCAGGGATAGTTTGAATATCAACTTTGCCACTACCTGAACCTTTCCGCCCTCCTCGACATACCCTGTCGATTACCATGGTCATGTTTTTCATGCAGAGCCGAGCGCCGGTTAGGAGTGGTGCTGCACCCCTCTGTGATAATCCTATGATGAAATATACATTGAAGACATCGATCTCAAGCTCTTGATCCCGTAGGATTAACTTCTCTTGATTTTCGTCCCATATACTGATCAGATATTGTAGCAATTTTGGTTGGGCTCAGAGACATGGTGTTAGAAATAATTTTAGCAAGCCACAGTTTCTGAGGGCTTCCATAACTCCCTCATTTTCCATGGCCAACTCATCTTCTTCACTATGTTCCCGTTCTTTCCATTCTATGACCATTTTTTCTCCTTTATACCTACAAAAACACACATTTGAGTGGTATTAGTCAATATTCATCCTTGAATTTGTAAACAATTGGGAAATTTGGTGCATAATTTTGCTAGAAATTGGTTTGTGCCATTGGTGCGACTGTTGCCAATGGGCATGCCCTAGTGTAAAAAATCAGGTAGTTGGCGTGACTCCGTGCCCAAAACCCACGGCAACCATGCAGCCCTAGTTTTTACAATTTCTCCCCTAAAATTCAAAATTGACAAATGCAGGAAGTAAGAAATATCTTAAAATTACAAGAGGGATCTTAGCTCTTACCTAGAGTTGACGGATTTGCAATTGATGTACTGGATTGGCCGTTATTGTCACCGCAAGATTGCATAGTAAAATGGGTAAAAATTTCTCCACAAGAGGTAAAAGGTGAAAAGTAACTATTTTTTACCATTTTTGGCATTTTATAACTTTTTCACAACCCTAATTAGGTTTTAAGGCATATTTTTCGATTATTTTATTATTATTTTTTGAAAAATACGTTTTACACGTCTCTTGTGCAGCAACAGGTTTTTCGTGCTACAATGATGAAGTAAAAAGTTATATTTTATACCTTTTCAGACTCGGTAAAAACACGACAAAGTCACTATTGGAGTCATCTTTCAGCTCTTTGATGTCAAATACTGCCAAATATAGTGTCGTGTTGTTGAAATGTTCAAGAGAAGTTTTCCTCTGAAGTTTTCAACCTCCCTTTGATCCTTTGTTGGTCCTAATTCACAAACATCATATTCCTTTGTCTCGTGTCGATGATGTGGGAAACATTATGGCCCACCTTCGATCAGATCACTTCCTATCGACTTCAGCTCATTATCTAGGAATCTGATCTAGAGACTCCCTTTTGGTACCTTGGAGCCTACATGCCTCAATGGCACGTTCTTCGCATTTGACGTAAGGTCCACATCATTGGCCTTCAATCGACTGACTCTGCAGGTGTTCGACACCAGATCACTGTTCACATTCCGTGGATTGTACCTTTTGTACCTTGAGAGCCATTTTCATTATTGGTGGTTCCTCTTGCGTCTATTAACAACTTTCAACATTGGCTAGTAATCAGACGATGTTCTTGCATGTTCGACTTCAGCTCATATATTCGCATGCTTGAATTTGTACTTGTTTGGATCGAGATGGAGTGCAAGACCCTGGGTTTTGTCTATTAAAATCCAGGTTTCGAATTATTTTTGGATTATCATGACTAATTACATGACTCTTTGATTGGATGGTTGCAACCATACCAGAGTCTATTTAGTTATATTTACTACTGGATGGCTTCGTCCATACCTAGACCTCGGTTTTTATATACTCTATTATGGATGGCTACGCCCATGCCACATGTTCATGTATCATAGATATCAGTTGTATTTGTAATTGCAGGTTTTCTGATAGCAATGTGTGGTTCAAATGCATTCTCATAAAGCATTTCACCCTTCCCTCTCCCTCGGACCTCATGCTTTAGGGGGCATCTGTTACAAAGCATTTTGTCACTATCCCTGCGATCCCCATCCCACACATTGGAAGGTCATTTTTGTGACTTATAAAAAGTTTCATGCCTTGCAAAGACCTTCATTGCATCCTTCTTTATGAAGGTAACATTCCTCTTGGTGACATTTTCCTGAACAGAACATCAAAAATCCCTGTTTTTTCCTTGGCGCGAGTAGCCAGTTCTACCCTCGTGCCGATGTGGAAGATTAACAATAGGGCCCACTCCACCTGGCACTTTGTCCCAGTGTAATTCCCGCGCCAAGCTATTTTGGGAATGTTTTTTAAAAATAGAGGTGGAGTTTCCATTCCAACCACCTCCGAGAGTCATTGGGAGTGGTTGAACTAAAACAGCCATGGACTCCTTCCTTTATTCAGTATTTTCTAGCTCCCTTAGAGCACTCCTAAGGGATAGGCCTCCCTCCCACCTTTGGAGGGATCCCAACCTCCTCCTCCTCCTCTATATAAAAAATCCTTCTCCCTTTATGAAAACTAGCTGAACAAAGAGAATTATACAGCTGAAACGTTGAACTTGGAGAACTAAGCTATATTTTAATAACTAAGTTATTGAGAAGGTAGATCAAGAAGGAACTACATCAAGAAGTCCCTTATCCCATCTGAATTCCCCAATGATCTTTGAGACGTGCTTCGCTTGAGCCCTGTTGGAGGAGACTGCAACGTGAGAGCACGGTTGTATCTCCTCTTTCTACCTATTAATATAAGTGACTATTGTTTGGTTCCCATCTTGTGTTTTGTCTTTATCGAATGCAATATGCTAGTCTTATCTGACTGACTAGTATTTTTTGGATGGAATTATTATCTGGTATGTGGTTATTGTTTCTTGATCTCTATGTAGGTGTCCAAATGCGATAGGCGGAGGGGTTGTGACTTGCCTTCGATCAGGAGCGAGAGGTTATCATCATCACTATGAGTGTCGACGATAGATTTGGACCAAAAATAGGCCATATTATTGCATCCTATTTCATTCAAATATCTAGGAACCTACACTCTAGCATGATTTCTTGTTACTAGACCCACCCTAGGGCTAGAGGGATCATCTCTGTCTTCAAAGAGGATTTACCTACATAACAGTTATTCTTAGGGGTTAAAATCATAAAATCAATAGGATACTCCCAATAATCTAAGTACAATGAGATATATTCTAACACACCATCTAGATTGATCAGAGGTATATCTGCTAATTACAGTAATGTAGGTGTATAAAGAAGATTAGAAAGCTTGAGTTGTTTCATGGTTTGTTTTCTCATGATGTTTATTGCTGCTCCTAAATCAATCAATGTATTTGGAATTTCAACTCCATTGATGTGTGTTTTTACAACCGGACTTCCTGGATCTACATATTTTTGAATGCAAATTTTTCCCATCATTATATATATTATTTTTTCCTACAAGCTGAATTCTTTTTATTTCTTTTTTTTTTTCTTCCTGGATTCTTCATTCTCAACTCCTTTATTATTTTAGCTAAAATTGGAATTTCCTTGATGTCTTGTAACAAAGGGATTTTGATACAAACATTTTTCAATTCATCTAGAAAACCATAATTAAGCAACATAATATGCTTTTCTACTCCTCTATCAACTTGTAATCTTTCAGGAAAAGGAGATGTAGAAGTAGACATTGATGGTTGCTCTATGATAGTAGTTGAGTTTATTATTTCTCTTTTTTTTTCATTTTTTTCATTTTGGTTTTGAAGAGATGTTTTTTCTTCAAAACTTTTATTGGGTTGTAGAGAATCTTCCTCAGAATTGTTTTATTCTTGAATGACTACAGAAGGGTTTTTATTTTCTAATATCCTACCAGATCTAAGTTGGACATGATTAATATCTAGAGGAGTAATCACATAGGTTGGAATTTTTTGTCCTTTTATCATGTAGGTGTTCTAAGGATTTTTATTGTTGGTGTTTGGTAATGGTTGGGCAGGTAACTGATTTGGTCTCTGAGGGAATGGTAGAGAGAGTTGTGGATTTTGGTTTTGGTTTTGGAGTTGGGGTTGTTGACTTTGTTGAGGATTTTTTTGAGGAGGATAGTTTGGATATGATGGAGGGTATTGATAGTATTGAGAGAACCTTCCATAGGGGTTTTGCATTCCTTGAGCCAAAATTTGAGATTGAGATTGAGATTGAGGCCAAGGTTGCTGCCAATAATTCCAGTTTGGTGGGGGTTGAGTATACAATTGGTTATTAAAACCTTGAGTTTGTGGCCGTTACCATGGTCTTCTACAAACAAAGAAAAGAGATTTTGTTGGATTTGATGTTGTTTCTTCTTGAAAAACAGCCTTAAGACAAAGAATTGAAGGACAACTCTTAGTCTCATGACTTTCTGAACAAATCATACAGGTCTCTATGACCTTTTCATCAAGAGGACATTATCTTAAAGCATGCTTTTTTCTGCATTTGTGACATAAAATAGCTAAATCATCAGTCTCGCCTTTCTGCTTGTTTTGTAATTTAAGGGTGTCTATCTATTCACTAAGACTCCCTAAAATGTATGTTTTAAATTCATCAAACTTGTTTCCAATTTCTACCCTACTCACTGTTCCAGTTGTAGATTTATTTACCCTAGCAAGAGTAGGATCTCTTGAACCTTTCCTAGTTTTTTATTTTCCTCTTGAGAGATGAATACATAATTCCCCAATGTCAGGTAATGGGAGTTGAGAGATGTCCCCCTTCCCCATCATGTTAAGGATATCTATCCACTCATCTCTGATGGTTTTCAACAAAAGAGCTTTTAAAGTGTCTTTATCTAAATTTTCCATTTTTTCTCTTTTTATGTTATAATTGATTTTTCAAGTAAATCCTCCAAATTTTCATCCTCTCTTTGCATAATTTTAAATACTCCTTCCTTGTGATTAATAGGTATGCAATAATCCAAATACCTTTCTAGAAATTCTCTCTTCATATCA
The DNA here is from genome assembly GCA_034641835.2 of Pinus albicaulis. Lineage (NCBI taxonomy): Eukaryota > Viridiplantae > Streptophyta > Pinopsida > Pinales > Pinaceae > Pinus > Pinus albicaulis. Next base: position 448,302,020 of record CM076576.1, read on the forward strand.
TTCCATGTCCTAATAGACCTAGTGATTACACTCATGAACCATTTTAGAGCTGCTCCCTTCAATGTTGAAGGCAATAATTTGATTTTTTGAGAGTCTTGTAAATAATAATAAGTTCTGAATAAGACTTCAAATTCAAATAAAAAGGTTTCAGGGTCTTCACTTTTCAATCCATGAAATTTTGGGAGGACAGAAGGTGAGATATTTTTCATGGTGGCATTTGTATCTTCATCAACTATATGGAATCCAAAGGAACTCTAAATTACCCTATTTCTTCTGCCTCATTCTACATTTCCTCCACCTCTTCCTCTATCTCCTCCTCTACCTCTACCTCTATCTCCTCCTGTATATATTATATTTTCTCCATTTATAATTTCTCCTTCTCCTTCTTCTTCTCCTCTTCCTGCCATTATAGATTCTTGAGAGCTAATATGAGAGTCAACTTGTAAGGTTAACTTCTCTTCCTCAGCTTATTCTATCAATGGTATGTTGAATAAAGGTTCTTCTTCTTCCTCTCCACTAGGAATTTCTAACTCTTCATCTAAAATGTATTCCCCTATGGAGGTGAAAAAATTTACTCCTCTGTTGGAGACCTAGGATCTTCTTCTTCTAAGATTGCCTCAGTAGATGAAGTAGGGGATTTTCCTAATTGGATTTCTAACCTTAGAACTTGAAGGAGTCTATGGCTAGTGAAATATGGAATATGAGTTTGAGATGGAGGTGTATCACTTCTTAGTCTTGGTGGAGTGAGTGGCGTTGTAGGGATTAAAATCCTACCTCTAGCTATGAATCTTCCCCTAGAGTTTCTTTATCTATGCTTATCATTTTTTTAGATGTAGGAAATGAGGTTACCTAATTACACTTCCTCGACAACGTTGTCAAATTTTTTAGTCAAATTAATGTCTTAAATTTCTTTCATTAATTATAAACTAGGGCTCGTAAGTTGATGAAGTGTGATGCACTGTATGTGCTTAGTTAACCTATTTCTTACTTTGTTGTTTTGTATTTTATGTTATTTTGGGGGGGTTTTGTTATTTGATGTTTAAGAGTGTTTAGTCTAGAACTATGAAAATATTTAGATGAATCTAATGAATTTTAAGAAGTAAGAAAACAAAGTGTTCTTAAGTTATTCTAATTTTCATAAAAATAAACAAAAAACTATTCGCTAGTTAAGACCTAATTTTGAAAATAGAGCATCTATTTTATCTTATCATTAGTTCTACTCCATGGATCTAATTCTAAAACAAAGATGAAAAATTGCAGTGCTTGGATTAAGTAAAAGTAGAAAATGAAACAACCGATGTACTTCTGGTTACTTTAGCATTCAATTATGAGGTATGACCTTATTGAGATGATGCTAATTAACTATCTATACTTGAACCTCTAATGTCCTAGAACAGTAAGAAAATAATGCAACAAAAACATCTAATTTAGACTCAATTACTTCCAATATTCAATTATGAAGTGTGATCTTCTTGAGATAGTGTTAAGTAACCAATTACACTCTAGAAAACTAACTAAAGTCTGCAAAAAGGTAACTCAGTAATTGCACTCATTAAACATTCAACCTTTCAATATTGAAACATGATTATATCAATTTATTTTATAACGATTTTTAGGAATATTAATGATTTCAATTAGGTGAGGATCTGAAAGAAAAATATGAAATTATGAAAGACTAAATAAACACAACTAATGTATATTTTACTTTTCTGCAACATTCAATGTGAAGTGTTAACTTCCTGAGATGCTATGTGAGAAATCAATTATGCCTTAGTCTCTTAGAAAATGACAATGTGCAAAGTAAATTCAACCACTGTATGAATTAGATATTTAACCATTTCGTTTAGAATCATCATATTGAAATTCCTTTTGAAAACATTTGTTGACACATTTAATTGAAAATTATGTTCTAAGGAAATAAATGACAAAACAGGCAGGAAACTAGGCAACTGTGTAGTCTTATTATTCCAATCTTAATTCGATTTTGAAAACAGGGTTATCTATCTTCACAAAATGTCTTAGAAGAAAAAGGCTACGAAATTGTGACTTAATATTATGCTATTGACTAAAAACTGGAATGAACATCAATCTAATTAGAAAAGAGATTTGCTGAAAAACAGAGTAATGGAAATTGAACTAAAACAACAAAGGAAAAACCTCCTCCAGTGTAGGGGCCCTCTGCAACTGATTCGGCTGAACTACTAGCTAGTTAAAGAAGCACTTAAATAGTCATTGCAACACGAAATTGGCATTGAGATAAAATGATGTTTGAATACAGAGTATCAACAAAAGCTTGATATTAACACTTGAAATTTGAACTCTCTTCTTAGCCTTTTACAACCGATATTTAAAGGAAAATACATAAAATTTTGTGAGATAAACTTACTACAAGTGACTAATCCAAATTATAATTGCAATAGGACTATTGGAATCTTGATTTTCTATGAAGAGAAAATCAAGAGTCCTAATACTTTCAGATAATGTACTTTGACTCCATCTTTGACCATGATCTTAGGCTTGCTTTTCTGTCGATTTGGACCGAGTGAATAGGATAGAATCCATGTAGAAATGATTCTAGAAACACCCATGTAGCCCAATTCTTCATTTAACACCTGGAACCTGCCAAACCATGGGAGTAGCTATGGAATCCACAGTTAGTTGTAGAACAAGTTGAATTTTGTAGCTAAATTGCAAAAATCTATCCAAATATCAAGAACATGAAACTATATTATGGCAATCATTTTGATGCATCCTTAAGACACAACCTATCATTTATCATTGACTGGGGTCTTTGATCTTATGAGAAAGTGATGGAAATAGGTGAGAAAAACTATCAAAAAGAGGGTAATTCTGAGGTTCAACAGTCATGATGGAACAACAAAGAAGCAGAAATTTTGAGTGAAAAGACATTTTTTTGGACGCTACGAAAGCTCGCTATGAAACTGCCTTGTTTTCATAGTGAGCGATTTTTGAAGGTTTCTAAGTAGTTTAAAAGCAGTTTTGGACAGGGGGACACATCCAATAGGTCAAGGGACCTTACCACCAGAAATTTATGACTTGAAGGCAATGCAGTAAAGACAACTCATCAGTTAAAGTTTTCATTGAAGATAAGGATCCTTTTTTCCTGAAAAATAGGGTTTTGTTCCATATGTTTAGGATGGTCTTTATTATTTCATGTAGTGATGAATCAGGTCATAGCTTATTCGAACATGTGATGTTTAATATTAGCTAATATGCAACTTTTTTAAAGATAAGATAGACTGATGTAATAAATAGGAGTTTGAATCCTATTAGGAAAAGGTCATCTTTAGAGTGTAGTTGTCATTTTATTATTAAAAGACATGTTTTTCTGTTATATGAGGTGTCATAGAAAGAGTTCGATGAATCTAGCCAAGAGGCAGATCATCCCTACTATAATAATGTCTATTTAAAGGTAAATTATCTAAGTTTTAAAGGGTTGGAGATTTTTTGTACCATATTTTTGCTTTATGTAATTTGACTAATATCAGTAATACAGAGGACTTCTTCTTGACAGACCTGAGATTCTCATGGATTTTTTAATGTCTTTCTGATCTATATCTTTATGTGTACTACTTGTAGTAGATTTCATCGTATTACTCAAAATTCATATATGTATGCTCTGAATTCCTTTATTTATGAAATTACTATGTTGCCCTATGTTCTATGTTTGATTTGTCTTTGTTAAAGACTCTTATCTACCTTAGCTTCCATGTCAAGAAACCTTGCCACTGAATCTACTAATTTTTGGACTCCACAAGCCCAATGGTTGCAAGCCTACATTATTTTCAACCTACATACACAAAAATAAAGTTACTTTTCAAATAGAGTTACCCATCTAGTCCTATCATTATCTAATATCATAAACCCCTTTGAGAGAGCCCTCTCAGACTGAAGAGGCTAAGCTTTAGTCAAAAGATGGTTTGAAACAGTTACATAAATTTGTCTAATCAAAAACCAACCAAGTACAATTTTGTGATAACAATTACAAAAGTTATGTGGATGTTCATAAAGTTCACATAGAATTTAAATTCATCGATCATGTTTTTTTTTTTTAATTTATACCATCGAAGAGCTCATTAAAATTGGGAATTTGTGCTAAATTAGCAGCACATTATTACAAACCATTCGAGATCCTAGAGAGGATTGATTTAGTTGTATACATTATTTCTTTTAATGCATCCATGGATGTTCATGATGTGTTCCATGTAAATTTTCTTAAAAAGTATATTCCTACTACTAATCATGTAATTGATTAGTATCTATCCCAGGTGGAACTAGAGGGTGATTTCCAGGTCCAACCCATATAGATCTTGGACAAGATAGTTAAGGTTCTTAGGAATCAATCGATCGACATGATACAGTTACAAAGGACCCTTCTCCATCTTGATGAAACTGCATGGGAGCAGGAAGATGCTATCAGGGAAGAGTACCCTAATCTTCTTTATTGATGTACTGTATATATGTGAAACTGAGGATAGTGCATTAAATAATGGGGGGACGAATGTGATACCCTTGCTATTTATGATGTAAATATATGTACCTACGTTATTAGGTTGGTAAGTTAGGAGACATTTTGGAGGCATGCGTTCCTATCTATCTATCTATCTATCTATCTATATATATATATATATATATATATATATATATATATATATATATATATAGTTTGTGGCCAGCATACCCAAATGTGGATGTCAGTTTTAAATATGTTGCTAGTAGACTAGGATTGTGATATTATATAATTGATTTACATATTTTCATAATGAAATAATATAAAATAGGTTGGCTACAAAGCCCACTCCAAAGTAAGAGTACGGGGGGCATGCAAATCCATGGTGACATAAGGCCAATGATGTGGACACCTAGGGCCCACATGGCTTCGATGTGCCAAATGGCTGAGAGAGGCCATGTACTATGGGAAAAATATATGTATACTTCCCTACATGCCTTATGGAGATCATTATGATCATTTTTATTGTTATGAAGCTGCCTATTATGATTCAAAGGACTGCGCAGAAGGGACTTCTATCATGAACAACTAGTTGGTGATCCTTGAGCGTGGGTTTTGATACCAACTAGGAGGTGTTTTGCTTTATCCCTGGAGAAATCCTAAACAACCCTAGAGTAGTTTTTGATCCTTACAATAGGTATGTATTTACTCTCAAATATTGTCCTTTTTCCTCTTCTTCATCTATTTTCTTGCTACAATATAATAATACCATGAATGGATTTTGATAAAAAAATGATGAAATAGTCTTGATATCGTTTAACCATATAAACTAATTACCATTGATTTTATGATGAAAATAGAAGATAAAACAATAGTTGTTCCCAAAAAGGAACAACAGGATCTAATCGAGGGAAAAGTAGGCGTGGCCAAATCAGGAAACGAATCAGAGAAGAACGACCAATTGTTCGGAATAGTAATTTGTTGTGAATCCCTCAAGATCCCCTAATCTTGAGGGATCACATTTTCCTTTTCCTTAGTTATAAAATAATGATAAGAATATGAAGAGAGGATAATATGATGATATAGGCGAAAGTGGAGAATGTAAATCTGACTGTATCATGGATTACATTGTGTATCTTTCATTTATGTATCATTTGATAATGAATAGAACATAGTTTTGAAAGACAGACTTGTATTGTAATGATTACAATGATTAATACGTAGTTGTGTTGTTGTTCACTTGATTGTTCTTGTTACACCATTTTTTGGTCATCTAACCTATTATCATTAGATGGACCTAAGTACACCATGTAAGACCAATTTTACCCTAAGTAAAATTGCTTTCACTATGTAAAATAACTTAATAAACCACATTTATTAGGTTGTTTATGGTCTAAACAGGAAACCCCAAAAGGAAATATTAAACAAACCTATTTTGTTTAATTTTCCCCATGGAATAATTAATGAAACCATAATTTAATTATTATTCCCAGTCATTTTTATCCCAAAAACAAAGAAATTAATTAGATAAACCTTTATTTATCTTATTATTTTCTAGTAATAATTATTTAAATCTTAATTACATAATATTCCTTGTTAAATATGACCAAATCACCCACAAATAATTAAATAAATCATTCTTTATTTAATTATCTTTCAACCACTTCCTTAAATAATTAAATAAATCATTATTTATTTGATTATCTTCTAACCGCTTCCTTAAAAAGATAAATAAATCATTTATTTATTTATTTTTGACAAATCAAGGGAGGGATTTGACCCAAGTCAAACACCTTTTCCCTCCAAAAAATATAATAAAATATTCCATAAAAAGTGGATCTAGATCTGGTTAACCCATGCACCAAGATCTAGAATGACCCAATATTTTGTTATAAATAGGAGGGTTTTTCCTACCATTCTTCACCTTTTGTTGCCTATTAGATCACTTTGAATCTACACACTTGGTCCCATTTTTCCATCATTTGCTATGTGAGCTCCCATTGAGCTCTATTCTTTGCATTGGGTTTTCTACACCAACAAGAGTGAGAAATCTTAGATCTGAAGTGCTAAGGACTTCCAAGAACCCATCCCGCTGAGGAGAATTGGATACGCCTTCTTGTTTTCCTCCTAGGTTCCCAATTAATATAAAAATTATTTCGAAAATTGTTCTTGTCTTGTCTATTGGTATATGGAGCAAACCCTTGTTTTTACTGCTTAATGTCTTTCCATGCATAGATCTGGTGTTTTGCAGCTCTTTTCTTGTCTAACTAACCACAGATCTAAAGATATTGGTAGCCACTTTTGTTGTTAGGGCTATTATTTATGCGTAGCTAAAGTGGTCCTTTTTCGTACACTTCGACAAAGGATTCATACTAACAAATGGCGACTCCACACGGGTTTTAAATTACGACCGCTGTCGTTTTTCATATTCCTGCATATCCAGCTACTTCAAACCCTAGGGTTTCTTTTCAGCTGTTTATTTTCCCTATTTTTATGTTGTTTTTCTCACACAAAACCCTAAAACATTAAAATTTCTAACTTCCGTGTGTTTCTGGCCCAATTGCGCAGGTAAGCGACACCAGCCGCAACTAAGATGACAACTTTTCTGAAAATTGGACGCCGAGACAACCGGAACGGGGGGTCACACGTTTTGGCCCATAACCTATGACTTGGACCTCCAGGTCACACTTTCCAGCCTCTTTTCTGCGACCTGCCAATTTTTCAGTAGTTTTTCTGCAATTTTTCTGGGTTTTGCTGAACCTTCTGTCAGGGTTTTCCAGCCTCTATCTCAGCCCGCTTTGACCAATTTCTGATCTTTTTCTACTCATCTAAGTGGGAACCTAGCCCCCTAGGGCTTTAGCACCCTCCACTTTTTCTGGAAGAGTTTTAGCTGTTTCAGCCGTCTGTTTTTCAGAGTTTCAGCCGTCTGTTTTTCAGAGTTTCAGCCTTCCTTTTTTCAGATCTGGAACCTCCTTCTCAGATCCATTTAAATTAGCCTTCCTTCCTTTCAAATCACCTCTTGTCATTTTGTTTGGACCTCTCTTTAGGACCTCCTCCTTGTCCTTTACGCTTTTTGCTGATTTCCTCCCTTTTTTCCAGCCACCTTGCCTCTGTCTCTTGGCTGTGATCTGCACCTCTTTTCAGCAGCTTTACCCTTTAGATCCCCGTCCCTTTTGACCCTAGATCTATTGGCCTCTTTTTAAGTGTGTTTTGACTAGATTTTTGCCCTTTTTTACATTAGTTTTGAGCGACCCGCCTTCTTGGGTTGAATCGATGCAATAGTAGCTGTTATTTTTCTGTTATTTCAGCATTATATACTGTTCTCTGTAGATTTATTTTCAGTTACGCAGCACACATTTTCTTGATCTCAAAACGGAAAGGGTTTAAAAATTAAAATTAACGCACACTACACACTGACCCTAAGTGAAGAAGCGCCTGGTTAACACCGCCTGGCAAAGACTCTAAAATCAATTGTCACTGCACATTTTCTGCCCTTGACCTCACTTGATTCTGTCGATGTTTGCCCTTGTCGGTTTCCTTCTTCCCGTCATCATTGTGCCCCCAAGGCGCCTTTCCCGGAGACTTCTTGGCCTTCACCCTCAGTTTCCGGTTGATCGACCTGCTCCGTCCTGCCCTCGTCGAGCCAGTCCTCCTCCGAGTCTGCACTCCGACTCCTCTTCTGATTCATTAGGTTCTCCCTCTCCTCCTGGTTCTCCCCCTGTCACCTTCACTATGTCTGGTCCAGAGCCTAACATTAGCGGTGCTCCAGGCCCTAATGCCGGAACCACTACTAGCAGAACCGCCACAGGAACTACCTCGGCCATACCCTTGCTGCCGTATATTGCAGGCCTCAGCCTCCCCGATTTCAATCAGTTGATCAATGACCCATCTGCCACGATGTTGGTTGGCCTGCTATGCCAAACAAGCTCCCCTCCGACATCCCTAAGTTTGAAGGCCTAGCTGGAGAAGATCCAACAAATCATGTATGATCTTTCCACATGTGGTGTTCCTCTAATTCCATTACCGATGACTCCATCCATCTTCGTTTGTTTCAACACACGCTTACCGGTGAAGCTTCTAAATGGTATGTTGACCAAGCCACCTCTTCCCATACCACCTTTGCGACCCTTTCCCAAGCCTTTTTATCTTATTTCCAGCTCCCTCTTTGATACGATACTGGCACGTAGCTCTTGAATTCATTCAAGAAAACCTCTTCGACCCGCCTTTCCGCCCATGTTCAGGAATGGCGACGAAGACGGAGCTTATGTCGAGCCCCCCCCTTCGAAGATCGGGTTTACATGGACTGGTTCCTTCGCACCCTCTTAGCCCCTATCGGCAAAGATGTTGCCTCTCACTTTCCTCAAACTGAATAAGCCGCCCTCCAAATAGCCTTGAAATATGACCTGATCTACACTCAATCTAGTTATGTTTATACCATTCTTCTTGACCTCCCTAGGCCCGGCAGCGCTAATGCCTCGGGGCCATCTCATTCCGCCGACGGTATCGTTGGAGCCCTTTCCCATCCATACGCTCAACCTCCTATGGGCTATGGTCTCCCTCAGGGAGGGGCGAGCACCTCTAGCACTCTTCCCCCTCCTGGTAGCATGTATCCAGAATACGACATGCCTCCTCCTTTTGCCCAACCTCCTTCTTACCTCAATGTTTCCCAACCTAACCATTACCTTTATCCGCAGCCTGGTGCGCCAGCTCCTCCAGCATATGCGCTTCCATCTCCCTTGCCTCCTCCAAACCCGCAACAGCACTTACAGCCCCCTCCAGGGCAAGTATTTGCACAGCAGGGTGCGACTAATCCCCCTTCTTCTCAAAGAAGGTGGAGAGGCAATCAAAACCAATCTGCCCCTGGTACCCGTGCACCCAATCCTGGTGTGGACCCTAACATTGCCAACCAGCAATAGGGCACTCAGCCCAAGCCGGACAGGCCGCTTCGCACAAATAATCCTTGTTCGTGTTGCAGTGTTTATGTTCATTACACCCACGATTGTCCCCTCTTACCCCAGATGCGGCAGATGTGGCAGTCTCAAGCCACATTGTGTGGACAACACGCCTCCCCTCATGCTCCTCCTAATGTGGCCACTACCCAACCAGCTGTGTTTACTGATCCTTTCCCTCAGCAAGGATTCGTGGCTACCCAACCGCCTGACAGCCAGGTCGCCACTCCCCCTTCCCTTTCTGGTTCCTCTGATTACCAGATCCTTATGATGCACTCCGATCCTTCCCCGACCGTCGACCTTCACCTTCAAACTCGGTCTCACCAGTACCCCAAGCCTCTTGCTCAGTCTACCCCCGAGCCTCCTTCTTCAGGTTCTACAGAGCCTCTTTCGACATCTAGTGGCCCCTTACATATCCCTCAACCCAAAGTTGAGGTTCATGCCAAGATTCCTAAGGGACCCCTACGTCGAAACGCTGCTTCCGGTCGAGCTGCTCATTGGTATAGTATAGTAGATGATTTGGCGCAATCTCCTGCTGCCATTTCCACACTGGAACTCCTCCAGTCGTGCCCTTCCTAAAAGAAGGCTCTACTATCTGCCGTGGGCGCCGTAGATCCTGCTGATGACCAAATTATTTTTTTCGACGCCACTCAATCGGACCATCCCCCTCTTCCTGTGTCCGTCGCCTTCCAAATACCAGTCAAAATCTGGAACGCTAACGTTTCACGGTGTGTATAATTGATGAGGGGGCATCCACCTGTGTGATGTCCGCTTCGGTTTGGAAGCAACTAGGATCCCCTGAGCTGGCCCCTTCCACGATCACCCTTCGAGCGTGGGACGGCCACGCCTCCCATCCCATTGGCCTTTTCCGTAATTGTCCTATCACCCTCGCCGGTAAGACTGTTTGCGTTGACGTTGAAGTCATAGATGCCCCACTAGACTACAACATTCTATTGGGGCGAAGCTACACCTATGCTATGTCTGTTGTCCCATCTGCGGTTTTCTGAAGATGTATTTCCCCCATAATGGAAAGATAGTCACCATTGACCAGTTGACATATCATGAGCCAAAATCTCAGACCTCCCCTGAGACGACCATCTCTTCTGTAGCCAATAAGCAAACCGTCGATTCCTTGACTAGTGTCTCCCCTGGCGTTTACAAAGATTCCTCCCTGCTTGGAACTTTTCCTAATCTCCCTCCTCCTCCCATCACTGATCCCAGCTTATCGAATGTTTTCATGATGCAATCGTCTCAGGCTGCCCGTAAGCGGCCTGCCTCGGCTAGTCAGCAACCTCCCCCTTGCCCTCCGCAACCCGCTCCTAGCCATTCATCTCAGCCAGCCGGACCTCCTCCTTCTGGCCCTCCCCCTACAGTTGGTATCCCTGAACCCCTTTATCCTCCTGGATCGGTTCCCCCAGGCCTTAACCATCTCGGAGCCGTCCCTCCTGGTCATTTCCCTGCTGGGCAGATACCTTTCCTGGCTCCCCCTCCCGGAGTATATTCTGTCCCCGTCATGGCCACCCTCTCTCTCCCTAACCTGACCTTGGGCATACCAGTCTGGTACCTTGATCCTCCAGCAGCTACCCCTCCTGGTCACCCCAAACCCTACATGGCTTTGACACCGATTCAACCGGTCCCCCTCGCTTCCTCCATTGCCTCTATGCCCCCAGCACCTCTACAGGACCCTTCTCCTGTCGTGACGACTCCCAGAAAGAAAGGCAAAGCTCGCAAGGGGGCACCCAAAGACAAGACCACCATGACTGACCCAGCCCCTCCTCCGCCGGTCATGCCACCCATGCTTGTCCCGATTTGCCCCTTATTCAGCCCATGGTTAAAGTCACGTTCCCTGAAGCTACGGTCCCTGAAGCCTCCATTCCTTCTTCGTCCGTAACCAAGAACCCCAAGACTCTCTGCACCAACAAACCCTGTGCTTTGTGCGGTGTTCATGGCCATTACTCCCACCATTGTCCTCACCTGACGCATTACCGCGCCTCTTTAGAGGTAGTCTGAGAGTATGAGGTTGAACAGAATCAATCTACCTCTCCCATACTCGCGCAGTATGCTTCGGGCCAGCCTGAGGATCCCCCCGCCCCCATCGACATTCCCCCCCTGATGTTTAGATGACGGAGTCTACCACAACCATTCTTTACCTATCCTCTTCTGCGAGACATTCAGAGCCCAGTCCCCCTGCATCCTCCCCTGTCGTTTCGCCTGACCACCTTTTTTCTACCCATACTCGAGATCACTCCACCCGTATCTCTGTTGACCTCTGCAGCCCGAGTCCTCGCCATACTTCCGATAGCCCTCATATACCACCCTATAGTTTGTATATGAGTCATAGTCATCCTGCTCATTGCACTCCCTCCCGCAGTTGCCGCTCAATGTCTTCTGTCCACTCACGCTGTCGTCATTGTCTCCCCTCCCCTCATTTGTTGTCCTGTCACACCATTCCGCAGGACCCCTCGTCCACACCCTTTATCAGTTATGCCGATGGTGCAAGTTGTTATTCCTGGAATCTAGCCTTGGCAGGTTGGGCCATCTTCACCCCCTTTCATGCCCTTGTTCTCTCCAACGGGGTCTGCATTGGTTCTGCCACCAACAATCAGGCCGAATATGATGCAGTGCGTGGTCTCTTAGTCAATGCCCTCTTCCATCGCATCCTCCATCTGCACGTTCGTTTGGAATCCTTACTTCTTGTCATGCAACTAAATGGTGTTTATAGTGTGCATAACCATGTGTTGTTTAGACGCTATTTACAAGTGAAACTCTTGATACGTGCATTTGAAACCATAACTTTCAACCATGTACCTCGAGAACAAAATCATTATGTAGATAGTATCACAAACCATGTTCTATATTGGCATTTATCACACGCATTTCATACAAGACAATAACATTTATAATCATTAAAAATGATGCATATCCATAATATGTGTCACAAAACATGTGTTTAGAGTCCATCTACTCTGATACATATGACATGCCCATATCATGTTACAAAAAACCCAAAACTGGGGGCACCACCTGCCCCTACCTACACACTAGGGGGCACCACATGCCCCACACCTACTCACTATCTGGAGGATCTCGAGCCAATGGCTCTGCCCCTACAGCCTGTAGATCACACATCCCCTGACCGTCCATCGCCATGCACCGCATGACACCTCGCCATTCCGAGGGTAGACCAATACATGGCTCTATGTACTGGTCGTCTAAGTCCTGCCACCCGCGCTCCGATACTCCAGTTAGCAACCTTTCGCATCTACGGTGGATGTCCTCCAGAAGGGCGGCCGCATCCTCATTATGCGCTGCTCTCGACCCACTCGGACCTGCAACTCCAGATGCTGTCGGTTGTCCCATATATCTGGCTGGTTTTACCGGAGCTATATCTGCATACCAAAAGTACATGAATCGGTACCCTATCTACTATTCAAAAACTTTAACATGCCCATACAAGAATAGAAATCGGTCACTTACCATCGGGCCCCCATACTCAACCAGGCGGAAGTGGCAGGTCCGGATCTCCACAATAACTCATCCCACTATAGGGATAGTCGTCTATGTATAACGGCATCTAATCCCAATGGGCAAAGAACTCAGGTCAAAACAATCGCCCGACTGCCCCTCCTCCTCCTCTGCACAGTAGCCGCCCCCACTGGCGCATCCTGGGCTCTCTCGGGCCCCCATTTGGAAGCTGTATACGAGGCCGCAAGGTCGAGATCTTCTCAAAGAAGAAGGCGCACAATAAAGTCCCATACGAGCAATCGTAGTTCACTTGCCGCTTACAGAGTGACAACTGTCGTTTTAACGACACCAGCATCATTTGGGCCCACCCATAGTAGGTCCCACTCAACACACTCTCTACAAGCATCATCTTCCCCCTGGTGATGTGATGGAACGCCTGGTTGCCCAGGATACGCAGCACAACTGCGGCCACTCCACGGGTCTCTAGCCTCTCTAGATCCCCGATCGGTATCTAAGTCCCCTTGACTTGGAGACCCGGTCGACAATGTCGTTCCACAAACTCCATGATATGCTGCCCCCGCAGTAATACTGGCTGAGTGTTTCCCACCATTCCCAGTGGTGGGAGGCCCGTTAGGAAATACACATCCTAGACTGTCAGTTCGATCCTGTGCCCCTGCACTGCAAAGACCTCATGCTCTGGATCCCAGTAACTGATAATCTGGGCCAACAAAGGCTCTCCTGCCCTCATCAAAGGGTTCTCCAAAAACTTTAGAACCCCAAACCTGGCCAACACACGACGGATACCTTGATCCGCCTGGATCTTTGCCCGTAATGTACCCAGGTCTCTCTCTCTCCAGTTAACCCGTAAATCTACCATACCTGCACAAAAAAATCATCTTTGTCAGCATACAGATCGGGAATACCATAACCAAACACAAAAACCCAACTCTTAGCCATAAAACAGCACCAAAACCCCCTCATCTCCCAGGTCGCAGTTTTCTGCCCAATTTTGGACCAAGTCGCAGTTTTTGCCCTAAAACTTGCATACCAGGTTGCACTTTTTGGCCCAAAAAAGTACGACCCGGCCGTAGAGATGAAGGAGGGTCTGTTTCTGAGATTTTGGGCCCTAAACTGAACTTTCAATCCATCAAAATGAAAGAGTAAGGTTAGGCCTCTTACCTGCAACTGACGGATCTCGAATCCAATGGTCGGTTTGTCCGCTACGTTTGCCGCAAGATTTAGGGCCTTCTCTTCTCTCTACATTCACCACAGCAACAATAGCAAATGAGTGAATTTGGAGGGAAAACTGCCTTATTAGAAGAAAACCCCTGTTTCTTCTTTCGACTGCTGCGACCATACCGTAGCCCCGTTTGACAAACCGTCTGCACTGTTGGAAAGCTCTCACCGAGTCCTCAAATGGGTATCTGTTAGTTTTTTGTGATTTTATACTTCACCAGGACACATTTTTTCCACGAAGGGTCACTTCACCCATCCTTAAAATTGAATTTCCTCACTTACGACACTTGTACTTGGGGCACCATCTTGCCTCCTTACTTGTCTTTGTTCGTGTCGATTTTCGTCATGAGTTACCATCTTGTACTCATGTTTTTATGGTCCCCCATTGGGCCTTTACTGTGTGGCAGCACCATCGAGTCACCCTTGTTTAGAGCATCCAAGTTGAGTCATCATCGCATTCATGGAGTCTATCTCGAGTCCCTTTGTACCCCATTATATCCCTCCATCCTTCATTGCTTGGTCTCTCTCTTGTGTCGCACTTTATGACCTTCAGTCCCACTGTCCCCTATCCCTTATGATATTGTGCCAGTCACTGCCATGTCATTCATGCCCTTTATGCTCTAACAAGGGAAGTTGTCGATTCGCTACTCAGTCCTTTCCACTTCACTATCACCATTAGTGTCAGTCTGTCCATCGCTCTACTATTTTCTCTTATGCCTTAGTTGAGGATCTCTCATCGCCTCACCTATGGCCGACCTTCTTCTGTCGACATCAGCTCATTCATTCCAGAAGCTAGGTCTAGAGGGCGGTGTACCTTGGTTCCATCTTCCACTCTTGTTCGGTGCCTCGAATCAGGCAAAGGGATCTCTCATTTCCCTTTGACTTGGTTGTTTCTCCACGCCAGCTCCTTTCAGCATGACCGAGATCTGTATACTTGATGGTTCAGTGATACAACAGTAGCTCTTGATGATTCTCGGGTGTGTGTGAGATGTCTCAACCCTCATGAGGGGGTGGCCCTGCAGGTAGCCCCCCACATGCCCGGATGCCCTCCTCTTTGCAGCCTTCGATGCAGCTCCAGATATTTGACAATGTTGGCCTTCGCCACTTGCAGCGCCTCTTTGATTTGCATGTATCAGTCAGATTTTGTGAGCCCTTCCCCATTTCCAGGGGGCATTTGGGTTGTATTTGTATCTCATGTACTCAGATATTATTGTACAAGTCCTGGCTGTTATCCCAGGCACAACATGTATATGGGATTCCTCATTGTATTTTTATCTGGCTCATGATTATGCCGGCTGTACTTTATGGTTCGGTCCCTTGTTTACTGGACACACTATTCTTTTGTACTTTGTCTCAGGGGGCATAGGTATGCCTCCCCCGCCGCCTTCAACACAGGTACCCTCTGATAAAAAGAGACTTGTTGCACCTGTGAGTCTCGTCTCCTCAAGGTCTAGTTCTTCAGCACACTATCTACCTTGCATTTCTCTCTCTGACTTCCCTTTTGTTGTCTAGTGATTGAGTTCTTACAATGTACTTCGGTCATATGATTTGCTCCTGACACTCACACGCTGGGGGGCAATCTGTTACACCATTTTTTGGTCATCTAACCTATTATCATTAGATGGACCCAAGTACACCATGTAAGACCAATTTTACCCTAATTAAAATTGCTTTCACTATGTAAAATAACTTAATAAACCACATTTATTAGGTTGTTTATGGTCTAAACAGGAAACCCCAAAAGGAAATATTAAACAAACCTATTTTGTTTAATTTTCCACATGGAATAATTAATTAAACCATAATTTAATTATTATTATTCCTAGTCATGTTTAACCCAAAAACAAAGAAATTAATTAGATAAACCTTTATTTATCTTATTATTTTCTAGGAATAATTATTTAAATCTTAATTACATAATATTCCTTGTTAAATATGACCAAATCACCCACAAATAATTAAATAAATCATTATTTATTTAATTATCTTTCAACCACTTCCTTAAATAATTAAATAAATCATTATTTATTTGATTATCTTCTAACCGCTTCCTTAAAAAGATAAATAAATCATTTATTTATTTATTTCTGACAAATCAAGGGATTTGACCCAAGTCAAACACCTTTTCCCTCCAACAAATATAATAAAATATTCCATAAAAAGTGGATCTAGATCTGGTTAACCCACACACCAAGATCTAGAATGACCCAATATTTTGTTATAAATAGGAGGGTTTTTCCTACCACTCTTCACCTTTTTGTTGCCTATTAGATCACTCTGGATCTATACACTTGGTCCCATTTTTCCATCATTTGCTATGTCATCTCCCATTGAGCTCTATTCTTTGCATTGGGTTTTCTACACCAACAAGAGAGAGAAATCTTAGATCTGAAGTGCTGAGGACTTCCAAGAACCCATCCCACTGAGGAGAATTGGATACGCCTTCTTGTTTTCCTCCCAGGTGCCCAATTAATATAAAAATTCTTTCGAAAATTGTTCTTGTCTTTTCTATTGGTATATGGAGCAAACCCTTGTTTTTACTGCTTAATGTCTTTCCATGCATAGATCTGGTGTTTTGCAGCTCTTTTCTTGTCTAACTAACTGCAAATCTGAAGATATTGGCAACCACTTTTGTTGTTAGGGCTATTAGTTGTGCATAGCTAGAGTGGTGCTTTTTCGTACACTTCGACAAAGGATTCATACTAACAGTTCTTGAGTAACTAAGCAGTGTTCGCTGGCCGCTAGGGACCTTGTCTCTGGTGAATTTCGTTGCTATTCTTTGTGCTATACCTTTCCATTTACTGCAAGTTTATTATGCTTTTCTTCTTTATAGTGAATTGCTTTTGATAGTATTAGATTTATATATGTGTTCCTTTGCGTGTGTATTTCCAATTTATCAGTTGTTTATTACAGAATTGGTTTTGATTACTTAAAGAATAAACTGTTAGTTCCATTACTTTCCTTGTGTTCGATAGTTTAGATCCAGCTGAAAGAGCTCAATTAATATTTCAGTGCTCTCGGTTGATTCAATTATTTGAATTAAATAATGAATCATAGTTTTGGATTATAATGCATCGTTGAATTACTTTCTTTAAAGCTTTAGATTTATGATTGCATCTATATTCAACGATTGGCTTTAGCATTACTCCTTGTATGAATAAGCTTGCACATACTGTGTACACACTTGAAATGAAAGGACTTACCCTAATTGATAATTAATGTGAGGCAATTAGGAGTTTTTTAAAGACAAATTTTAGCACCCAAAATTTTGGCGCCACTGTCAGGGAGTGTGTTGCTACTCTGAGTAATGTCTGATTTGATGTTTTTTCTACTAAGGAAGAACTAGGTATTAAAAATGGAAGGTAAGAACCTGCGTAAAGGAGTAAAATGCTTGCTCATCCACCTGCTTTCTAATAGAATTGCGTGAGAATTTAAATTAGGGATGAATTTTTATATTATTGCATGAATGACTAATAGGGAAAGACTTGAAAAAGACAAAATTCCTCCTAAACTCGAAAAATATAAGGGACTGGTGACCCTTGAATGATCAACTTTTATCGACGAAATTTTAAGAAAAGCTGAGTCTCAGTCATCTGTAGGACCCCGAATTGTTGCTGCTAGACATCCTATTGACTCCCTTCAAACTGCAGGACCACCATCTATAGCTAACACTGATGTTCACAGTAATACTGAAGGGATTGAACAGATTTTTTAAGATACTGAGAATTCACAAACTCGCCCTTCACAAGAAGGAAACTCTTGCAACCTCTGTGAAGGAGAAGGAGAAACAGGCAGTTTTAAAATTAACTATCAGAACCTAGATCTCTTGAAGTAGTGACTGAACAGAGGACACCTAGTATCCCAGATCAAGGTAGTGTTGTTAGAACTATTCCAGCCTCTTATAGACATCCTAGTAATAACTCTCCAACTCTGGAGATCCCTAAAGAATACTGGCATATTTTTGACCAAATGGCTCATAACCAACAACCTCAAACTTCTACATTTCAATACCCTATTGTTGACACAGTTGTCAATGCCCCCATGAAGGCTATTCAATTACAGAATATTCCTACCTTTCATGGGCTAACTTCAGAAGATCCCAATGCATTCCTTTTCGAGTTTGATGTTTTATGCAGGGGTTATGATTACACTACCGACCCCAAGAAGCTAAAGTTATTCCCCTCTACTTTGAAGGGAGTAACTCTGTGTTGGTTCATGGGACTTGGTGGAGGCACCATCAATGATTGGGACCAAATGAAAACATCTTTCCTTAAAAAATATGAAGATTATTGCCGTACTAGAGAATTAAAAGATGAAAATTTTCAAATGGTAGCCAAGCCTAGAGAGACTCTGGAAGAATATGTAGAACATTTCCAATATAATCTACAAAGGTCTCCTTATACAAATCTACCCGATAATGTTCTAAAAACCACGCTGATTAGAGGTATGAAATACCGATGGGTAGCGACATTAAACATAATGGGTAAAGGTGACATTTATCAAGAAATATAAAACAATATTATAGATTTGTGCATTAAGTGTTCTAGGGGAAGTACAAGGCTGAAACCAGTCAGACGTGATGCAAGCTTCAGAGACAACAAAGCCTCAGAAGGAAGCATTACGCGAATCAAAATCAGCAATCTGCGAAGATTTCAAGACTGATATCCTAGGGACCATGGAAACACAATTGGAT
The DNA here is from genome assembly GCA_034641835.2 of Pinus albicaulis. Taxonomy (NCBI): domain Eukaryota; kingdom Viridiplantae; phylum Streptophyta; class Pinopsida; order Pinales; family Pinaceae; genus Pinus; species Pinus albicaulis. Next base: position 448,320,834 of record CM076576.1, read on the forward strand.
GCCATGCGAGCTAAGCAAAAGCAAGCTATATAAAAATATAATTTGGCTATTTTCTACCCTCTTTGCACACAGAATCACACTCATAAGGAATTCCCCCTCAATACGATACGAACATGCGCCATATGCACTAAAGAGCATGCCACGGAAAGCTGCCAATCACTCCCAAGATTGAAATCAGTTTTCAAGGAAGAAGAAGAAGAAATGAAACTAGTATATCTGTTGAATTAGAGTCACCAATGGCAAGCATGTCAGACAGGTATGCGTACCGATCCATCTTCATATTTTCCTTCCTCGCAATATAATTCTCAGCAATATTCAGGGGTAGCATGGCAGAATCAACCACCTTTTTTGTCACCTCAAACATTTTTTATGCCACCATGGCCAATTTGGTCAAATCCAAATAATAATTGGCCGAATTTCCCTTATCCACCACCATTCTAGCAAAACAACCCTTATCCCTCCTAATGGTCCCCTTCCACCTCACAAAATCAAAACAGGTAATCAAATTGGCAAAGATCTACAAACCAGCCTAGGGGGATAGTTCCTCTGTCTCAACCTACTTTACCAGAACCTTACACATTGTAGCAGAATCCTAAATCTAATATATGACCGCAACTTCCATCTCAACCTAACCCAAATCCAAGTAACAGACCAATCCATTCAATACAAATCATTGATGGTCTGGACCCTGAAGATGAATTGAAAGAATGTAATGAGCTTAAGTTGAGGTATGGAAGTATAATCACTCTAGATAAGGATAAATAATTTCAACTGAAAGAACTGCACACAAATAAATCTCTAAATATAGATGATCAAGAAATAAAACAAGGGGAACATATAGTTAGACAAAAAAATCATGAACAAATCGTAACCACTTCCCCCCCATTCCAAGAAATATTTTTGATACCACACCTGATTGAACCTCTTGAATTTGATCTTCTGGGTGAACTTAAGAATATTTGTATAAAAATCCCTCTCCTCCAAGCTATCCAAGACATTCCAATATATGCCAAAACTATCAAATAATTTTGTATAAAGAATTCCGTGAGGAAAACAAAAACAACCCCTACTGTCCATGTTGTTGGGGCTTTGTCGGATTTATTACTAGGCAAAGAGACTCCTATAAAGTATGAAGATCCCGGAAACCACATTGTCATAGTCTAGATAAATGGTCGTTATTTTCCCAATGCTTTAGTCAACTTAGGGGCAGCTCTTAATATTCTCACAACTACAACTTGTGAAATTCTTGGTGTCACAACCTTGGAGCCAACAAATACCTTACCGGAACTAGTTGACCACTCATTCATTATACTAGAGGGAACATTGCAGGATGTGATGGTCTCTATTGACACTTGAGAATACCTGGCAGATTTCTTGATTATTAATCCTAGGAACCAGCTAGATGGACATCCTTTAATATTAGGAAGGCCTTGCTAGTGACTATTGTTGCTTATATCAGTTGTTGGATAGGCAGTATGAATATAACCAGGGGGAATGATGTGAAAAATTTAGCTTTATACCCTCCTACTCAACCAAGTTTGACTATCATGAAAACCAGGAGGCAACCTGTGACATACTTAATAGAAAATATTTCGTCACCTTTGACTATGGTAGATGCCCTTGAATTTAAAAACCAAACTGAAGATGATGTCATTAATAATTTTATCAATCATGCTACCACAGTATTAAGTTCGAAATTTCACATCATTAAAGCAGTCCTTGACAACGAAATTGAAGAAGATCCTCTAAGAGATATACATGATCAAAAAATACCAACAACCACTATTTATAGTAGCAATCCTATTGAAATTGGGCCAGGGAAGATCCTGAACATTAACAGTAATCTAAGTAATGACCAGCAACAAAAACTTATTCAAGTCCTTAGGAAAAATAAAGGGGCTTTTGCTTGGGATTATTCAGATATGAAAGGGATTGACTGTTAGCTATGCATGCATCATATCTACATTGAAAAGGATGCAAAAACCATTTGACAAACTTAGCGTAGATTAAATCGTCACCTAAAAGATATTTTTAAAGAAGAGCTTCAAAAACTGTTAGATGTAAATTTTATCTATCCTATATCTGAGAGTAAATGGTTTTCTCCATTAGTTGTGGTTCCCAAAAATAATGGGAAATGGCGAATATGTGTTGACTATAGAGAACTCAACAAGGAAACGCAAAAATACCACTTTCCCCTTCCATTTATTAATCAGGTCCTAGATACACTAGCAAGGAATAAATGTTTCTCTTTCCTGGATGGGTTCAGTGGCTATAACCAAATTCAAATTGCCCCTGAAGACTAGGATAAGACAACCTTTACCTATTTGTGGGGAATATTCACCTATAGGGTATTACCTTTTGGGCTGTGTAACGCACCTGCCACATTCCAAAGGGCCATACTTAGTATTTTTGCAGACTTGATAAATGAAGGATTGGAAGTGTACATGGATGATTTCACACCTTATGGAGATGACTTTAAGAAATCATTACAGACATTAGAAAAATTTATGGAACAATGTATTGCTACCAGCCTATGTTTAAGTCACGAAAAGTTCCATATGATGATGACAGAAGGCCTGATCTTGGGTCATTACATTTCAACAGTGGGAATTCAGGTAGATCTGGCAAAAATACAGGTAATTCTCTTACTAGCTACTCCCTACACTCAAACAGAGGTATGTAGTTTTCTGGGATTCACTGGATATTATTGTAGATTTATCAAGAATTTTTCACAGATTGCTGCACCATTATATGCCTTAACAGGAAACAGTGATTTCATATGGACTGAAAAATGTGATATTGCCTTTACAGATTTAAAACGGCTAGTATCAACAACACCAGTATTACGAGGTCCGAACTGGGATATACCATTCCAGATTTCATTAGATGCATCGGACATAGCCATTGGAGTAGTTCTTGGCCAAGAAGAAGACAAGAAACCCTACGCTATATATTACATTAGCAAAAAATTAACTCCTGCTAAATTGAATTACACAATAACAGAGAAGGAGTTTTTAGCTGTTATTTATGCTATTAACAAATTTAGACACTATATAACTAGATACCCTGTAATTATGTATACGGATCACTCTGCTATTAAATACTTAGCTAATAAACCCATTACGAATGGAAGAGTGACACGTTGGTTGCTACTTTTGCAGGAATTTGATGTAGCTATAAGGGATCAACCAGGGAAGGAAAACCTTGTGGAAGATTTCCTCTCCCAAGTGCCAAGAACAGATGACACAATATCAGTAGAGGATCAATTTCTGGATGAACACCTATTTTTTGTAAACATGAAAACGCCATGGTATGCAGATGTGGCGAGTTATTTAGTAGTGGAAAAACTACCTAAACATTTGACACCTAGAGAAAGGAAATCAATAGTACAACGCAGCACTCGATTCTCCTAGATTGGAGGATACCTTTTTCACATAGGGGCTGATATGCACATCCACAGGTGTATCAGGGAAGACAAAATTTATGATATCTTAAAATCCTGCCACGATGGACCTTGCGGTGGAAATTTTGCAGACCGCAGAAATGGACACAAAATTTTACAAATGGGCTACTACTGGCCCACGATGTTTAAAGATGCTAAGAAATTTGTCCAGGCCTACGATAGTTGTCAAAGGATGGGTCACCCTGGCCAATCTCATGAGATGCCCTTGCATCCACAGCTAGTCATAGAACCTTTTGAGCGTTGGGCATTAGATTTTGTTGGGTCAATCAACCCATCATCCAACCAAAAATCATATATATTGATTGCAACAAAATACGTAACTAAGTGGGTGGAAGCGGTAGCATTACCTAGAGCCACAGAAGAAACCATGATAAACTTCCTTTTTGAAATTTTTGTACAATATGGGTTACCCAGAGAAGTAATCATTGATGGAGGGCTGCAATTCTTAGGCCACAAGATTGCTGCTACATTGAAAAATCATCATGTTATTCACAGAATTACCTTTCCATATCACCTGCAAGCAAATGGACAGGTAGAAAGCACCAACAAATTAATTGAAGCTATTCTCACGAAGAAAGTTTCATCGCACAGACGAGACTGGGCTACTCGACTGCGAGAAGCCTTGTGGGCATATCACACAACTTGGAGGAATACTACCGGATACTCCCCATATCAATTGGCATTTGGTAAGGAACCTGTTTTTCCCATAGAGTTTGAGATACAAACACTAAGGACAACCCAGGAAGTGGGACTAGATTTAATTGAAGCCCAGATTAATAGATTACAAAAAATAAATGAATTAGATGAAATCCGACTTTTAGCTCTGCAACATAATGCACTCATTCAACAACAAAGATCCAAATGACACGATTCTTTGATCAAGAAAAAGACATTTCATGAGGGTGACTGGGCACTTCTCTACGATTCCAGGTTTCAAGACTTTCCTGGCGAACTGCAGACTAGGTGGTTAGGTCCATATGAAATAAGGGAAGTACATGACAATGGCACTCTTACGTTAACCACCATTGATGGGTCTGATTGTTCCTTTAAAGAAAATGGGCATCGATTGCGCCTCTACCAAAGACCGCTTACAAGAGAATATTTTTGTCAACAGATACGCAAAGACTCCACCATGCAAATTTTAGCTGCAGAAGATAATCCTTCCACAACTTTATCTTTGTAGAAATTCATTTTTTTTCTTTTTTAAATAAGATTGTCGATTTAATTTGTTTTTTTTTGCCTATTCTTCTATTCCCTTTTCGGAAAAACACTTTTTGATTTTTTTGTTCCCTTTTTAGACCAACACTTTTTGATTTTGTCGTTCCCTTTTTGGAACATCACTTTTTGATTTTGATGTTCCCTTTTTGGAACAACACTTTTTGATTTTGTTGTTCCCTTTTCGGAACAACACTTTTTTATTTTGTTGTTGCCTTTTCGGAACGAAAAGTTTTGATTTTGTTGTTCCCTTTTCGGAACAACACTTTTTTATTTTTTTGTTCCCTTTTCGGAACAACACTTTTTGATTTTGTTGTTCCCTCTTCGGAACAACAATTTTTGGCTCTATTGTTCCCTCTTTGGAACAACACTTTTTGGTTTTGTTGTTCCATCTTTGGAACAACACTCTCTTTTGTTTTTTTTTCTTGCATTTTTGTGTGTTTTGAATAGCACCCTTGTTATATATTTCCTAAACACTTCTAGGTCATTTTTTTTTCAGCTTCATTTCTTTGATTCCTTTTATGACCTGCAGTACAATACCTTCATGCGGAAAAAGACTTATGGATTTTTTGAGTAAAATCTTTCAGTAAAAATCACATCAAAGTAAATTTGGTCGACGTGTTTCGAACCAGCTAGTGTGGTTCATCATCAGGACAAGATGAAAAATCTGATCAAGTAACCCAATTAAATAGATAAGAAAAGCTCGAACTAGCCGTTTGTAAAATAATGGCTAGTTTGACTAAACTTAGGCAATAAAATAAAAAATTAATAATAATTTTATTTTAATTTTTTATTTTTTATTTTTAATAGGAATAAATTAAATGCTTAATGTTTATAATTTGAATTTTATTTATTTTTATTTTTAATAAAATAATAATTATTCAATATATTCTTGAAGAATAAATAAATGTTTACTAATATATATATTTATTTTTATTTTAAAATAATAATAAATATATTTGTTTGGTTCTATTTTTATTTCTATTTATTTTAAAAAAAGATTAAATGTTAAAATATCAAATCAAAAAAAATAATAAATAAATTAATAAAAATACAAATAAAAATAAATAAATATGGTTTGAATTTTATAAAATGAGGACATCAAGAAAAGGAAAGTTACCATTATCTTCAAATTCCATGGTGAAATTAATGAAGTCAGATTGATCATTAAGATGCTGGAAGAAAAGGTCCAATTTCTCCTCACCATGAGGCCAAACGACACAGGTGTCATCAACAAACCTTTTCTAGAGTTTAGGTTGAAAAAGGGAGGAGGAAAGGGCCCTAGATTTGAATTTTTCCATGTACAGATTAGCTACCATAGGAGAAAGGGGGGAACCCATTGCCACACCACAAGTCTACTCAAATAACTCACCCTCGAAACTAAAGAAATTCTAGCTTAGAAAAATTTCAACAAGATGAGCAGTATTAGGATCCGTGACCCAAGAAATGACATCGACAACTTCCCTAATGGGGATGCAAGTGTATAAGGAAACAACATCAAAACTAACAAACCTATCATCATGATCTAAATTCAAGTATTTCAATTCATTAATAAAATAACATGAGTCTTTAACAAAGGAAGAGGTCTGACCCATAAGCGGTTTAAGCTTAGTGGCTAGAAATTTAGCTAGCAGATAAGTCGGACCACCTATGTTGTTAACAATAGGGCGAAGGGGAACTCCATCCTTATGAATCTTAGGAAGACCATAGATCCTCGGAGTGAGGGGGTTACTCTCAATAAGATTTTTACTCAAAGATCCAATAGTGCTACTCGATTTTATAGCCAAAGCAACTACTTTTGAAACTTTTTTTAGGGGGTTTTTGTCAAACTTCTTGTAGCTCTCACTATTAATAAGGTGATCCAACATCTTACTACGATAATCCTCTTTTTTTAAAATAACCGTAGCACCTCCCTTATCAGATTTAAGAACAACAATGTTATGGTTGTTGCTAAGGATTTAAGAGCCTCAAACTCTAGTTTGTTGATGTTGCTCTTAGGGGGCTTAACTTTTTGAGGATCATGGCACAGTCTTGCCTGATAGTGTCTTTAGTAGGATCAGGTAGATCCCTAATCTCATATTCAATGTCACAAATTATGTCTAGACTAGGGATTTGCTTAGGAGAAAGAGAAAAATTATGACCCTTCTCTAACAAACTGAAGACATGTTGATCAAAGGAAAAACTAGAGAGATTAGTAACAATCTTATTCGAGGTGGAGGAGAAAGATTTGATATTAGTATTATTGTTGTTATAATTATTAATGTTGAGTTTATTATAGTTATTATTATTATAATTTCTATTATTATTATTATTACAGTTATTAACATCATTACTATTATTATTATTATGGCTATCAATACTATTATTATTATTATTATTCAATTTTTTAAAAATATGATCCATTTTGTTACTATTAATACTAAATTTATTATCTTTTTTATTATTACCATTATTTAAGGAATTATATAGAGGAAATTTCGAGGGTTCATATTTAGAAATTAAAGGAGGATCACATAAAACTGAATCCATACCATCGAAAATTCGAACGTTTGAAATCGGAAGAACACCCATACCTATCAAACTTGAGGAAGAGACCAAAACTGGAGTGGAATATTGAACCCCATTATGACTGAGCGATGCTGACAGATCATCCGCAATTGCTACCATCAAGGATGGAATCTAGGACATGGGAGAAAGATTAACCTTGGATGAATTAGCTATCGAATGAGGGGGGAGGGGCGATATCATATATGACTATAGACTTCTGGATAAAAAGGACTGAGGAGACCCCAGATCTTCACACGAAACTTTGGTTGCCATCGTGGATTGAGAATCAAAATATGATGCAGGAGTAGATGCTGTTGTATATGGGAAATCCACTGGAGAACTTGAAAACTCCGTGGTATCTATATCACTCAATTCCATCCTATATCCTGAGAATAGAGAAGGTCATAGAACAGGCTCCTGGGAAGGCATACCAATAGGAACAGGTGAGGATGAAGAGGTCAAAGAATTTGAATTAGAAGAAAAATTCCAATTAAGAATAAGAGACCGCAAAGCTCGAACCTGATTATCATTCACCCTGCTATTAGAAGTGCCTCTCATCTCAGAAACAGAAGATCAATCATTCGACAATTTTAAGAATTTGGAAAGATGCTTCCTACTTCATAATTCTTCCCAGCGTTGGGATTTTAATGTTGAGTAGGCATCAACAATAGACCAAATATGTGCCAGAATTAAATAAGAAAGCTCTAGATGAGATGATGATATTTGACAAAGACAACTTCTTGATGATAGGCTTAAAACAATTGAAAGGGACACAATTATTTATATTTTACTTTACTATATTGATTTCTACTGTATACAATATTGATTGATCATATTTACCATGTTGGTTCTACTTTTCCTGGTTATAATTCTCTCTGTCTATTATTAATGGGATTATGGGTATAAATTTTCTTATTATTGATATGTTTCAACTTCTTACACCATCCCTACTCTTAAGGAGTACTGAGCCTCCCTTTATTTATCATAAAAATATGCAATGATAACTAATCTACAAATAGAGGATAGGGGGTCCCATTAAGAGCCAGCCTACCATGTTCATAAGGATGTAGCAATGTGACATTCCCACTATGGCCACCACACCAGGGTTATGGTCCATTGGATGGCTAAAATATCCATGGAACAAGAGGTCTCATCACGAGCCGGCCTGCTCACTTTTTATACTCCCTAGTGAATGGCAGTGTGGTTATCCGGTTACCATGCCAGCACACTGGTCTCTTCTGTAAGAAAAAAAATAAAATTTTTCAATTATAAAATGAGGATCCTGGATCACTTGGGTTAAAAAGAAACTCTGTCAAGGCTATGGACGCCTGCTAGCAGCAGAAGCTCTGCTTATGGTATTGAAGTTCCATTTCCACAATCAATAACTCTTATAATAGCCTCTTCCCATTTACCTTTCTTTTCAAGAGATTATTTCCTCTAAATATTTCCCTACTTTAAACCTTTATGCATGCATTTATGTTTTTACTCAATCATATCATACACAATTAGAATATCATCAACAAAAGATTTTTTTTTCATATTGTTGTTCCCTTTCCTATCACTTAACTTATCATCAACTAAAGCTTCTTGTCTCTTATCATTTATTATCATTATACTCCATGCTTTTATTCTATCCATATTGTCCCATCATTCATCTACATACTCTGACCCATTTATGGATGTACCCTTTATCCTGCCGCCTTAATAACCATTTCCTGTCTAATCAGTCGAATGCAACCTCTCATTTAGGAGGGGGAGAGGACTTCTGTTATGTGTATGCTACCACTATTTCATTAACTCAAGCGATATCCCATGATTATGCAACATGTGAAAATTTAACGACATCAGCTATACTTAGTTTTTTTCAACAAACTTGTTGTTTTATCGCTCTACGTATCGTTGTGTTGTTGTGCTTTTCAATACTATTGTGTTTTTCAAATTTGTTGTTCTTTCAGTATTGTTGTGCTGTCTAGTATTACTATGCTTTTTAGTATGGTCGTGCTTTTCAGCATTGTCGTGCTTTTCAGCATTTCTGAATCTTCCCATTACATCCATCCTTTGCAAAAATAAGAATAATTTGAACACTATGGGTGGTAAGACAGTGCGTCGTTAACCGTTAGTATTAGAAGTATCCGACAGAGCAAGAGAAATTATGATTTGAGCAGGATGGATATCCTATCTTACAAAGTTTCAGCCCTCAAATGAGGAAATCACTATTGAGTTTCTACAGAATTTGCAGAATAGGGAATCCATGGTAAAAGGCAGAATAATTACAGTTACAGACGTTGTAATAGCTGAGGTAATTGGGCTACTGGTAGAAGGCACCACATGGGCACAAAAACATGTATCAATACACGACGCGGTGGAGACCTTCAAATACAAAGGTGAAAAACTCGTCGGAAAGGGCAAAGGATTTTAACCATCTTCTCTCGTACAACCATGGAGGGAATTAGAAAGCATCATATAGAAATACATTACCTGTGATGGACGTCGTGATGTGGTAAGGCCATGACAACTCAAACTCCTAGCAGTTCTAAAGAAAAAACTTACTGTTAATTTTCCATCCCTTTTAAATTCTTTATTGCACGATACTACTAGTAGAATAAGATGGGATGAGCACCTTGAAACGGTGGTAAGTCACCATGGACTGATTAGAATGACCATTAGTCATAGCCTAGTCCAATACAACTTGACTTGGGATGGTTTCATCGTAGCTCTCGAAAGCATACAGAACCCTGTAATTCAATATCCCGCAATTACGGAAGCAAGTCAGCAAAAACCTGTCTCAAAAAGAAAAAGGATTTCTCATTTAAGGGTCGAACCTCACAAACACAGGAGGTCTATAAGAATTGAATTAGCCCAGAGAATGTATGTGAATCTACGGGATGAAATAAATCAACCTGTGAAGAAATCCAACCCAGTTAGGGTAGAATATTATGATTCTGAACAAGAAGCACCAAGTTCAGAGGAAGATCCAGAAGAAGAAACTGGGTCAGAACCAGAACAAGAAGAAGAGCCCGAGGAAGAGGTTGAGCCAGAATCAGAACTCGAAGAACAAGAACATGAAACTGGACCATATTTTGAGGCAGGAATAGCCGAGGTCCTCGCAAATCTCGATGTATATATGCAACCTGGAAGGCCGTTTGGCCCAAGCACATTGGAAACACAAACCCCAGAGAATTCCAGGCACATAGAAACCCCTCCATCACAAGAGGCTACAGACACAGAAATTGTATAGGAATCTGATAACCAGTCTGGTGATACAATTTTCTTAAGCCAGGAGGACCCACAAAAGTTTGTAGATATAAACATTGGTCATGAATCTGACAATCAGTTGGGTAATACAGTTCATTTAGAACATAGCCTTGAGGGCCAACAAGCAGCCTTAGAAAAATTTGATAAACCTGTTAAGGGTACATATGCTCCTCAAAAGAACCTAGGAGCCAGAGAAAAACTTAAGAAGCTGTGACAAAAATACCGAAACCTTCAAAAGACAATTAAAAGGTTACGAAAAAAATTAAAAATTGGAAAACACAGAGAAATTCTCTTGAGGTGACTTCTGTAACAACACAAACACAACAATGCCAAAAAAAATCAGTGGGGATTCAAACAGAACTCGTTTCCACTAGAGAAATTTCCACCCACATTGATTTTCATGAGAATGTGGTGAATTTGGTTGTTCAAACGGAGGGTTGGTCCTCCCAAAATATTCAAATACAAACTGAAAAGGTACTCTTTCACATTATTGGTACCTAAACAAAGAAGAAATCTGAGGATTCATCGTTAAAGAAGGACCCTATTATTTTAAAGCTTCAGGAATAATTAACGCAAGCCTAGCTTGCTCTAGAACAATATCAACAACAGACAATCTCCTTGAAAAAATATGAGGAATTACAAAAAAGATTGAGAGGATTAGCTCTAGCAGAGAATGAGGCTTTTGATAAGGCTAGATAGGAAGAAGAAAAAATGAATAGAATGAAAACTAAGCTGAACAGAGTTAGGAATCAATTCGACACAATTTTTTCATTGTATTCAAATATCTTGGCTTGTTGATCTCCTGCTACAAACTATGCCTTTTTTTAATTAGAACAATATTTATTGTTCAAAATCAAAGGTGTTAGAGTCGACAAGCTAATTGAGCTAAAGACGATGGAAGATTTCATAAATTGCTGTAAGATGCATGGAGTAAAGTTCCAAATGCTTCTTTGTGAATTTTATTTACATAATTTTATATTAGATAAATAAGTGGATGTGAATACTAGCCCTTTTATTGGAGATGTTCAATTCCAGGCTTTTATTTATTTTGTAGTCAACCAACTCAAGTGGTTGAAGGCTTATAATTTGTTCCAAAAATAGGAACACATCCTGGATCTTTGGGTAAGAAGTGAACCTACTCACCCTCTGCAAGTGTTTTCTAAGCATAAATCACTGATGACACAAGAGGGAGTGACTAAGAGTTTAGGGCCCATACATAAGGAAATTGTGCTAGAAGGAACAACATATTTTCTCTCCATTCAAGAAAGATCCCTAGTTGCATCCAAAATGAGATGGATGGTTTCAAGCAACAGTGTTAAAGATAGAGAACCATTTAATTATGGGAATTTCAAAGCTTCTACAAGATGGTTAATCCCATACAACAACTTTATCTTAAGAGGAGGACCTTATTGGGTAGGATGTCGCTATATATGTCTCGCTATTTGGTATCCTCCTTAAGGATATCATCCTGAATATGAGTTACCAGAAGGAAAAGAAGCGATAGCCTTTGCACACTTGGCACAACATCATGGTCTCAGGCCTCTTACAAATAGACCTTCTCCAGCCTACTCTTTAACTTCCTTGCATTTAAATTATTTATTTTTCATGAGGACATGAAAAAAGGTAAGCATGGGAGTATGTTGAGACTTACAATAGGTATGTATTTACTCTCGAATACTGTCCTTTTTCCTCTTCTTCATCCATTTTTGTGCTACAATATAATAATATCATGAATGGATTTTGATAAAAAATGAATGAAATAGTCTTGATATGGTTTAACCATCTAAACTAATTCCCATTTATTTCATGATGAAAATAGCAGATAAAACAATAGTTTTTCCCAAAAAGGAACAACAAGATCTAATCGAGGGAAAAGAAGGTGCTGCCAAATCAGGAAATGAATCAGAGAAGAATGACCAACTGTTTGGAATAGTAGTCTATTGCGAATCCCTCAAGATCCCCTGATATTTAGGGATCGTATTTTCCTTTTCCTTAGTTATAAAAGAATGAGAAGAATACGAAGAGAGAACGATATGATGATATAGGAGAAATCAGAGAATGTAAATCCAACTGTATCATGTATTACATTGTGTATCTTTCATTTATGTATCATTTGATAATGAACATAACATACTTCTTAAAGACAGTCTTGTATTGTAATGATTCCGATGATTAATACATAGTTGCGTTGCTATTCATTCGATTGTTCTGGAGTAACTAAGAAGTGTTCACTGGCAGCTAAGGGCCTGGTCTCTAGTGAATTTCACTACTATTCTTTGTGCTATACCTTTCGATTTACTGCAAGATTATTATGCTTTTCTTCTTTACACTGAATTTATTTTGATAGTATTATATTTCTGTATTTTTTCCTCTGCGTGCGTATTTCCAATTTATCAGTTGTTTATTACATAATTGGTTTTGATTACTTAAAGCATAAATTGTTATTTCCATTACTTTCCTTGCGTTCGATAGTTTAGATCCAGCTGAAAGAGCTCAGTTAATATTGCAGTGCTCTTGGTTGATTTAATTATTTGAATTAAAGAATGAATCACAGTTTTGTATTATAATGCATAGATCAATTACTTTCTTTAAAGCTTCAAATTTATGATTGCATCTGTATTCAATGATTGGCTTTAGCATTAATCCTCATATGAATAAGCTTGTACATACTATGTACACACTTGAAATAAAAGGAATTACCCTGGTTGATAATTAATGTGAGGCAATTAGGAGTTTTTAAAGACACCTTTTAGCACCCAACAGTAGCATCATTGTTGGGTAGGAACTGTTAGCCCCCTATGAATTTTTTGACAAGAAAATAGGGGGCTAAAATGTTTTTGAGCCTTCAAGGAATGCATTTCCTCTGAAAACCCATCATCCTTGAAGCCTCCTTGTGCCTTCTATCCTTTGATAAATCCTCACTTCTATCCCATTATAAAGCCTCTCTGTTTGTGAATAAAAGGCTCAGAAGACCTCCATTTCCCCTTATTTTCTTTCCCACTGAGCCTCTGTTTTCATCACCTTTTTCCCCTTTTCAAATTCCTCCAAAATCCCCCATTAACCCTCTAAATCATCATAACCCCCCTTTAAACCTTACAAATACCCTCTGATGGTCTAAAAATCCCTTTATTCCTTCTATCGAAACCCTCTCCAAGCCTTAAAAACCCTCCTTTTTCGGCTAAAAAACCCCCTTTCCTTCATATATCAGGCTTAGCCCCTTTCAGATAGCCCGCTTAAACCATTTCCCCATATGCCCTGTGCCCAGGACCAAGCGCTTAAGCCCCGAGCACTTATCACAATTGGAGCGATCAATGTGGGTGCAATCCTTTGCAAACACGGAAAACTCCGATGCGATAGTGTATTTGTTCTATGAACCTTAGGAGTGATCTCCGCCATCGAGCTTAACAGATCTGACGGTCTGCGCAATCCTTCTCATGCCCCACCTCTCCCCTTTGTTACCCCTCCGATTATAGTCCCCGCCGTTGATTCACATTTTAATCCGACGGCCAGCGCACTTCACTCCAATCGCAATCAGAACTTCTTGCTGTGCCGCCCCTTCGACCCCCCGATTGGCCAATCTCCAATTGAATGTGGATCATCGATCTGGTTCCAGATCGTATGGTGGGCGCGTAATCACATCACACCATTCCATGCATCCCCTCCTCTTGTCTTCCCCGATCGCGATCCTTCGATCTGATCGTGGCTATTGACCTCTCAAGATCCAACGGTCTAGATCTCATCGCTCCCGCTCATCGCATCAATCTTCCTCCCTGCCGATTGAATCTCCGTCGTTGATCTAGTTCCAGATCGGATGGCTGGCACTCAATCGCGCTTCGCCAATCGGAAGTTCTCGAATGTGTTCCCCGTTGTCTCCCCTGATTATGATCTTCTGATTCCATCATGACCGTCCATTCTATCTAGATCGACGGTCTCCATTGCATCACGCCCCCATCCATATTTCTTCATCGGAACCTCCTCTAACTTCATCGCTTAATCACCATCGTTGATCTCCTCCTGAGATCCAACAGTTCGTATCTAATCGCCCTCTGCCTATGCCGGGTCCCTCCATTAAAGGTATGACTCCGTTAATTTGATCCATTTCCTTTGTGTTCGCCCAAACCTTAGAACCTTGGGTTTTATATTATTCCTCTGCCCATTCAACTATTAAACCCTTCATTTGCGGATCCCAACCATTGATCACCACTCCAACATAGGATCGAATGGTCTGCACTCTATCTTACCCCCAACCCTTCATTAGTTCCATTTTCTACCATTCTTTCACTGTTTCCATAGTCGTGCCACTGTTCCTCCAAGCCTCCACAACATTCCTTCCGCCCCCCCTAGTTTTTATAATTGGTTTATTTTATTGTTGCAGGGTTTTACAGAGTGGTAACTCACTCTGTTCTCATAATCACATCCATTGTGATTCGGAATACAGAGAGGCCATCACAGCAGCGGCCAGTGAAACAACAGAGAAGGATTAGAGAGAACCGGGCTTGTTAGTTTCATATTTAGCACCTAATCCCGTATTCAAAAAATAAGGCGCAGTTTGAATACTTAAGCACACATTAAAGGTCATATTTGTGTTTTTACATCAGCAGAGCACTTTTCTCCAGAAATACTGCCTTTCAGCATTCTCCATGCCTCCTCAAGCCCTTAAAAGTTACTGCGCTGACAGGAGCTTCTTAAAGACTGTCAAGACCATATTTATGAGGTATGGGGAGACCTGCAGACCTTTCTACCCACGTCGCTTATTTCAGAAGGCTACCATAGAGTACCATCAGTCGGATTTCTTCAGAAGAACATACTTGAAGTTATTAACAAGACTTCTGGACCATGCTTCAAAATACACATAGTTAATGAAGAGCCATTTTACGGAATGGGCATTCGACCTACCTCTCCTATGTCATATTGAAACAATTAATTTTACATGTACTCCTGGTGTTACTCATTCTCCTATAAGAATCCCCAAGAACATATTGTAAAGGTTTCGGTTCGGTTGTTGCTGTTGTAGTTGTAGGGATTCATTTCGACTGTTAGAACAGTCTTGGGAGGGAGTAGCAGAGTATTTTGTAATGTAGTAGGCTGGGAGGCGAAATTTTGGACTGTGATCAGTCGTTGAGCTCAGTGTATGTGACTGGTTTTGCATCAATTAATCAAGAAAATTTCATAGGATCCTGGTCTATTACTATGGGTGATATTTTTCTTATCACGTTGTTTTATTACATTTTCATGTTATTCATTGGTCTTCTGGTACACATCAGAAATCTAGCATAGGATATACCCTCGCATGGTACCCTATGTTTCTGCTCTCCCTACCTTTGATGTTTTCTACAAATTGTGAATCTAAGAGAAAACGCTTGCAATTTAACCAGTGTTGCAGCTGTTATTCACTGCTAGCTGATGTATGGATTCGAGTTTGTTGCTTGGATGTCCTAGCTGGTGTCAAAGTAGGGAAGGTTAAAATTCCTTCTCCAATGTATAGACTCTAGCTTTGTGTCAAATATTTTCTATGTTTTCCCTTGGAATATGCTGAAGCAGATCTAGAGTTAGATGACCCCTGGGATGATCTCAAGCTTCCCTTTGTGCCTTCATTGAGAGTTGCCTTTGAGCATGTCAAAGCATGCCTGGAGTTAAATGACCTCTGGCCTGATCTGTAGACTTCCCTCTAGTCCCTTTCCTTCTTTCACCTTCTTTCCTTATCATTCCATTTCACCATCTATCTAAAATATCCTTTAGTATAGATGACTTACCCTCTGAAAGCCTTGGCTAGCTGTTTGCAAGTAATTCCCTTTCATGACTCCATAGCCCAATGGATGGCACGTTCCTAACCTATCCTCTTTTACCGAAGCATCCTACTGCTCTGCTCCTTTCTTCCATTACTTTCTTAGTTGGTGATCTCATGACTCAACCCAGAAACCAACCAACCAAATCACATCAAACCCCCCTTTGTGCTTCATACCTAGCCTAACACCTCATTTTGAGCGTCAAAGATATATCATTCTTTGCTTTATTGGAGAGATCCCTCTCTGGGTCCAGGAGGGCTAGATCCTAGGGCCCCAAAGTGGTTCTAATGTTGTCCGGTCTTTTGGTCTTGCCAATCTGGCCAAAACATTGGAACACCAACATAATGGCGACTCCACTAGGGAACAACTCAGACCAATGCCTTTAGCTTGGTATCAAATGCTAATGGTGGAAAATAGCCTATTTCAAACATTCACATTCATCCACCTCGTGACTCCACACCTTAAATTCATGAAATACCACATGACTCCACTGGTAGAAGACTCTGAACTGGTTGAGAAGATGTAGTGACCTTCTTTGTAGAAAGCATGGATCCAGACATGGACAGAGATGCAAAGCTTGATGCTTTGGCAGATCAATTAAATGGAATAGTAGACATGTTTGGTAAAGTGTTGGAAATGCATATGGCTAATATAAATGTGAATGTTGATGATTTAGAACAGCCCATGCATTTTCCAGAGAAAGGGCCAACTCTAGACCTAGACGATGAGCAAGGCATGTATGATGATCTTGGTCTAGATTTTTCTCTTGCTCAGGAAAATATTCAAGATGAGGCTCAAGAAGATATTGAGCCTCAGGATCAGTTCACACAAGAAGCAGAGGACTGTCGTTCTTCTGTCTGTGTTAAAAAACAAAATTTCTCTGTTGATAGAAGAAGAGACGGACCAAATATTAAACACGCAGTCCACCTCTGAAGTCTTCTACAGAACTGATGCAGATCTGGAAGATTCCTTTGTGGATCAGAATGAAGAAAGACCTGCTGAGAACCCGAAAAGTCTGACTAATGACATTTCTTACGATTATGACTTTCCTAGTTATGATCTATTGGATGATGATTGTTTACAGAGGGAAGCTGAGCTCACAGGACCATCATCAGCAGACTAATGGGAGGAAAATCAAGGCCCGCAACTCTAGAGAAGAAATGAACCAAGTCGGCCTATCTATGACACTGATGGGGAAAGTTACGAAAGCATTAGTGATGAGTGTCATGAGATCGTAGATTAGCAGTCTTTCCTTTCAGAAGACGAGGAGGAAAGCAACGAAGATATTCTTGAGCATGATGAAAGCAAGGTGCCTTCCCTTGAAAAAGAGGAAGTAATGGAACATGCCCCTGCTCAAGAATACATGAATCTTTTCACGGAGCTCAGCCCAGCAAAGCAGAATATATCAGAGCTCTAAGAGGACTCAGCTACAATATACGATGAGTCCTATAGTTCAGAAGATGAAGGAGACACTCTACCCCAACAGAGTCTTTTTCTCAACCCAGTGGCAAAAGAAGAAATCCTGGTTGAAGCGTGCCTACCAGATGTCCATTTTCTGCAAACATTCGAAGAAGGATCAACGGCCTTGTTGAGCAGCATGTTGCAGAAAACAAGAAAATTTTTGGAAGCTGCTGTGAGGAACAAGAAGATTCAGAGCAGCCCTGCCTATCCATCATGCTCAAGGAATTGAGCAAGAAAGACTAGTCATGGGATCACTTGATGGATTGGTTGCATTGGAAAAAAATGTTTGTAAGCTAGACATGTAAATATTCCAAGTACGGTAGGGTAGGTAGGAAATCGCAATAAAGCTCAGTCCATGAGCATGTAGATAGTTGTTTTAAATTTTTGCAAAGTCCAACAAGTCAGATAGTCTAATCTTGGCTTGACCATTTTTCAATTTCTGTCTTAGAATGTAGAGAAGAAATCTCCTAGACAGTTTAATCCTAGAAGATATTAGATTAGGTAGAGAAGCTATGAGGCCAACAGTTTAATTTGGTCTCATGGAGAAATAAGGGTAGAAATAGAATAGGTTTATTTTTCCTGTTTCTAAAAATTGATGATGTAAAGGGTCTGCAAGTCCAAATGCACCCAGAAGAAAAAATGTTATGACAATAGTATGGGTAGGTAGTTGTTTGGGAGAATATTACTACTGATATGATGTCTTCATGATTTGTGGTAGCTGATCCAAGAAAGAAAATGGATGGGTCAAGTACCAGGAATATGGCCTACACCAAAGATCATTCTCTGAATTCTTGAATCCTTCAAGAAGAAGCCATCCCCATGTGGAGCCACTGTTAGCCCCCTATGAATTTTTTAACAAGCAAACAACGAGATAAAATGTTTTTGAGCCTTCAAGGAATGCATTTCCTTTGAAAACCCATCATCCTTGAAGCCTCCTTGTGTCTTCTGTCCTTTGATAAATCCTCACTACTGTCCCATTATAAAGCCTCTCTATTTGTGAATAAAAGGCTCAGAAGACCTCCATTTCCCCTTATTTTCTTTCCCACTGAGCCTCTATTTTCATCACCTTTTTCCCCTTTTCAAATTCCTCCAAAATGCCCCATTAACCCTCTAAATCATCCTAACCCCCCTTTAAACCTTACAAATACCCTCTGATGGTCCAAAAATCCCTTTATTCCTTCTATCGAAACCCACTCCAAGCCTTAAAAACCCTCCTTTTTCGGCTAAAAACCCCCCTTTCCTTCATATATCAGGCTTATCACCTTTCAGCCAACCCCCTTAAACCACTTCCCCATATGCCCTGTGCCCAAGACCAAGCGCTTAAGCCCCGAGCGCTTATCGCAATCGGAGCAATCAATGTGGGTGCAATCCTTTGCAAACATGGAAAACTCCGATGCAATAGTGTATTTGTTCTATGAACCTCGGGAGTGATCTCCGCTGTCGAGCTTAACAGATATGACGGTCCACGCAAGCCCTCTCGTGCCCCACCTCTCCCCTTTGTTACCCATCTGATTGCATTCCCCACCGTTGATTCACGTTTTAATCCGACAGCCAACGCACTTCGCTCCAATCGCAATCGAAAATTCTTGCTGTGTTGCCCCTCCGACCCCCTAATTGGCCGATCTTCGATTGAATGTGGGTCGTCAATCTGGTTCCAGATCGGATGGTGGGCACATAATCTCATCGTGCCAGTCCATGCATCCCCTCCTCCTGTCTTCCCCGATCACGATCCTCCGATCCAATCGCGGCCATTGACCTCTCAGGATCCAACGGTCCAGATCTCATCACTCCTGCTCTTCACATCAACCTTCCTCCCCACTGATTGAATCTTCGTTGTTGATCTAGTTCCAGATCATATAGCTGGCGCTCAATTGCGCATCACCAATCAGAAGTTCTCGAATGTGTTCCCCGTTTTCTCCCCCGATTGTGATCTTCTGATTCCATTGTGACCATCCGTTCGATCTAGATCGACGATCTCCATTACATCGCACCCCCATCCATATTTCTTCATCATAACCTCCTCTAACTTCATCGCTTAATCACCATCGTTGATCTCCTCCTAAGATCCAACGGCTCATATCTAATCGCCCTCCGCCCATGCCGAGTCCCTCCATTAAAGGTATGACTTCGTTCATTTGATCCATTTCCTTTGTGTTCCCCCAAACCTTAGAACCTTGGGTTTTACATTATTCCTCTGCCCATTCGACTATTAACCCCTCCATTTGCAGATCCTGACCATTGATCACCACTCCAGCATAGGATCAGATGGTCTGTGCTTTGTCTTACCCCCAACCCTTCATTAGTTCCATTTTCCACCATTCTTTCACTGTTTCCACAGTCGCGCCACCATTCCTCCAGGCCTCCACAACATTCCTTCCGCCCCCCTGGTTTTTACAATTGGTTTACTTTATTATTGTAGGTTTTTACAGAGTGGTAATTCACCCCATTCTCATAATCACAGCCATTTTGATTTGGAATACAGAGAGGCCATCACAGCAGCGGCCAGTGAAACAGCAGAGAAGGATTAGAGAGAACCAGGCCTATTAGTTGCATATTTAGCACCTAATCCCGCATTCAAAAAAGAAGGCACAGTTTGAAGACTTAAGCACACATTAAAGGTCATATATGTGTTTTTACATCAGCAGAGCACTTTTCTCCAGAAAGACTGCCTTTCAGCATTCTCCATGCCTCCTTGAGCCCTTAAAAGTTACTGCGCTGACAGGAGCTTCTTAAAGACTGTCAGGACAACAGTTATTAGGTATGGGGAGACTTGCAGACCTTTCTACCCATGTCGCTTATTTCAAAAGGCTACCACAGAGTACCATTAGTCGGATTTCTTCAGAACAACATACTTGAAGTTATTAACAAGACTTCTGGTCCATGCTTCAGAGTACACATAGTTAATGAAGAGCCATTTTGCGGAATGGGCATTCGACCTACCTCTCCTCTATCATAATGAAACAATTAAGTTTACATCTACTCCTGTTATTGCTCATCCTCCTATAAGAATCACCAAGAACATATTGTAAAGGGTTCAGTTTAGTTGTTGCTATTGTAGTTGTAGGGATTCATTTCGATTGTTAGAACAGTCTTGGGAGGGAGTATCAGAGTATTTTGTAATGTAGTAGGTTGGGAGGCGAAAATTTGGACTATGATCAGCCATTGAGCTCAGTGTATGTGACTGGTTTTGCACAAATTAATCAAGCAAATTTCATAGGATGCTGGTCTATTACTACGGGTGATGTTTTTCTTATCACGTTGTTTTATTACATTTTCATGATGCTCATTGGTCTTCTGGTACACATCAGAAATCTGGCATAGGATATACCCTCACATGGTACCCTATGTTTCTGCTCTCCCTACCTTCGATGTTTTCTGCAAATTGTGAATCTAAGAGCAAATGCTTGTAATTTAACCAATGTAGCAGCTGTTATTCACTGCTAGCTGACGCATTGATTCGGGTTTGTTTCTTGGATGTCCTAGATGGTGTCAAAGCAGGGAAGGTTAAAAGTCCTTCTCTGATCTATAGACTCTAGCTTTGTGTCAAATCTTATCTTCGTTTTCCCTTAGAATATGATGAAGCAGATCTGGAGTTAGATGACCCTTGGTCTGATCTAAAACTACCCTTTGTGCCTTCATTGAGAGTTGCCTTTGAGCATGTCAAAGCATGCCTGGAGTTAAATGACCTCTGGCCTGATCTGCAGACTTCCCTCTGGTCCCTTTCCTTCTTTCACCTTCTTTCCTTATCATTCCATTTCACCATCTATCTAAAATATCCTTTAGTATATAAGACTTGCCCTCTGAAAGCCTTGGCTAGTTGTTTGCAAGTAATCCCCTTTCATGACTCCATAGCCCAATGGATGGCATGTTCCTAACCTATCATCTTTTACCAAAACGTCCTACTTCTGTGCTCCTTTCTTCCATTACTTTCTTAGTTGGTGATCTCATGACTCAACCCAACAACCAACCAACAAAATTACTTCAAACCCCCCTTTGTGCTTCATACCTATCCTAACACCTAATTTTGAGCGTCAAAGATATATCATTCTTTGCTTTATTGGATATATCCCTCTCCATGTCTAGGAGGGCTAGATCCTAGGGCCCGAAAGTGGTTCTGATGTTGTCCGGTCTTTTGGTCTTGCCAATCTGGCTAAAACACTGGAACACCAACAGGAACCTTGGAAGTTATCCTGGATGGTGCATGGAGACATAGAGAAGCATGATTGTTGGGTTGGGATAATGGAAATTAATATGGTTTGGAGGGTGCCTAGAGGCTTGGAGCATCTTGACTATTGGATTGGCACCTTAGCAGTTAACCTAGAGGGTGTCTAGAGCCTTGGAGATGCATGGATATTAGGTTGGCGCCTTGTCCATGGCGGTACAATTTTTTCAATTTACCATTGCCTTTGGAGTTGCAACTCTAGCTCTGGGGGTGACCTATGGTTGAAATACATGAACCACGTGAACTATGGTAGGGTGGAATGTGGAGAGCTCATAACTAGTCAATTTATTTTATAAGATAAATTTTCCATTCTATGTATTGTGTTAATTACTGAATTTATGTTGAAATTATGTGCCATATTCCGATGTATATTGACATGCTATGCTTTTTAAGTGTTTTTCTTATTAAACCCTAGCCTTGTTGTTTGTGTTCAAATTCTTATAATGTTTACGAACCATGCTTACAATTACATTTTACTATAGCTTAATATTGATATGTATTTGTTTAATACTATTTTTTGTGAACCCCAGTTGGGGAATTCCTGATTATATACTTAAAATGTTGTCAATTAATGATTAATTTCCATTGTGCGTATGGTAATTTCAATATGTATGTATTGGAATGGAAAATATGAATACTATGTAATTGCATTAATAAAAAATCATGTTGGGGTATTCGCTTCCACACAGGAATTGAATATTTTAGAGTGTTGTGGTGGTGGTAGCATTGCCCAACAGGAGGCTAGGTATGTTACAACTAAATAACAAAATGTGATACCATGGAATTCAACAAGGTACTAATGTTATTGGTGGAAATTTAACCCATAAAGTTATAAGTAGAGTTTTAGCAGCAACATGAGAACCACAGAGGGGGAATGGAAATAAAATCCAAATATTTTTCACTATGGATCCTAAACAAAAATGATAAATTGACACATATAGCAAGGTATCCATGTGATTGGGAAAAATTCAAACTATGGAGTTATATATGGAATTTTAGTGATGCATAGGCACCAAAAGGGATTGAACTCCAACAATTTACTATGGATATGGGCTATTAACCATTGTGACATTCTGTATAAATTTAATACAAATTATGTATTGACTGGATTCTCCTAGTCTAGCATGTATATTCCACTATTAAATACACAATCTCTTCTACAAAATTCTTGCAAAATTTAAAACACGGTCACCAATTACAATATCAAGAAGAAATATCAATCACACATAACACAACTGCTTTTACCAGGAAATGATACAGCTAAAAACCCCACTATCATATATTATGTATATATAATATACATAATCTCATACACAACTCTAATCCAAGAGGTCATAGTACAATATACAATCGTCTCACATTTCCATACAAAAATTGGCAAATTCATGTGCCAATTTACTGCCTCCAGACAACCTACCTCCACTACGCAATCCTTGCTGATAGGAATCCCTGAATGAATGGAATCCTACTTTCCTTGACTACAAAATCCTCATGGGCACATCCAATGTGTGTGTGGTCGCATGTGTGTAACCACTAATGTCACAAAAGATAGTCAAACTGTCCCTTTCACCTACATCTCAACTGGGTCTCCACTAGATCTGACATGCGTGTAGTTAACAGTGGTAAATCTTCAGTTGCATGTGAGACCATTGATTGTGAATTAATTAATAATTAACTCACTAATATCTCACTAGTGTATCTTCAATTACAACTAGCACAACTAAGTTTAATGCACTTAACTGAGTTAAACTAATTTACAACTTTCATAGCTACACTTACAACTTTGTTACATCTTAGAATCACTCAATTACAACTAAGTCCACTTGCATGTCCCACCAACCAACCTCTTAACTCTAAATTCCTACAGCTAACAAATTTTCCACTTCAATTAACTATTTCCAAGTGCTCATCGAAAATAGATTATTGTTTATTGTCCAACTATTATTAAATATTATTGTGCTCATTCCAAAAATAGACTTCCACCTAAAAATGGCCTGACCCTCCATCCTAGTGTAGGTGCATAATTTTCACTAGGATATTCTTGTTGAATCTAAACACTCCCTCTTAATAAGAAATGAATTATCCTTCACCCCGATCCTGTCTCTATGGTATTCGAATTTTCTCCTAGTGAGTGCCTTTGTCAGAATGTATGCATCCTGATATTCCGTAGGAATGTAGTGAAGCAACATGATCTTCCACTTCACAAAATATATGATATGATGATACCAGATATCTATATGCTTAGATCTATCATGAAACACAGGATTATTCGAGTGTTTAATGCAACTCTGATAATCACAATTAATCACTATCGAATCTAAATGAGAACCAAAAAAACCAACCAATATCTTTCTCATCTAGATAGCCTCACATGTAGCTTGACTCATTGCCATGTATTCTGCTTCCACTGAACTATTTGCCATGGATCTATGTTTCCTGTTGTAACAATAAAAAATTATAGATATGATACTAAAGATCCCCCTGATGTGCTCTTTTTGTATGTTGGGTTGTCTGCCCAATCTACATCCGTGAAGCCATGCAACTTCACCTCATCCCTCTATCTATACCATAAGCCATACTCAGATGTACCCCTCCGGTATCTCAGGACATGCTTACCCACCTTCCAAAAGAGCTTGGTAGGATTAACCATCACTTGACTTAGCTAGTTAACCGCATAGCATATGTTCGGTCTTGTGTTCAGTAAATACATTAGCAAACCCAATAACTGTCAATAAACAATAGCATCTACTACCTCTCCAGATGTAGCATCCTCTTTCCTCCAGTTTCTTGGAAGAGGAGTATCGATGGGTTTGTAGCCCTCCATGTGAAACTTACCCAATATCTCCCTTGCATACTTGACTGAGACACAAAAATTTCACCATCTCGCTGCCATATTTCCAAGCAAAGGAAATAATGAAGGAGGCCCATATCCTTCATCTTGAACTCCTTTGCAAGGTCCTCCTTGCATGAGTGTCTCAACTGCTCATCACCAGTCAGTATTAAATCATCAACATAAATAAAAATGATTAAAATATTACCCTCCACAAAAATTTGGTATAGGTTTGCATCCGCCTCACTCTTGGTGAAGCCAAGTCCAGTGAAATAGCTATATATCCAAGTGTACCAAGCATGAGGTGCTTGCTTCAGCCCATACATCACTCTTTTGAGTCTGCACACATGTGACTTGCTACTAAAGATCTCAAATCCTTCATGCTACTCTATGTACACCTCTTCCTTAATGATCCCATTGAGAAACACAATATTCACATCCATATGATGAATGCGCCAACCTACCTATGCTAAGAGAGCAAGGATGGTCCTTATGGAAGAATAACTTGCGACATGTGCAAAGGTTTCTTCATAATCAATCCCATCGATCTGTGAGAAGCCACGGGTCACAAATCTGGCCTTGTATTTCTCAACACTCCCATAAGTGATGCAGGAGCATCAAGGCTAATTTTCATTTTTAATTATGTAATAAAGGGGGGTGTGACATTTTAATTGTTTTATTAATTAATTTGTTATTTTTAAATAAAATAGGAGATAAATTATAAAATTGAGGATTTTGTAAATATTCTTTTATTAATTAAAAGGATATGAGAGAAATTAGAATTAGGTAGCAAAATTAGAGAGTAGGAATTCTATGTACGAGACTTTGTTGAGTCCACACCTAAAATGAATTTAAATTAGATTTAGTTCAGGATTAGGAGGAGAGATTTTTGGAATGAATTAAATTCATTATTTGTGTATAAATGTGAGTGTTTTTGTGAGAAAAAATATGTAGTTGAAGAGCTGAGATAGTTGAGAGTGGAGTGAGTGAAGAGTGGTTTAAAGGGCCAAGAGCCAAGAGGCCACCCATTGTAATATTTGGCCAGAGAATTTTGATATGGTTATATGTAGTTGATTTGAATGGCTCTTTTTGCCTTCACGTGAATTTAAGTTAAATGTTTTTTTCATGATTTTATTATAGAAAATTTGAGCATTTTCATAGTTTAGTGAAGCAGTTGTATTCTTATATGCGGGATCTTCTTCCTAGCAGAATTCCTGCATCATTTTGGTATCAGAAGAGGGAAAGCTGCCTGCTTGAATTTGCAATTATGTATGTTGTATATGGTTTTTGATTTCATAAATGAGCTTGTACGATGGTTATGCAACCAGACATGTGGTGTTTTCTGGATTGACGGGCGCACTTGCAAGAGGGTGTTTTGATATGAAATATTGCAGCATGGATAGCGTACATGTGAAGGCATTTGGAATGTGTGCAGTCTCCAACTACTCGCATTGTGAAAGAAGCTGGAGTTCTCAGTTGCAGAGATCTGCGTAGTCTAAAGCAATTGAACTTTTGTAGAGATTTAAATTGTGGTTGAACCATGGAAACAATTGAAGACTGGTATTTTATTTTGAAGAAAAACCAATGGCCCGTTACTATGTAAATGACCCACGCAAGGAGTAAACGCGACAAGTCCAGCCTTGAACGCAAGAAGTTGAGGAGAAGATTCTTACAATTGCAGCGAGTTTAGCTTTCAATAAACAATGCCATGAAAAGAGCTTCTGTGGGACTGATTTCTACATCGGGTGATTGGTATGAGTTTGTGTTGAATTAAGTGGTGTTGATTCTCTTTAAATTCCTGAATTATTATGCTATTGAGGGATCTAAATGGTTAATCTCCGTGTGAAGAACCAACTCACTCCTTGAAAGCTGTAATTGACTTACACGCTTTTGATAAAATCGGTATGTTGAGGATTCTGGTTTTTTTTGGGAATTCATTTGATATTGGTGAAATCTGTGTTTGGTATTTCTGAATGAAAATCGATGAAGATTCGATTGGTATAATCGATATCAATTTTACTATTAAAGTAACAAACTAGAAAGCATTGAAGACTGAATTTGAATTTATGTCAAATCCTGTGTGAAGAAGTACCTCTCGATTCTGCATTCGAACAGAATGGAATTCTGTTTCGATTGATAAAATTCGATTTTCTATTTAATCTGTGCCATTAAATTAATAACAGAGAAGAAGGGATTGATTTGTATAATCGATGCCAGATTTTGTGTTGAACCAGAATGCAGTAAAGCTGTGGAGAAGCCAACTCCACGGGAAAGGTTCTGGAAGAAATTTGATTCAATTGTTTTTAATTGAGATTAAATTGCAATTATACTATTAATGAAGAGAATCGAGTGACATGCAGGGTGACTCATTGAATATTGGATGTAGTTCAAAGATACACAGGATTGATGCATTGGAGAATTTGTACAAGAATTACATTATGTTGAATCGGTAAATGGATGGCATAGAGGTGACTTGTTAAGCACAAAAGCTCTGAATTGAAGAGCTAGAAACAAAGAAAAGGAACCAAATTATAGCGTTGAAGGATTGAATGCGAACATGGTCCTATTTTATCGAATGTGCAGAGAGTGAAGGGTTAATGAAACCATAATTCAAGCAATGAAAAAAATTTAAAGAGCGATGAAACCTTGCAAAGGAACCTGGATGAAGGCGCAACAGAATCTTGACAGCTGAGGCGGATTGTAAGTGAAGTTGCATAGAAAATATGCAAGGTAAGAAACATTGTGGGCCAAGAGTTTTAATACATGTTTAATTTTTTGTCTTGGAGTTGGTATAAATTATTCAGGATATTTTGAAAGCGTTGAAATGTTATAAATGTTGTGGGATAACCATTATGTATATGTATATTAGTGCTTGGGTTTAAAACCAGAGAAAAAGGGGTTTATATAATGATTCTTGACATTCAATATTAAATGAAATAGTCGTAGTGGACATACGCCTTTAGATTTACTTTAAGGTGAGAACATAATATGCAATTATATATTATGTTGATGTGAGGTAAGGTGTGACTCCAATAAGTGCCTATAATGTTATCAACATTCAGATGGTGAGCGCATGTCTGTGAATGGTGAACCCATTTAAATTTTAATTAAAAGTGGTTGATAGCGCATGCAAAAGAAGACTCTGCGTTGAGTTTGGAGCTGAAGCTGCGTTTAGTATGAAGGCCGGTGATTGGTAAGTTTGAGTTAGTCGTTCGTGGTGAGATGAATGATGTTAAGCAAGTGCAGGGTTTGCGTTAGAGCAGTGGAGTAATTTTCTTAGAGCTACGATTGACAAGCTAAGTTGACAGTCATTGAATCTTAAAGTTGAATACGACCTGGAGTGCATGCAGAGAGCAAACCTTTGCGTCGAGTTGATGTAATAATTGAATTACACGTGCAGTGTTTTTTTTATGAAAGCTTGTGACTGTGAAACTTGATTTAGCAGTTAGTATGTTAAACATTGAACAACATTCAGAAATTTCCATAATCAGCGTTGAAACAGTGATACAATTTTCCAGAGGCAGCGTAACCTCTTTTGCTATGTAAGTTGCGTTTGAAGGTAATAAGTTTGTGGTTGATTTGCTAGATGGTCCGATCGAAAGATACATAATGGAAAAATCGATTAAAAAAAGGTCGATCCAAAATTTTCATAGCGTTGGGTTGTTTACCATATATATATGTTGTGCAATGTGTTATGTTAACACAGATTTATGTTGACAGCTATCAACCCTTAGTCTCCATCAAATTCATACATAGTGCTGAACGGTGTTGAGCACATCCAGCAATTGTATATTCAGCATTAAGCAGTAACATCACTTGTCAAAGGCAGCTGGCTTGAAGGTTACATTATGGAAAAATTATAATATTCAGAAAAGAACAGTGGGCACATTTGATCAGAGATGGGAAGGTAAGTTGTGGACCTAAATTATATGATTTTTATTTAAAAATCGAATTTTGAATGGAACATCTATTCTTATATGGGTTGGATATATGGTGAATGGAAGCAGTGATGCATTTAAAGGAAGTTTTGTAAACTTCAAATGTTGGTTTAAGCTCCTTTGAGGTGAGGACAAGTTCGAACCTTTGATTTATTGAAATGTTCAAATGTTCATGAGTATGGAATTCCAAATGGTTTTATAATCATTGTTTTATTTTGTAAAAGTAAAGCTTGAGGCAAGAGAGATTGAGTCTGAGTATTATGATGAAAATAAGCTTCTACAAGGAGATGGTTTGGTTTGTAATAACCATGAGATCAAATTTTGCTTCCGTGTAGTTTAAGATTTCCCAGATTGTTGGGATTGTTGAGGTTGCAGATTTATAATTATTTGGGCAAAAACGTGGAGTGCAGGTTTATATGCATGGAATATAGTGTGTTTGTGGGTAAGCGGGATTTGCCTGCTATCAAGTAACACATGCGTTGCTAAAGTGTGTTTGCAGAAAATTGTAGCAAGAAGGTTGTCAGAGATTGGTTCTAGGACAAAGAGAAGCAAAGCGCAGGAGGAGAAGCTACATTTTTATGAATGACAAGTGTGAAGGATTGTGGGAAAGTGGATTAAATGAAGTCCACATGTGAACAGAGGCAGTGCACAAAGGAGGGGAATATGACTGTTGATAGTCATTTTTGGAGATTTGATGAAGAGTATGAGTGGGAGAAGGCTGAGATAACAATTCACCTTGAATTGTTAATGAAGTTGTTGTAGGAAAATTTGAGAAATCAGACACATGGTTGGACCATGAGAAAGAAGGTGAAGTGGCAAAAGCTACATGCAAGGAGGGAAAAGCAGGTAAACATACAGTTGATGGAGGAGCTGAGGAAGCTCGAGTAGATGCTGAATTGTGAAGAACTCAGAGAGACTAAGATAAAAATGGATGTTTCCATTTGTGGCCCGGAACATGGTGAATTTTTGGGTGAAGAGATCAGTGAGGAAGATCTCATGAACTATTGGGATAGTTCAGAAGCATTTGAAGATGTGTTGGCAAGAGAAGCAGATGAGGCTATGAAGCCTTGCAATTTTTCTCACAGTTTATGTATGTTTGCAGGATGTGCGAAAGACGGTGAACAGTCAGATGGAACTATCACAAAGGAGAATGAAATCCTTGAGGTAAAGTCTGGTAGAAAATTCCTTTCAGAGAAGGAATGTGATGATTGGTCAACAACAAGTGAAGGTATGGAAAATTGTGTAAAATTTTCAAGTTTTATTCCAGTTGAGATTGTTAAGTTATACAGGAAGTTAGATCTTCAGAGGAGAGAGTTGGAAAAGCAGAGGATCTATTTTCAGGGAAAGTTGCTGAAAGACACAAAACAGACATATGATGTGAAGGAGGGACTAACTGATAGTCTCACAGAGGAATTAAGTCAGCATACTGATGTTCTAGTGAAAGAAGAAATTTCAGAGCAGCATACTGAAATGTTGCCAACAGTGAAAGGGGCACTGAAGCCTTATGTTTTTTATTCTAACAATTGTTTTGTGAGTACAGGTTTTATTGCAGATGCTGGAGAAAATCTATTAGACAGAGAAATTGAACTGATGAGGCGGATGATGATGAAAGTATCCCAGAAGAGGCCAGTAGCAGTAAAACAAAGAAGAAGCAACAAGAGAAATACAACAAAAGATTGTGAAAGCATAGCCAGTGGGGCAATGCAGCATAAAGTCTGGAGACCTAGAGAAGAACAACAAATAGAAGCAGCGACAAGTGGGAAGTTGTAGCACAAGATATGGGATCCAGGCAGACACAGATCCGAACACATGATCAGGTGATCATCATTAATTTCAACCTTGGGAGTCTGATGCAGGAGCATCAAGGCCAATTTTCATTTTTAATTATGTAATAAAGGGGGGTGTGACATTTTAATTTTTTTATTAATTAATTTGTTATTTTTAAATAAAATAGGAGATAAATTATAAAAGTGAGGATTTTGTAAATATTCTTTTATTAATTAAAATGATATGAGAGAAATTAGAATTAGGTAGCAAAATTAGAGAGTAGGAATTCTATGTACGGGACTTTGTTGAGTCCACACCTAAAATGAATTTAAATTAGATTTAGTTGAGGATTAGGTGGAGAGATTTTTGGAATGAATTAAATTCATTATTTTTGTATAAATGTGAGTGTTTTTGTGAGAAAAAATATGTAATTGAAGAGCTGAGATAGTTGAGAGTGGAGTGAGTGAAGAGTGGTTTAAAGGGCCAAGAGCCAAGAGGCCACCCAATGTAATATTTGGCCAAAGAATTTTGATATGGTTATATGTAGTTGATTTGAATGGCTCTTTTTGCCTTCATGTGAATTTAAGTTAAATGTTTTTTTCATGATTTTATTATAGAAAATGTGAGCATTTTCATAGTTTAGTTAAGCAATTGTATTCTTATATGCGGGATCCGTTTCCTAGCAGAATTACTACATCAATAAGCAGCTTTCTCTACCTTGTAGATCCATCTCGAACCTACCACTGATTTATCAACCAGCCTTGGAACAAGCTCCCAAGCACTGTTTCTAACAATAGAGTCATACTCCTCCACCATTGCATCTACCCATGTGGGCTCCTGCACTGCTTCCTAAAATGAATATGGCTCAGTCACAATAAATTTTCTCATGAGATCCATGTATCCAGTAAATCGGTCAGAACATTGTCTTTGTCTGTGCTATGAAGTAGGGGCTCCTACATTATGTGCTGCATCAAGTCTCAACCTATTAGCTTCTGTGGTACGCCTTCTACCAGTTCTGATGTTTGGCTCTATGTGAGTGGACTCCTCCACTCCATGAAAATCCTCATGTGGCTGATCCACATCTTGAGACCCATATTTTGAAACCAACAGTTCCACCTCTTCATGCAAGTCTAGGTCCCTCTCAAGTGACAATCGCATGGCTTTCCCCTCATCGAATTTTATATCCTGTCACATAACAATCATATTACTGTTAGGAAAATACACACGATAATTATGGGGTGTTTCTGTGTACCCCACAAATATCCCAACTTCAGCAGTCGGCTCTAGCTTCTTCCTAGCGTTCTTGGTCACATGCACATAAACAGATGAGCCAAAAATATTAAAGTGAGAAAAATCTCTTTTCTTACCAGTGAAAGCTTCTTCAGGTGTACTCATGCCAAGTACTCTATGAGGACAATAGTTTTTCGCATAAATTGCAGTGTTTCATGCTTGCGCCCACAAATTCATTGGTAGGCCCTGATCATGCAACATCATTTGTGTTGTACCCATGATTGTTCTGTTCTTCCTCTCCGCAACCCCATTTTGTTGTGGGTTATGAGGCACTATGAGTTCTCCTCGAATTTCTTCTTTGTTGAAAAATTATTTGAATTTGTTAGAGATATATTCTCCACCATTATCGCTCCTCAAAGCCTTCACTTGCTTCCCTGAATCTTTCTCCACCAATACCTTAAACTCACAGAACTTTGAGAATCTTTGTTCTTCTTCTACATGAAGAATATCCAGCGTTTACGAGAAAAGTCATCAACAAAAATAACATAATACCTATGTTTTGTTGTTGAAGCAACCGAGAATGGTCCACACACATCTGTGTGAACTCTCTCTAGGATCACCGAAGCATGGTTCTCCTTTTCATGAAAGGTGCACTTTACATACTTCCCCATGTGGCAACCCTTGCACTGATCTAACTAATAAAGTGTTTCCATTGGAATTCCAGTAGATATTTTCTGCATGACTTTCAAGGCTCCATGATGAAGATGGCCCAATCGCCTGTGTCATAATTCACCCTCATCCTGGCTCACCACTTTTGTTGCCATTCCCATCATGGCAGCGAAGACATATACCTCCAAATTATAGAGATTCTTAACTTGAACCCCTATCATCTTCACTTGACTCATTGTTTTATGTCATAGGAAATATTTTCCATCGCTAAAAACAATGGCATAGCCTCTATCCTCCAACATTGCGATTGAGACCAAGTTTTTCTTCAGACCTGGAACATGCATAACATATTTCAATTGAAATGGTTTACCTGAATCCTTCTCAAAGGTAATGGTACAAATTCCAGTCACATTATATCGTCCATTTTCATCCATCTCTATATGCATTTGGATATCTTTCTCCTCCAAGTCACTGAAAATCTCCTTATCTCTCGTCATGTGGAAGGAAGCGCCACTATCCAGATACCGCACCGATCCCAATGCACTTGACACCATGCATGCAAACAAAGAGAAATAAAGTTCAAATTTTAAGGCAAGGGCATCACTAGCTACAGCTCCAGAATCCTTCTTATTCTTCTTCTTCTGCGGACAGTTAGTAGCGAGATGCCCATGTTCATGATAGTGAAAACACTTCACCTTAGAGAAATCCAGCTTCTTTCCTTTAGAATAGGATTTTGAATGGAATTTCTTCCCCTTCCCTTTCCTTTCCTTGGCAGCCAAATCAAAATCCTCTTCATCATCATGCTTTGATGAAGATCAATCTCTGGTGTTCTGCCTGAACTCCTCCCGCACTATATTCGACCACAGTCATTCCCAATATCGCATTTTTTCCCGTCCGTTGACAGAGTCTTCATAACTATGCCAACTCTTAGGAAGTCCCAAGAGAGCCAAACTCTCCAAATCATCATTAGGAACAGTGATTCCCACACTCCCCAGTTCATCCCGACATTGGAGAAACTTTGTGAGATATGTTGGAATGTTTTTTCCCTTTTCCATCTTGATATTCTTGAGTTTATCTTTCAGCGCCAATTTCCTATGGTCGTTGTTGCTTTGGAAAATATATGTCAAAGCCTTCGACAAATCATATGGTCTGGCTTTCCCATGAAGGTTTGAGACAATGTGGTCTCGTACAACTTCTAACAGAATCCTTCTCGCCTTTGCCACTTTCTTTTTCAATGCATCAAGTAATGCAGCATCCATCGAAGTGAGCTTAGGCACATCACTGTCAATGAATTCCTTCAAGCCATTATCTTCGAGCACCGCCTCCATCTTGTCCTTCCAAGAAATGTAGTTTGAGTTACCCTCGAGTGCATACTCTAGCCACAAGCCATTTAAATCCATTTTGATGTTTACTCAACTGTAACACCAAGAAAATCATTCTGCAAATTCGAATTGTTTCCACCAACAAACTCAGCTCCTGCTTCAAAATTGCAATCTTCTGTGCTCTGATACCATGTAGAAATTTAATACAAATTATGTATTTCCTGGATTATCCTAATCTAACAATTATATGCCACTATTAAATATAGAATCGCTTCTACAAAAATTCCTGCGGAATTTAAAACACGATCACCAATTGCAATATCAAGAAGAAATATCAATCACACATAACATAGATGTTCTTACCGGGAAAGCATAAAGCTAAAAACCCCACTATCATATATATATATATATATATCATGGTTCATGAAAAAATCTCATACAAAAACCTAATCCAAGAGCTCTTAGTACAATATACAATCGTCTCACATTGTCATACAAAAATTGGCAAATTCATGTGCTAATTTACTGCCTCCAGACAGCCTATCTCCACTACGCAATCCCTGTTGATAGAAATCCTTGAATGAATGGAATCCTGCTTGCCTTGATTGTGCAATCCTTATGGACACATTCAATTTGTGTGTGGTCACATATGCGCAACCACTAATGTCACAACAGACAGTAAAACTGTCCCTTTCACGTACATCTAAACTAGGTCTCCACTAGATCTGACATGCATGTAGGTAACAGTAGTAAATATTCATTTGCATGTGATACCATTGATTTTGAATTAATTAATAATTAGTTCACTAATATCTCGCTAGTGTATCTTTAGTTACAACTAGCACAACTGACTTTAACTCACTTAACTAAGTTAAACTACTTTGCAACTCACATAACTACACATCCAGCTCCATTACAACTTTGAATCACTCAGTTAAAGCTAATTCCACTTGCATGTCCCACAAACCAACCTTTGAACTAAAATTTCCTATAGCTAAATGATTTTCCACTTCAGTTAACTATTTCCAAGTGCTCATTGAGAATAGATTATTATTTATTTTCCAACTATTATTAAGGGATAATAATACTCGACATGCATCTATGAATAGACATGAATTCTATAAATAGAACTCGCACATACATATATAAATAGAATTTTCTCATGCATTTTAAACATAGACTTCCACCTTAAAATAGTGTGAGGCTCCATCCTAGTGTAGGTGCATAATTTTCACTAGGATCTTCTTATTTAATCTCAACGCATTCAACAAGGTACTCATATCATTGGTGCAATGCTGGTCGTTGTTGTTGTATGTAAATTTATAGAGATGCACAAGTTCCATGGGGTTGATCAAACTCAAAACTAGTTACCTATGGATATTGTTAAACACCATGTTGAAGACACACATGGTGTATGAGGAAGATGAACACACAATGAAAGATAAGCGTGAGGCTTCCTTATTTTTCCATTATACAAAGATGTACATTTATAGTACAATGGTGTGACTCTTGGTTTCATATTCCAAGGTCAATTGGACTCCATTGTGACTTTTCGCATTCCACACCTACCCATGTAGGATTAGGTGTTCCAACATCCCCCCTTAATCCGAAGGGGTATGTGTGAGTCCAAGAAAAGAGTTGTAATACAAATCTGCAAAGTATGCATGGCAGCACTTGGGCTGAATCAACTCTTTGAAATGTTGGAAAAAGAGGTGGTTTTAGGATGACCACAAACACTGGAACGCAATACTTGTTGCAGTTCCCGGAACTCTTCCAAAACTGGCAAGAAGCTAAAAGCTTCTGCTAGAGGAATTGTCCCTCATAAAAAAGGGAGACCTTCAACCTAAAAGAAGGGAGGTCTACTACCTGTGATGTTTTTAGGATTACCAACAACTCTGGAATGCTTTAAGAATTTCCTGGAACTCAACCAATGCTGGCAAGAAGCTGAAGGCTGTTAAGCTAAAGGCTTCTGCTAGAGGAAGTGTTCCTCATATATGAAAGGGAGACCTTCGACCTAAAAGAAGGGAGGTCTACTACCTTGTGATGGTTTTAGGTTATCCACCAACCAAAGATGATGGTTTAAGGTTATCCACCAACCGAAGGCATTCTCATGGGCATCTGTATCTTTGGCTACATCTCTGAATCCGGAATGATGAATTGTGGCTCAGGCTCGCTTGAACTGCTGGCTGCAACTTTGAACATGGAATGAGAGATTGTGGCTCAGGCTCGCTTGATCTTTCGTAAAAGCTTGTACATGACCACAATTTTCCCCCCTGTCAGGGACAAGGTGAGATGATGGCGAAAACTCAACTGCAAGTTTACTCAATATCCGTGAACAAGTTCTAACATGTGTCGTAAACATCTTCTTGGCTGCTAATGCCCATTGCCAAGAAGCGATCCATCCAAGATGAATCTTGGTTCTTGCAGGAGGCTTGTTTCTAAAGCATCTATCTGAAGAATGAGTGTGCCGACCACAGTGCTTGCATGGATGAAGATCAAAACAGTGATCTTTCATATGGACAACTCGATCACAGTGTTGGCATTTTCCAATCTGTTGTTTTTGTTGTGGAGCAGGATCTGGAACAGCTATAGGTGAAATGTCATACAGGAATCCGGCACTCTGAAATCTGATGGGCTTGGTGTAGTCTGGAATATGAAAGGACACATCCTTGTCATATCCAAGACTAGTTCAGTGCTTGTTGTGGACAAGCTCTTCCCAAGGTCTGATGATGGGCTTGAGAAGTGCAGGTTGAACTGCTGCATCTGCATGTACATCTGCTCTAGTACAAGGAACTGAATGAGGATCATCTGCAACTTTATCTTCTTTCTTCTTATGGGAGTCCTTCTCAATCTTCTGAACAGAAACAGGTTCAGAATGGTGACTCTTTTGCTGAAGTTCGTCTTGTTGGAGCTGAGATTCCAACTGCAAAAACTCAATTTTTTCTTGTGCATCTAGCAAACAATTTTGAATGTTACAGAGAGCATGCTTGCTCATTTTTATCATATCATCAACATTGGAATGAATGAGGTTATTCAACAACACTAATGCGTCATTGATTTTAGCCATTTCAACAACTTAGGCTCAAAAAATGAAAGGGTGTCGGCTTCAACCGAGAATGCACCCGTTTACAATGTGATTCAACAACAAATACAAATGACTCAAGAAATTCTCAAAGTACAAAGTGTGCTCCTCAAATTATGGAGGGCAATCAACAATTTTTCAACTCAATTACACTTCAAGTCTTGAATGAAGATGCAAATTCCACTCACAATACAATGTCAATTCAATACAATATTTCTGCAAAAATATTTGTATGAATGTGCAGCAAAAACAACATGCAAGAGGCCTTTGAGGCAGCTGAAATTTCTTCTTCAAATAGCTGTTTCAAACTTGTCTTCTCATGTAAAATTCTTCAAAAAATCAGCCTCATATATGCCACAAATCATAAAATGTAAATCTGCAATTTTCTCTATGTATAGTCCATTTGCTCACATGTCATTTTCTTCATTTTCTGCTGTTCATATCTTCTTTTTCCTCTATCTCTGCTGTTTGTTTGTTTTTTTTTTTTTAATTAATTAAAAATTAATTTAAAAAAATGGAAATAATTAAAAATGTGGGGGAATGGGATTAATTAAAATGGATTTTAAAGATTTAAAAAGAGAAGGGGAAATATTAATTAAAAGGGATTTTAAATATTTAAAAAAAGAAGGGAAAATATTAATTAAAAGGGATTTTAAATATTTAAAAAGGGAAGGGGAAATATTAATTAAAAGGGATTTTAAATATCTAAAAAGGGAATGGAGTGATAAGGGGAATGGAGACACGTTGAGGAAGGATAGGAGTGGGTTGGTGAGTGTGTTAAAAGGGGCGTATATTAAATTAAAGAGGGAGGGGTATTATATGAAAGGGGAAATTTAAAAGGAGTGGGAATTATTATATGGGAGAGGGATTGTCGTAAAAATGGAGGGGAAAGTGAAATATTAAAATGGGGATATGTATCGTAAGGAGGAGGTAAACAACGGTGAGGGGAGGGCCGTAGAAGGGAAAGAGCGTTAAGCTGGTAGGAGTAGGGAGTAGCAGGCCATAAGGCCAAGTTAAATGTTGATGGGGCTTGGTATGGGGGAAGCCGTAGAGTAATGGGGAGCCGTAGATGCAGAGGGTGGAGTGATAGGGGGTCGATAGGGCTGTGAGGTAGCGGAAGTAGGGGCGGAGCTCTAAACTAAATAGTGGGGGTATTATATGAAAGGGGAAATTAAACTATAATATTTAGCAAGATACCCACATCATTTGTATTAAATGAAATCTTGGAGTTGTATGTGTAGTGGTGACATAGCACAAACATTTTTCGCTGATAAAATGCAAGAATAGCTATCAAAGAATATGGGCCATTAAAAAAAATATTAAACTAAAGCTTTTATGGATTTACCCACATTATTGGTAAAATTCCAATCCATGGAGCCATATGTGTTGTTGTGATGATGCAAGAGTACCATGAGGCAACTACCATGTCTTATTGATATGGGTCATTTTAGCCAAAATACTACAATAATGCATTTGGCAAAGTAACCATGTCATTTGTTGAAATTCTACCCATGGAGTTGTATGTTAAGTTGTAGCAATGCACAAGTACTATGGGGGGATCAAAATCAAGGCCAACTCTATCTAAGCATGGAAAATTGACCAATATATTAAAAACATGCCATTCATAAAAATGAACTCACTAGCCACTGTTAGACATCAGTGATTTTTACCTGTTTAGATGACTAAATACTTGTACAAGATTTCTAGAAACAAAATTCATAGAATTCTTGTGAGTTCTAGAAATATCACTACCTTCATTATCTTTAGGATAAATTTTTCACTATCCTGCTACTTTGTCAAGACATGGCCATCCTATCACTCCCTAAAGACCAAATAATGGATTGATGTCCCTCACTCTCACTATGTTTGCCACCTCTTCCTTAACACTCTGTTTCTGTTTACCTAAGCCCTCTATTCACACACCTTGGTTTGCCAAGTAACCCAAAAATTTTCCCCTACTCACCAAGTGCCTCAAGCAGTGGTGATTTTAAAAATCCATTTCTAAGATATTTAGATAAATCAAAGCTTTTAGTTGTCTAGGATGGCAATGCATAAAAGTGTGTCAAAACCCTGTCTTCACCTCCAAACCCTGATTCAAGCTTTTCAGTCAAAGACATATTCAAAAGACATTCCAATAAGTCATATCGGGTCTCCTAGGTTATGCATTTCCATGGTTTCTAAAAATATTATTTCTATAGATGTTCAAAGGTGAAGTCAAGAGAGAAACAAGGGTGAACTTATCATTGTCCAAAGACATTAAAGGCCTCCAAAGGTACCTCCTTGATCAAAGCATTAAGTCTACATAAAGACATTTTTCCCATGTTAAAGCATTGCAGGAATTCTTTATGATGGTTAAAGTAGAAAAGGTGCAAAGTAAGAGGCCTAAACTCATAAATAACATTACTTAGCAGAAGAGATACAACATGCCTAAGTTTGAAAATAGGATCATGGTTTCATGAAAAATTATTTGTAAAGTGTTGCCCAACAAAGAGCCCATGCATGAGATCTTGAAGACAGTGGCACAAGAGCACAACTATGCACAAATCAAAGATTCATATAAACAAGAAGCCAGAGTGAAAAGCATCCTTGGTGACTATAGACAGAGATTAGAAGATGATGTGAAGAAATAATCTCAAAGGTCTGTTAAGACATCATCATTTCACTACAGGAAAGGCCAAATTTACAAAGAGTATCAGTGGAGTTGCAGCTATTTAGCACAAAAGGTGACTGCCCAGTGAGAGGTCTATGCAAGGAATCAGAAATACAGAGATGCATCAACACCATGAAGTAAAACCAAAGTTTTCTAGGAATGATAAAAAGGGTCATAAAACTCCATCAAAGGGCAAAGAGGTTTTCAAAGGACATTCGAAAGCATGCCTCTAAAAGTTGAAATAATATTGAAAGGGGTATTAGTATGAAGGACACAAAACTCTTAAATAAAGCCAACATCCATCAAGTTACCAAAGAGAGATGCATAGGTTCAACATATGAAATGGAGAAAACAAGCAAAATCACTAGTTTACCAAGATTTTTTGGAAAAATTGCCAAACTCCAAAAGAAATGAGAGGGTCAAAAAGCACTGCTCCTTATAACACCACATGCAAAAGGAAAAGAGCATATTAGCAAATGAGAGAAACAAAATTAAACCTTAGTGGAGTGGGTTCTATCTTTAATTTTTTCAAGAGATATAAAAACAACTCAATCAAACATCTCCCGTTCACCATTTGGTTATTTTCAAAGGAGTTAAGGGTTTTCAAGTTTTTCAAAATTCCTGACAGAGTCATCGGGTAGATTTTCTGGGTGTTACGCTCCTGTAAAATTATTTTTCACTCCTGTGCACACGACCCATATACTTTTATGAAGGGTGTTGCGCTCCTGTGCAGAGGCGCTTCACGACTTTAGAAAAGCCATTGTGCAGACTCCGCCTGACTACGTGCAGGACGTACACGACAACGTGTTCAGGAGGTGACCTATGCTGCACTCTTGCACATTTAGGACCACCTAGGCACATACGACCACTCATTCAGCACTTGCCTGACCAGAGTGCAGGAGGTGACCTACCACATTTAGGGCCACCCAGGCACACATGGCTGCATGCAGGAGGTAACCCGCCACCCGACTACTCATTCATCACTTTCCCAACTACATTTAGGAGGCATGAAAACATGTTCAGGAGGCACGACAATGTGTTCAGGAGGCGCCCATGCTGCCCTCCTGTCCATTCAAGAGCTACCCGACTACTCATGCAGAAGGCGCCCGACTTGTCCACAATGTGTTTTGAGCCAATTTTTTCAGTTGTGGAGATAGTTTTAGAGGTATTTGAGAATTTCCCACATTTTCATATTTTTCTAAGAGTAGGATTACAAAGAAAATTGAAATTTGAATTTAGATAAGGAAGTGAAATCCTAAAGAAAACACTTGGTCTCCACACTCCTGAGCCTTGACCTAATTGCAACCTCACCATATCATTCACCATTTTCACATCCTTCCACGAGCAGTGTCAATTATTTTCAAAAAGTCTTGAGGCAGGGGTGAAGGACAAAATTCCTAGGGAAGGTGGTGTTGACATTGATGAGGCAAGCCAAATGCCTAAAGAGTAGTAGAGGAAGGGTGGGAAGCCAAATAGGTTTGAACCTACAAGCACTGAAGAACTAATAGCCTCTCCTACTATATTTTCCTATTTTCAAGAAGTAGGATTCTATGAATTCTATGAGAAAGTACAAAGGATCCAGAGTCACCCTCAGCTAACCAATATTTTTGCCCTAAACCTCCATAACCATCAAGTACACCTAGCTGGAGTAAAATTTGAATTGACTACCAATGCCATCTCAATGGCCACTGGAATACCTTGCATGGGGGAAAGGTGATTCAAACAAGTGTATCTGGACCTAATCCACTATCACCCATTCTTGAAACCAAGTTGTCAATCTAACTACAAAACCATGTTCCCCTTTTCTCATTTATTGGAAAGATATGCCCCCCTAATGAAGATCATTATGAAATACTTGACCTGTGAGCGTAGGTTCTCCAGAGTCTATTCCTACCACATAAGACTCCTCATGCATTTTACCAAACCAGGCTGCTATATTTTCCCTAATAACTTTGCAAAATTATTGATTAAATGTCTTCCATTATGAAAAAGAGGCCTCCATCCCAACAAATTTCAAGCATTTTTCATCATTCCCTCATCAAAGTGATTGTATCACACCAACTAGAACAATAAGGCATACCATGGGAGGTTTTCATCTCCCATGATGATTTCAAAACTCCACAGCCTATCCCTCTGCAAAGTCTGCCATCATCATCTCAACTTCCTCCTCGCATACCTCCATCACCCTCCACTCACCTTGGTTCATCCTCTTCACATAGATCATATCCTCAAATAAACCTTCCTCTTGCACCTTCTCCTAAGAAATCAGAACATGAAGATAGCAGTGAAGGAGGGGAAGATGACAAAGAAGAAAGCAGTGATGAAAATGAAGAAATAAGTGAAGGAGAGGAAGATGAAAATGAAGAAAACAGTGAAGGAGAGGAAGAAGAAAATGATAAATAAAATGACAAAGAAGAAAGTGTTGATGAAGAAGAAAGTAGAGATGAAATCCATGAGCCCAAAGATGAGCAATAAGACCAAATCAAGAGGCACGACAGCGCGTTCAGGAGGCGCTCGTGATGCGCTCTTGTCCGTTTAGGAGCTGCACGACATCGTGTTCAAGAGGCGCCCGTCTTGCGCTCTTGTCTGTTCAAGAGCTGCCCGACTACTTGTGCAGAAGGCGCTCGACTTGCCTGCAATGTGTTTTGAGCCAGTTTTTTCAGCTGTGGAGATAATTTGAGAGGTGTTTGAGCTTTTCCCACATGTTCATATTTTTATAAAAGTAGGATTACAACATTATTTTAGTTTGGAAGGCATGCATGATAGAAATATTTTGTGGATATTTTGAATATAAATATCAGTAAAATATTTCAACACAAACATTTTATTAAAAAAATTTCAAATATAATTTTTTTGACTAATATTTTGTACGAAATATTTGAAATGAAAATTTTGGAGGGAAAGTTTTTCGCGAATTTTTTTGGGGGGGAAATTTGGAGGGCAAGTTTTTTCGTGATTTTTTTTTTTTGGGGGGGGGGGAATTTGGACGGAAATTTTCAGTCTTAAAGCTATATATTGCAAGTGGGAGAGACATTTGCATCATTCAACCTATGCTTGTTGAAAGCCATGGTTTCTTCTGATAGCGAAGTTTTTCTTTGTACAACATCAACATCTTCATCACGCAACAACTCTATTCAGAGTGATGAATATAACAGGAGTTCGTTCACCATGAATAGAGAGGCAAAAAATCGACTTGGTCATAATCCTAAATATGATGAGAACAAAATTGATGAGGCGCAACAAAATGAAATTTCTGTAAATCGAGAGCTAGTTATACCACTTACTCTTAATCCTAAGGATTATGAAAGCAACAGTGATGAAGGGCATGATGAAGAATTTCCAGAGTCAAAAGTTTGAGTTTGTCCTAATCCCAAGGATTATGAGGACACCATTGATGAAGAGGGAGATGAAGAATATCCACTTCAACTTAATCCTTAGGATTATGCGATAACAACAGATGAAGAGGGGAATGAAGAATTTGCAGATTCAAAATATCCACTCTGTCCTAATCCTAAGGATTATGCCAGCACCACTTATGAAGAGGGGGATGTAAAATTTCCAGATTCAAAATATCAAATTCATCCTAATCATAAGGATTTTGCGAGCACCACTGATGAAGAGGGGAATGATAATTTTTCAGAGTCAAAACATCCACTTCGTCCCAATCCTAAGGATTATGCTAGCACCACTGATGAAGAGGGAAATGAAAATTTTACAGCGTGAAAATATCCACTCCGTCCTAATCCTAAGGATTATGCGAGCACCACTGATGAAGAGGGGGATGAAAAAATTCTAGAGTCAAAATATCCACTTCGTCTTAATCCTAAGGATTATGCGAGCACCACATATGAAGAGGGGAATAAAGAATTTGCAGAGTCAAAATATGCACTTCGTCCTAATCCTAAGGATTATGCCAGCACCACTGATGAAAAGGGGAATGAAGAATTTGCAGCATCAAAATATCCACTTCATCCTAATCCTAAGGATTATTCCAGCACCATTGATGAAGACGGGGATGAATTTTCAAAGCTAAAATTTTCACTTCATCCTAATCATAATGATTATAAGTTCACCACTGATTAAGGAGGGGATGAGGAACTTCCAATAAATATAGATTCAAGGCATTCACTTATTCCTAATCCTAAGGATTATGAGAGCATCAGTGAGGAAGGGGAGGGGCGGGATGAAGAAATTCTAGTGAATACAAATTCAAAGCTTCCACTTATTCCTAATCCCAAGGATTATGAGAGCACCACTTAGGAAGGGGAGGATAAAGAGTTTCTTGAAAATGATAATTTTAGAGGCACAGATCTGAATGTTTCATTTTCTCTAAGTGATCATTTCAAAGACACTCATGGTGATGAAGAATTGAATCGTCCTAGGGAAGAATTTGAAAGCATGGGTCAAGATGGTGAATAATTTCTTGTGATTCAGGGTTACAAAAGCGTTGATGACTCTTGTGAAATGTTTTCTTCAAGTGATGATGTTAAAGAAAAATTTTTAGGCAATGATGTTGATGAATTTCTTAACAATGTTGAGGATGATGATAGTGGGGATAATATTCCTCCTAATGGTGATGAAACTACTTTTACAAATGATGATGGAATGATGAAACCGTTGCAAGAAAATATTGCAACTAGGAGTAGGAGTAGACCTTTTCATATCAATCCAAAACATTCCAGTTATAC
Source organism: Pinus albicaulis (assembly GCA_034641835.2). Classification (NCBI taxonomy): domain Eukaryota; kingdom Viridiplantae; phylum Streptophyta; class Pinopsida; order Pinales; family Pinaceae; genus Pinus; species Pinus albicaulis. Next base: position 448,364,959 of record CM076576.1, read on the forward strand.
AAGGGTGAGGACAAAATATCTCACAAGAAAAATTTTTGTCGTTCATTTGATTTCAAGTGAATGTTGTCGAAGGGATTGCTTGAAACATATGTATTTCAACTTTGTTTTTGAGAAAAGGAAATCATATATGTCAATGAATAAAAGCATGAAAAATTTATATTTAGTGGCTTGCATGCAATCTACACTAGCAGGTTATGATTATCATATTGGGAATGTATTGCTCTATAGAAAGGCGTTCAAAATGTTGCATTCAATTGGTAATTGTCGTTTGTTAAGAATCTAGGAAAGATTGGAAAAGGATCCCACATATTATTCAGAAGTACGTTATAAACGAGAGGTTGGGCCGTTTGCAAATACTGCTAAGACATGGATGAAAGACTTCTTTTCAAATCATGGAGAGTGTATGCCAAATAAAGACACAATACATATTCCAGATAATTTCTCGAGATGAGAAATATTCATGTTATACAAAGATTATGTAGAAGTTATTGAACGAATTGGTAATTTGTTTACATATTCTTATTTTACAAGGTTATTGAAAACTGAATTCAACAATGTTCATATTCCTAAGAAGACAGGGATGGGGGTTTGCAACACATGTGCTTCTCATAAAGAAAAAAGAGATAAATGTCAAGGGGCAGAAAGAGGTATGCATTCAAAACATTGTTTTTTTTAAATTGGATACTTATCAACTATGAAAATATATTTATTCATATGTTTCTTTTATTTTATGTACGGATTACGTTGTCAAAGAACATCAAGACCATTGCAATCAGCAAACAAGTGAAAGGCAAAAGTTGTATAAACATCGAAAGAAGTGTTATGATCATCCAAATAAATATCTAGGATTGATAATTGATGGTATGGACCAAAAGAAAACACTTCTTCCACATTTTTTCCTCACGGCAAAAAAATTAGAGGAGGAAAATTTCATTCAGTTTCACTTGGTTGGTTGTATGGTATTTAATGAGAAGATGTTTCCAAAAGTTTCCTTCACAATTCCAAATATTCACAATGATGCAAATCTGACCATAACTATAATCTATGATGGGGTTACTCATTGGTCTGGTATTCTTCCTGAAATTTTGTATTTACAATTAGACAACACAAGTCGTGGAAACAAAAATCAAGTTCTTTTTGGGTATCTAAACATGCTCGTTGAATTGGGGATTTTTAAAAAGATAAAGGTTGGTTTCCTTCTTGTTGGGCATACTCATGATCATATTGATCAAATGTTCAGTCGTTTTTCAGTAACATTGAGGAGGAAAGGTGTTGGGAGCTTGCCATCATTAATTGAATGTATTAAGAAATCGTACATTCTAGAGCCTGTTTTTCATGTGTTGGAAGAAACTATTGACATGCGAAGGTTTATTTTTGGATCACATGGTGAGGAGAAATGCATTGAACAACTTAACGACATTAGCTTCCAACATCAATTTCGTATCAAAAAAATTGATGGGATAACACTTATATGGGGTAAGAAGTATTCAACTATTGAAGAATGGGAGCCATCATCAGGTTTAGCATTTTTGAAGTCCATTCCAGAGCGTCGAATATTTTCATCAAAGATATTGTTATTACAGTCAGTTGCTGAACTCCATAATGCACGAAGGCATAAGAGAGACATAAATTATTTTGAATGTCTAGAGGAAATTAAAAGATGTATTAGAGATACATATGAGTACTTCGATGTTGCTGATTCAATTTGGTGGGAGTCTTTTTTCAGTAATCAAAGTGATATGATTTCAAGATCAATAAATGTGGATATGCTTTTGAAGACTCATTTTTTTTTGCCACAAAATATGCCAAATGAACATCAGGAAACACACATTTTTGAACAACAATGGCCTCAAGCTACTATTAATTCTCCACAGGTAGAGGAAAGATAAATCTATATTGGTTCTAGAATATCACGTGCACAACGTGAAGCCATGGAAGACCTTTACAGGGGTTCTGTGCAGGATGTTAAGGAGGGATGCATGATAGCAATGTTAGCAGATGAAGATCCACTTGGCTATCAATTCTGGATTTCGAAGGTTATAAAGGTCATTAATGAAAATGAAGATATTACAACTGTTGATGTACATTGGTATGCCACAAGTACCCACCCTTTCAATGGTGTGTACAAACCAGAGATGGTAATTGAAAAAAGAATTGGCAGCAAGAGAAAAAGAAAGGGCACAAATATAAATCATCGCTGCACATATGTCTTAAAATTGGAGGATGTTGACATACTTGTGTATGACTTCAATTTTACAAAGAGAGGTACTCTTCGGTTGCAGACCATAAATATTTTGACGAAATTGCTACCGGAACAATTACTGTTGAGATGGGACTCTGCAGAATGTAGTCATAGATCTACAAGACTTTTGAACTCTGAAATGGTTGGCATGCATGTTGACTCAAATGGAGCACTAGTTGATGAAAGGGAAGAATATGGATCATCTTCATCTGCATCGAGCCATTCATCTAAATATGTAGGTTCTGATGGTGAGCCAAAACCTATGGTTGATTTTGAATAACTATCCAAGACACTTTTATGTAATTGATGTTTGCATGTTAACTTGAAATAAAAATTTTGACTTCCATCTCATTTTTCATGAAGTTATGAGGCATTTCTATGTTTGTTGGATTATATGTTTTAATTATGAAGAATTAATCTCTTTAGAATATCGAAAACGCAACAATGAATTACAAAGATAATTTATGTTATATTCAATGTAACAATGTTGATATTTTGATTATAAGTAAAATAGAAAATAGAAAATAATGTTGAATTTTTAGATTATGCAGTGATATTACCATGATATTATGTATTGTTACAATTTGGTATAAGATATTTTTAAAAATTTTAATAATTATATGCGTCATTCAAAGGGGACACTTTGTTTTGATGCTTGATTTTTAGATTTTGGTTGAAATTAGATTTAAATTTGTTTTATGCTAAGATTTCAAAAAAGATAAGTTTTTATCCTTTAAAATTAAAATTATTCTTACTTGTTTCTATTCAATGATAATTTTTTCATTTACTTGTTCATTTCTTTAAATTGTTTAAGTCTTATAATTTCTCCATAATTTCATTGTTCAAGTATGTTGAAAAATTAAGATTCAAAAACTTCAGATTTACAACTTGTTATTAAGGTTTTTATGCGCTACCAAATTTTATCTTTAATGTTATGGTTGACAATAATTAGAATTTTAGGCTTGTTTAGAGTTAAGATATTTTATGTTTAACAACATGGATGAAAATTGTTCGAATGATAAGCCCTTCAGACATGTTTTTGTTTATCTTTAACATCATCTATCAAAAATTTTATAAATTTACAATTTTAAAAAATGTCCTAATATGTTGTCTTTAATTCCATTGTTACAAGTGTCAAAAGTATGACACAATTATTTTTTTGTTATTCGAGCATTAACTGGTTTTGTTTTGAGGGTGTTTTTTCAATCCTTTTTTCAAGAAACAATTTTGTTTTTAGCATAAATTTATAAAATGTTGAAATTTAACCTTAAAAAAAACCAAGTGCATTCTGGAATACACACTTTTTGTTTTTTGCATGTTTTTTCATGTTTATTGAGTCTTTTTGGGCTAGAGTTCCCGTTTTGAGATAATAGTTCCCATTTCATCAGTAACTATGTTTTTAATGAAGCAGATATATCCATAATGATCCACTTCAATATTTATTCACCAACAACTATTCCATTTTGGACTTGGATATCTCAAAACTATGCTCATTGAATTTATGCATCTATATCTTTAAATAGTGACTCAACTATTTTATTACACCATAGGAATCATTTCGATATATCTCCCACTTTAATGGGGTCTATCACATTTCGAGAAAAACACATTAGCCATAAAAGTTTCCCATTGAAACCAAAAGTGATTTGATATAAAAAATAGGTTTTAACCTTATATAGTTAATTGTTTCAAATAGATTCTTAATAAAATGAGAAATATTCAATGTAAAACACATGCATTAACATATAATTGTGACATTTTTCCTTTTTTCCAACTTAGTGGACATCCTTCTAGAAAAATACCTTTTAATGAAGCAGATATATCCATTGTGATCCATTGATATATGTTCACCAACAACTATTCCATTTTGGACTTATATATCTTAAAACTATTCTCATTGAATTTATGCATCAATATCTTTAAACTATTTGAAACTATTTTATTACACTATAGGAATCATTTCGATATATCTCCCATTTTAATGGGGTCTATCACATTTCAAGAAAACACATTAGCCATAAAAGTTTCCCATTGAAACCAAAACTAATTTGACAGAAAACATAGGCTTTAACCTTATATAGTTAATTGTTTCAAATAGATTCTTAATAAAATGAAAAATATTCAATGTAAAACACATGCATTAACATATAATTGTGATATTTTCCATTGTTTCAAACTTATTCCATCCTTCTAAAAAAATCTCTTTTAATGAAGCAGATATATCCATAATGATCCACTGATATTTTTTCACCAACAACTATTCCATTTTGGACTTTTATATCTCAAAACTATGCTCTTTGAATTTATGCATCTATATCTTTTAACAACTCAACTATTTTATTATTTAGTTTGAGATTGAAGGTGTTGAAGTGGTTGACATCCATATGAATGAGTGTTTCTTTTCCCATTAAATAATGTTTCCATTTCTTAACACTTTCTACTAATGCATATAATTATTTTTCTTAGGTTGAATAATTTGCAACTGCTTTAGAATTTTTTTTTGAATGAAAACAAATAGGCTTTCCTTTCTGCAATAACACATCACCCATTGCATATACCCACTAGCATCAGTTTCTATTTCAAATGGTTGTTGAAGGTTTGGTAAAGCTAAGTATGGAGCTGAATTTTTGTTTGTTTTAAAGTGTCGAACGCTTGTTTTCTTTTCCTCCCCACTAGAAAGAAACTTTAGAATTTTTTAAAGCATGAAGTGGTGATGCAATAAAAGAGAAATGAAAAACAAACTTCCTCCATTACTGAACTGCACCCACGAAACTTATAACTTCCCAAATTGAACTGAAAATAAGCATATCAGTCTTTGCAATACGAATATGATGATAACGATTTCTTAAATCCAGTTTAATGACTAATATACGATACACGCCAATGTTTGGAAGAGGAGCATCATAATGTAATTGAATCTCATGATGTATTTCTCGTTTAGGAGGTATACTTTTTGTTTCTTTAAACAATTATGTATAATAATCTACTATTTTAACCAATTTGACCTTAAAATAAGAATCACATCCTTGAAAAGCATCATACTTCTGATTAGATTGTTTCTTAACAAACATGAGAAAATACTTTTTACTTGAACTCATGAGTGTTAACTTCTACAAATTCTAAAGGCAAAGTCTCTAAAGGGCCAGGTAGCCTCTAGATCTCATATTTTCTCAAAGGTGACATATCCAGTAATATTTATGATTAATACTTTGTTTATACTTTGTTTATCTTTTTTTTTTCTCTCTCCTTTTTTTTTTAATATAAAAAACCTCCAACCTCTCTTTCTTGTTTCTCATTTTGTTTACTATTTCTAATTTCTGTTTCGTTTCCCATGTCTCATTTCTAGTAAGATAGTGGTTCGAGTTTTTTCAATCAATCCAAATGCTAATGCTTTCAGTTGAAAAACAAACGGAAACCTACATGTAACCTATAGGTAACAGAGAGTGGATGGTAGGATCCTTTTTCTTGTATGAAATAGCAAGCATGCAGAAGTTATGTATTCGTTAACCTAGGGGTGAGTGTCCATGATCTGTGAAGGTTTATGCTTTCATTTCATTATGTTGAATACGGCATGTGAGGGTGGCCGTAGATCCTTCCAAAGGGGAGCTCTTCCAAGTAGTGTGGGTGAGTTTGGTTTGCGCTCCTAGTGATCCAATAGGTAGATTTCAGCTGGTGGATCTCAGTAGATAGGTCGTTTGTTTGGCATTTTAATAAGAATTAATATAAATATATATTTAAAAATATATTAATAATAAAAAGTGTATATGTTTGTAAATTATTTTAATAGTTATTTATATATTATTTAAATAAAACTATGTATATTAAGAAGAAAATAAATACTTATGATTAAAAAATTATGCATGTTATTGTATTAATTTATCTCTACAAATAACTATCACTAGCATAAATCTATCTTAAATGCTAATCTTTAATGATTTCTAATAAATTTTTATTGAAGTCCATAATCATCGCAGTTATATTAAAGAAGTTCGCGTCAAATGATCATCTAAAAAAGTGAAACATCCATAGAAACGTGAACCCTTAGTCACCTAAGCTATGGTGAGTAGAGGTACTTTTCAGTCAAAATCACGCTTGTACAAGGAACCTTATTTGAAGAAAAGGCAAATTCAGAGACCACATTTCTACCTTTCCAGAGCTTAACATTGTGATGTCGGAATTCGCTCTGCATTCTAAAATTTTAGACATCCAGTTACAACCCACCATCCAGAACAAAAAAATAGCAATTTTTTCACATATAAAAGGTCTTTAGTGCCATTTAGAGGTGAGAAAAAGTACAAATGGTTGGTGCATGTTATTAGATTAAAAATTCAGGTATATCATTGTTTCCTGAAATAGCCTCAAGTAATTGGACCCAGTTAATGCATGGGTTTTAATTTCAAAATCAATAGTAACCGTCATCGATCTTCACCGCCATTGTATTCCCTGTCCAGAATTCGGTGATTGCTTTGGTGTTCCCTCCTTAACCACTTCCTTACATCCTCGCGTTTCACACCTTGACTTTGATTTCCTTTTACATTCACTCGCCACATTTGATGGCGATTTCTTGTCACTCACGCCACCATTTGCATTTCGTAGCTTACGTTCTGTTAACTCTCGGATTTCAACATCTTTAGATTTGAGATTCTTGTTCAGAAAATTCAGGGTACTTTCCAATTCCCTTATTCTCTCTTGAAGATGCCCATTTTCTTCTCTACATTTGTTCATTTCAGTTATCAAAGAACTGTTTTTCTGCTTGAGACACGTGTTTGCCTCTGCATTGTCCAAAATCTCATTTCGTGAATCAACTAGCTCATGTCGTAAATCAAATATCTGGCCCTCTTTTTTCTCTTCCCTGTTTGAGATAATGCCTCATTTATGATGCATGCTAAAGATTAGAGATTGGTTTGGTTTGTTGGATGATGTTGAGAGATTCTCTCAACTTCTCCCTCAAAGAGTGGAATTAGTTGGATCTTAGTAGCACTATAAAAATTGTAATATATTCATTTGATTATGATATAGAAATTAATTATTGTGTGTTATTCCTGTGGAATGGCTGCTCTCACCAATTTTTAATTTGGTATTAGAGCTACTACTGGCTTAAATCCCTCACGGGATGGCCAGGAAAATGTGAGATTGAGTATGGTGTAGGAGAGTAGCATAGTGTAGGTATGTTTGCTAGTGGTATTTGTTTTGTTTTTCACCAATTTTTAATAGAGTAGAGATGGAGCTATTCAAACTATGCCCACCCGCGTGTTTCAAAGCGTAGCGGAATTCGACGAAAGTCTGTGTATCCACTGCCATGTCTATGGCACCAGCAGCAGGCATGGTCGTTCTCACGGAACCATGAAGTTCCACTCGAGGCCGTTCATCATTTCTGTAGTTGCAGTGGGCGCAAAGGTTAGCGTAATGAAAACTGTGAGAGAGGCCAAACTTCGAACGACCACGAACAAGAGTCCCTCGTGTGCCCATAATCAGTGATTGTCTTCCTTGAAACAAGCTTATCCACTGCAAAATTTGGGGATTTTTAGCATCTAAATCCGTAAGTTACCAAAAGGGAAAGTGACGAACAGGCCCGGCCAGCGCCTCCACGAGAAGATGTGGTGTTTTCGTAGTGGGACACCATTTTAGTAGAGGGAGGCAGACCAATGGAGACTTGAATAGCATTCACTGATTGCTTCTTCCTTCACGTATATCCAACCAACATCAGGCGGCGACAAAACCCATGATGAGTGCCTTTGAAGTATTGTTTTCCAACTCCCTTCATAAACATATAACTCTCGTTCTGTTCCTATATATATATATATATATATATATATATATATATATATTGAGTGCCTTTGAAGTACTGTTTTCCAGCTCCCTTCATAAACATCTAACTCTCGTTCTGTTCCTATATATATATATATATATATATGTATGTATGTATGTATGTATGTATGTATATATATATATCACCTATAATCGTGATTGTATCTCCCAACATAGACATACATCAACTTCTTCACTCACCTTAACGACAGAGCTGTGTATCTTCAATATCGCTCTTAGAATTGTAGAGTCGTCCTCGATTTTGGGGCAAATTTTGTTCAATCTCAGCGCTATTTGCGTGGACAGTTCAGGATCGAGCGATTTTTGATATATATATATATATATATTTTAAGCAGAAGTGAGTGATTTTTTAGGGCTTCCTATGTTTTTTTTAATGTTTCATGCAGCCACTGTAAAAACAAAATCCATGAAGAACATTGACCAGAGCTGTTTTGATCCGGATCTGCAAATATGAAAGCGTTTTGAGAAGTCCAATGTTGGATTGATCATTGGAGGAGTTGCTAAGATAGCCGCATATGGTGTTCGGGATTCTAATCAAACACTGCCATTGTTCGTTATCGCAAACATGTTATTTTTATATTGTTTGTAAATTATTGAGGCAAAACCAATTATTGAACAATTTAACATCATTTAAATTAGTCGTTCTCGACATTCTTTGGTGCCGAGAGAACAATTGGCTAATTTGGTTATGTGAATTTGTTATACGGTGATGGGTCTTGTTGTGCTTCAGGCTTCAAGAGCATCGGTTACAGGCTATACAATGAGATCTTTGTGTGTAAAGGTCACTTTGTAAAATTGATCGCTGATCATATTCTGTACCTAGAATATTTTCCTATAGACTGTTGAAATTTATTCTTCTGGGTTATTTCACAGATGGAAATATTTCAATAGGATAGTTCAGTGTCAAGACTCTTCTTCGGGGGTGTCAAGAATCTTTGATCTTACAAATTCAGCATTGTTGGTCAGAAACAAATGTATTTTAAATGGGTTGAATGGTAGCTCGAAAATGGTGGAGAAAAGAGCATTGTCTATGAGATCTCATAGTGGGTACAAATGTTAATTTAGACCAGGGCAGACAAATGTTTGTATTAAATTAGTGTGTTCTCCATTTCTGTAATGTAGGCATTAAGGGGGGGTGTTTGAGATAATGCATCATTCATGATGCATGCTAAATATTAGGGATTGGTTTGGTTTGTTGGAGGATGTTGAGAGATTCTCTCAACTTCTCCGTCCAAGAGTGGAATTAGTTGGATCTCAGCAGCACTATAAAAATTGTAATATATTCATTTGATTATGATATAGAAATTAATTATTGTGTGTTATTCCTGTGGAATGGCCGCTCTCACCAATTTTTAATTTTCCCCAGCCAGATCCTTTCTCGCAGAATCTAGGGCTGTTTCCAACTCTCTCACTATGTATTAGATTTAGTTAAGATCATGCTTATTTTAGATTGATCATGGATTGGGTTTGTTGAGGAAGTTGAGAGAATCTCTCAACTTCTCTCTCTAAGATTAATATGAGTTCACCTATATATTTGATGTATCTAATTAGTGCAATATAGAGAAATAATTATTTGTGTGTGAATCTGCTCTCTCATCCTTTTTAATTCTATGCCCTTCAGATTTACCTTTTCTTCTTCCGAAACCAAAAATCTTCTATCAATTTCACTTTGTAAGGATTTATTTTCCTTTTCTAGAGACATTTTTGCAGCAGCAAGTGACGAAACTTCACTTTGTAAAGAGTTCGTTTCCTTTTCCAGAGACAATTTTGCAACTGCAATCGACGAAGCTTCACATTGTAAGGAGTTCCTTTCCTTTTCTAGAGACATTTTTGCAGCAGCAAGTGATGAAACTTTACTTTGTAAGGAGTTCCTCTCTTCTTCCATAAACTTTTTCGCAGCAGCAAGTGATGAAAGTTGATTTTGTAAATCAGCGTGTAGTGATTCGAACTCCATCTTCTGTTCTTCCTTTTCATGCAATATTTTGTCATGGGTTCACTGTAGGTTTCCAAACTTTATGCTCAGTTCCTCAACTTGTTGGTTAAGTTTAACATTTTCAGTCATAGATTTTTCAGCTCTCTGATTTTGCTTTTCGATGAAACACTTGGTGCTGTCTAACTCCTCCTGTAGCAGTTCATCATGTGGTTTTAAGAGCAACTTCTCTTATCTTGCACTTTTATTGCTGAATTAAATCTGCTTGTTGTTGGACACCTTCAGTTGCAGGTTGCTGAAGGTTGTTAATTGCATTTTCCAATTCTGCAATTCTCATAAGCGGGGAGACTTTGTTCGGCAGGGAGAGTTTATCATAAACTCTGAATTTGCTGGAATTGAATTTTACTATTTCTTCATCTTTAATAACCAAACTACTTTCTGCCATGGAAACTCTTCTCCCACCACAGCTTTCTGGTTGGGAAAATCTCCGCCCGCCGCCTCTGCCTTGGCTTATACCTCAGGCTTCCATCGGCTCGTTCTACAACTCGTGAAAGCTTAACAACCTTGAACATACACAAACGAAATAAAAAAAAAATTGATAGAAAATTTAAAATTATCTGCCCGCTTTTCTTTTCCTTAGCTAACACTCTATCAAACGAATGACAAATGCGATGTAAGTGAAATTAGAGACATCTGACTGCTCTATAAATAAATATAGAGCATACGTTCAAATTAATTAATCATTTCGAATAAAGATTGGCCGACTAAATCAACGTCACATGGCTCATTGTATATTTCGTGGGGTAAAAAAGGCAGTGACTTCCCTATGCTCCATTCATGGTTTCCAACCCAATCTTGGTTTTGATTCCTTTGAAATCATAGAATTATCGTTAAATATTTAAATTATGTATGGTTGACTTTGAATTGGATTTTGTTGTTGAATTTTTATAAGGTTATGTATTGCTAAAAACTATAATTGTATTTTTATTAATAATATGATACCTTTAAAAATGTATTGGTTTAACATTTTTATTGAGGTTCATATTAATAGCTACTTGATTTTTAATTTCATTTTTTCATGGTAGTGTGGTATTGTTACTATTATACATAATTTTATGGGTTGAAGACCTTACAAGGCTATTGTAATTTGTAGGGGCATATGCTACTGCCACTATTGATAAGGCTTTCGAAGAGCAACAATGGATCAAAGAGAAAGTTGAAAGGATACTATACCATGAACAATGTCTACATAATGAAAAAAAATTATTGAACAATAGTGACAAGCTCAACAATGGAAATGAAGTCAAAGTAGTTGGTTTGGACTTCCATGCCCCCCTAATTTGGTGCTCATGTTGCTATTACAATTCTATGTACAATTTTGTGGGTTCAATTTCCACCAACAAAATTAGTACCTCATTGAATGCCTTGGTCTAGAATTTTGTTATTTACTGATATTTACATGTAGTTTTCTTCAAGTTCAATCCAATTCATAGTGTCCATGCATTGAATTTAATTCCATAACTCCATAAGTTGAATTTATACAAATGATGTGAGTATCTATTTCAATGCATTGGACTTGGATTTTCATTAAGAATCAATATCCAGGAGTAGCCAAAATTGAGATTGGTTACCTCATTGAATATCCCAAATCCTTGCAATCAATATCTTGTTAGACTCTATTATGCAAGGGTTAATTCAATTCATCACGATATCCAAAAGTACCATGGAATTTTTTTTTTTATTCAACTTATGTCGTAAATATTTTCACCTTCCTTTTCCCACTATCAATAATCAAATTTGAAATGCATCGCTATTTTCAATTTAAAAGGTTATATCCATCTCGCATCTCTTCCATGATGAAAAATTTCATAAATAGTTGTACTTCAATCGAGAATTGTCAACAAGTACACACTTCATTAAAATAAATGCTAAATAAAATATTGCTATTTAATTTTATTACAATGTTGAAAATGAACCAATCACAAAATATAAATTTTAGTTACAATATCAAATAATAATAAACATGCTTTGTAATTTCAAATTTGACGCAAACCATAAGTATTTTAGCAAAGTGCTAAGTAGTAAGATACATACTATATTTTAAATCTCATCATGACTTCAAATATTGAGTGCATGAATCTTAATTATATGTGCCACCCCACCCTCCAAGTGGGGGGCAGATAACTTCAATTAAGGGAGTAAAATGGATTTACACTCATCGGGAATTTCAAATATAAAAATTACAATATAATACTTGTTCTTAAAAAATATTAATATCTAAAAGCAACAAAAACTAGGAAATTACATTTAAAAATGACAAAAGGTTCTATTTAGTCAATAACTTAAATGTCCTATACGTAAAAAGGGAGAATGATTGTCCATATTTAATTGATCCTTAAAATACCATAAGTAGTGTTTCACCTCATATTGTGTGCTGTTAAAAATATTGATTTTCATCACTTTGGTAGAGTTTTATATTAGTTTCTTAGTTCCATTTTGATGGATTTGGGAGTACACTTTCATTTATTGAATATGGCACTTCTTCATTGAGTTGGTGTTTTGGGTTGGAGAGGAATCATTCCTCCTTCGTGGATGGTTGTGGTCAATGATCTTTTTCATGCTTATGCATGTTAATTTTATGCCTTTAGATTACTCTTCTAACATGTAGATTCTTTTTATTTTGTGTTTCATCTTAATTTGGAGCATTCTAGTGACTTTATGTGACGATGTTATGAAGTTAGTTTGTCACTAGGAGGGTTTTTTATACGTGATCCTCATATGTTGGATGTGTGATTGGGGACATATTTTATGATTATATGAGGTTATAACTTTCTAATGTCCCCTTTTCTTATGATGTTCGTGTGGTGGTGTGATGCATGTTTCCTAGTGTGATTTTCATAGGTAATATGGCATTGTCATATTAAATATCACCTAGGGGGAATCTGTTTGATGATGTTAGTATCCTCACTAATGTAATTTTGTTGAATTTGATTTAGAAGGGGGATTGACTAGGAGTTGGAGGGGTTATTACATTTTCCTTTGATGATATAAAATTTTGTTACATTTTGTTAGTTAATGGGTTGTTACAACTCTCTGCGATTTTGTGAAGAAATGCACATGAAAGTGCTAAATATTTGTTATCACGCATATAATTTATTGTTTAGTAAGTGTAGCCTTAAATACCTTCTAAATTTGTTAGCCACTGAGTGTTGGAAGTAGTGTTTGAGGAGTTGGAAAAGTTTGAAAAGTTACAACACTATTAACGTGTTAGAAATTGCAAAAAGAAAAAATTACAATTCTGGCTAGCAAGTTAGTGAAGTTGGAGGCCAAGAGGTCAACCACAAAGGCCCAACCTCTAGTGGGCTTGCCCCGACCTCTAGCAAGCTAAACTAGCCCTTCGCAACCTATAGGTCACATGTCAAATCGGGTTGAGGGTTGGGCGGGGTTGGGGTTGGGTTGACCTTGACCCATGGTGTTGTAGCATAAAGAGTAGTCGGGCCAACCCCGACCTAGGTCGAAGATCAAGGATTAGGCCCAACTTCTTAAAATTTATAAATTATGTGCTACAAAGGGAGAACCAACCCCGAACTTCATTTGGACTTACTTTTTCCATGTGGACCCGTCGATTGTGGATGTGTTTTAGGTGGCACGTGGATTCACAGTAGGTTTTTACACCTCATCACCTACCATGTGGGCCCCTATGAGTTTGCCACATGGAAGCCATGATCACGTGGTGAGGTATAATTGATTCATTATGAGAGGTCCATAAATTTTGATCTAGAAGTTATATTGAGGTGAAATTTATATGACTTGAGTGGGCCTAATGGTTGAGAGCATGTGTTTCGTCTTGTTGGCTTGATGGGGCCTAGACCTAGGTTCAAATGTGGTTGTGCAAACCAACAAAGCCCACTATTGTTGGCCTTTTCGGAAATGATATGCTTGTGCAGACCGAAGTCTCACCCGAGGTAATATATGGGGATGTTAGAACCAGGTTTTTGCATCCAAAGGGACAGTGGACGGTGGTTTTAGGGCTTTTCTTCCTTAGCAGAGCTTCGTAGAACATATATATTACTTATACAAGCATTGTTCAACATACATGTTGAAATTACTAGTGGATTGTGAGATCTTACTTAATCATGCATAAAACAAGGTAACAGTCATAAACAAAACTACGCGATGCAAATACAAATATAAACCCTTATCCAGCATAGATATTCATAAACAACAAGTTAAAAATATCAATAGAAACATAGATCTATCTCAACAAGCCTTTAATTAATTGCTCATATCTTTCTCATACATTCACTTTCACCCTGCGCACTCAACTACAAACTTCCTAAGGTATCTTCACACTCAACTGCAAGATCCTTTCCTCTAACCCAAAACCAGAAGCTCTAACTCAACACAATCTTACATCCAAAATAATTTCATCAACTTCCACTTTTTCTCTAGCTATGACTTCTATATAGACTCCTTATATAGATTTTGCATTCACAATACCATGGTTCGAAAACCATGGGCGGAGTTCGAAATTCATAAACTAATCCCATCCCATTACATAATAAGGGGCTTTGACCCACCCCAAAGCCCCTAAGACTCCAAATGGACTTTGCGGTGTGTGCTCCGATCCTTCATCTGTGGAGTCTTCTCTCTAACTTCTTTCATCGAGGGGTCCCATGTCCAACGGGCCCCCAACACAAAATTGTGACTTGTCCCGAGTCACAATGTTTGTGTGCCATAAATATTCACTTTGATACCGCTCAATGTATCCTTCAATGGTTGAATTGCTTCAGTGCACTGCTTTTAAAAATCCTCGAATTCGTTGAGCAACGTCTCTGTGACTTTCTTGAATTCCTTATGTTCAAATCCTCTTTGTGCCTTGCATAGTGCTCTCATATTCTTTTCTACAGTTTGGGAAAGCATACTGGCCTTAGCTTCCCATGGCTTCATTTTTTCTGTAAGTGGTTGCTCCCTCCTACGTAGGTCATCGACCTGTCCTTGTAAAAATTTACCCTCTTAGAGATGGGTAAATCGTTGCATCGGTGTTAAGGTCTTGGCAATTGCCTTAATATGATCCATCTATTATAGCTTTTCGTGCACTTTGTCCTCTATCTTCTGCACCTGAGGGTCCTCCTACAGTGGGTCCCATACATCCATGACTTCGCTGAATACGGTCATGCACTCGTGTATATGGGACTCAATCTATTTTTTGGAAGCTTTGATCTATGCTCCATGCTGCTCCCAGACTTCTGGTGGAGTGGCCGGCTACAAATGCGTCTAGATATCAACTATCTTCATCTATAAATCAAGGTACACTTCGTTGACCTTGGATTTGAAGTCCTTTACCGTTGTGGCAAGCCTTACCACCTTTTCCTCTGGCGCAATTGCAACCTGAATATAAAGCTCTGGTAGCTCACTACAAGTCTAGGAGATGGCTTCCTCCAGCCTCTATCTCTGCCCGATCTTGGGCTCACACTCTTGTATCGCTAATTTCTTTTCCTCAACCATACTTTGTCATTCCCACTGGTCATCCTAAATGAATACGAGGGCACAATTCTCTCATATCTTCAATTCTTCTGCAATACCTTGATGGAACTCATTCAAAGCTTGGAGTGGCAGCACAACAAGATTTAACTTTTTGTTATGTCAGTGGACCACTTGCTTCAGCTGCTATATAGTGTCGAAACATATTGTTCCTGTAGAGATCGGCACCATGCGGGTATCAGTTGCCATTGCTAGCTCATGTGCTACCTGTTGATTAGTGGTTGTCATTGATGTAAACCCAAGCAACACTAGGGGCTACCCCGATATTGCATGGTAATTTTGACCTAAAAAATTACTATATGCTGGGTCAAGAATATTTTTTATGGTTTCCCCTTGTTGATATGTTTTAGTTGATATATGGCACGCCATGTAATTCTTCACGGTTTGAGAGATATTCATGTATGAAGTTTGTAACCCAAGTTAGTGGGCTAAAACCCCATGGGGTTATGGCATGGGTCATTGAAAAGTCAATAATTAATCATTTTTAATCTCCTAAAATCCCTCCCACATTGACTTGTTGAAGATCCTCTCAACTTAAGCATTTATATAAATTGTGATCCCCATATCCTCCTCATGCAGGTATTTCACTACATGAAACATTTCATTCTGGAATTTGTGCTATAACCTTATTTCTACGAAGGATAAAAACTTGAAATTGTTATGAGGTGAAGCTAAAATCCAGAGGAAGCTCTTGTAAAAGTTTCCGATCAATGTGCGCAATAGTTTCAGAGATATGATCTGTGGAAGTCAGTGTTTTTGTAGGCTCCTAAACTTCATCTCAAAGGAGTGACCTTGGGAGAATTGTCGTAACTCTCTCTCTTATTATTGGATTGGAGCTATGTAAAAAGTGGCAAATAGTGCACGAACTTTAGTTTTTACTGTATCAATTTCAGAGCCTAATGAAGAAGCAGTGACACGTGGCACACCATACAAGTTAACTCTACTGAACCAGTCCATAATTAGGGAATTCTGAGAGATTGGGCATAACTCTCACTTGAAGAAGCCAAATTGGGTCAGACATGTGGCATTGGAAAGAAGATTCAGAGGACTAATATATGACTGAAAATCACATATTTGGGATATGAAATAACAGAGATGTACCAAATTCAATATCGATCTTCTAGAAGGCAAGAAAAAAGCTAGATCATGTGTTGTCAAGGGCTGCAAAGGACCAAAATTTCTAGGGTAGCAAAGCAAAATAAGGTGCAAAAGAGGGTAGCATGACAAGAGTAGCAATAAAGGTGCAGAAAAATAGCAAATAGTTCACCACATGAAGTCTTCAAGTGGGCAGCACTACATACAGTCATTGTAAAGGTATCATTGTACTAAGTCATTGTAAATGCGTCATTGTAAAAATTGTACTAGTGTCTATCTGCCAAGAGTTGAAGAGGTAGTGTCGGGAGGTCTAGGATCATGATTAGGTGGTTTTGTCATAGTTGGGGTTATGGTATAGTGTGTCTTCCTCTTCTACGTCATTATATATCATTCTAAAGTGGACGATTTTCCCTGGTACGGGATTCCATTCTTGTTTTATTCTTCTATAGGGTGGTAAGGTGGTGCAAGGGTGAGTTGTAGCTCATTGGGTGTTGGGGCATCCATTCAGTTGACTACTGAAGAATCTTGAGCATTGGAGCATCCATCCAGTGGGAGCTAGAGAAGAATGCTTTTCTAGATTCTAGGAAGTTGGAGCTTTATTTTCAATTGGAGTTGAATATTAAATTATTATTAGAAAATCATTTAGGTGGTTTTTGTCCTGGAGTGGGTTTCCACCTTAAAAACTGTGTGCATTTGTTTTCCTTTTGTTTACTGCTATCATTATACAAACATTGATAATAATTGAAGATTAACTAATGCTCTGAAAGGAGTACTAATTCACCCCCCCTCTCAGTATTTCCAACACTACCGTGCTTATGCTTGTTGGTATCCCGCTCTCTTGGATCATGCTCGATTATAGCCTACTCACTTGACTCACGCTTGCCTGAACTACGCTCATCTAAAACTGCAAGTCCTTTAGCCCTTTATGAATGTCTTCCAATACCTTCTTGTAGTGCTCTTCAATATTACGCCATAATTTCTCTGCGACGTTCTTGATGGTGTTTCCAATCTCGTCAAGGTCCCCTTCAGTAAGGACCATTGCTTTATGGTTGACGAACCTATCTGACTTCACCCTTTTCCTCTCACTGCACTTATGCAGCTGACATATTTTCCTAGTAAAAGGGAAGGTGGGGTCAAATGGATCCACGCTGATATCACCGCCATAAACATCACCCCCTTCTGTCTCTAGAATCATTGTCTATGTCTGCATATTTGTTTCAGTTTATTTATTAGTCAAGAATGTTACTTTCTTATCCTTCTTTCCTGTTCATGTGGTTGGCTTCACACCACTCATTCATGTCTGCTCTGCAGCTTCAAAAAGTAGAATTAACTAATCGATTGGTCATTTACTGACGATGCTCTCCACATCATCTTCTTCTACAAGGTAGGAAAACTCATACCAAACCCCAGTGAGGTCCTTATTTGTTTGAATATGTATGTGGTGGAAGTCCTCTTTAAACTCTACGATCTGTCGATACTAATTCAAAATGATTGGTGATAACCGAGGATTTTGGTTAATCATCGTCTGTATACTCATATCAAATCCCACCCAAAAAATAGTATTTTCCATGACCCTGGTTGGCTCTGTCGAGTGCCATAGCAAGGCATATCTAGTCGCCTTACACAAATCTGGGTCTGCAGTGGGGAACTGCAACTCCTCGGGCTCCCTCCAAGCCATAAGTGTAATGAGGATCAGGAGCCACGCATACTAGAACTGCTTGCCCTATTCTTTAGCTGCTCTGTAATTAGCGAGTAATTTTCTACATAAATATTCTTCCCAGTTATAAACAACGCCTTTGGTGCACTCCCCCGCAAAATATTTGACCAGCGCAGAAGCACCCTCTTCATGACTCTTTCTCATAATTTTTCCTGTTAAAATGTGCGTGGAAAATTGCACAGTTCTATTAGAAATGGATTTAATTGAATAGCCTCAGGTTCCCTTCATTAAATTGAAATGTTTCTTCATTTGGTCCGCGAGTTGTTTTTCCTGATCTTTGCCCACAAAATCTTCTACAATGTCCAATCCAAGACATGGAAGGGCCGTAATCCTCTTGATGAGTATCTCGTCAATATGGATCTTCTTCCCAAGCCACAAACAGTCATCTTGCACCAATGCCAACAATTGGCGTACACAAATAGTATTAATAAAACTTCACTAGAAGTGTGGAACATACAACATGTTTAGTATCTTGGCCTCCTGGATACTAGTCACCCATTTCATATGCTCCAATATTGTCACTCCTCCCTCATAGGTTCATTGGCACAGATACCTGCTGGGCTCTAACTGCGGATATTTAATTTGATCATTGAAGTCTGAGTCCTCCATACGCAATTGGGGCACTTTGGCCAATAACTCCCCTTGAAATGGCACTTCGTCTGGAATCAAAGGCGTAAAGAACTTGTATTTCACTACTTCAAGATCATTTGTCGGCTTCTTAGCTTCCAAATTCCAGGCTGGAAAATACGGACGAAACCGAGAGATAGGTTCAACCTCCTTGGCATCATTTTCCTCTAGTGCTACGTCTTCTTCTCAGATTCTATCTCCACAACCTTCTTCTTCTGATCTTGGGCCTCCTTATTTTTTTGTTCCTTAGGTTGTTTCTTATAGGGTGATGATCTTGTTACCAAATTCTGGTTGAGGTTCTAGACCCCCAGTTGTTGTTCAATGAGATAAATTATCACGAGGATCTTTCTAACCATCATACTTCTCTGTGATCTTTGTGTCTATATGACCAAACCTCAACCTTATCAATTTTCAAAAATCCTTCCATCCTCCTAAGATTTCTCTATGCGCGTCCCACCATCAGGTTGGAGTGGACCTCAATGAGAAGTCTAAAGCTTCATATCATTGATACTCAAACACCTTTTACTCAAATTCTTCCAAAAAAGAGACAAAATTCATTGTTCCATCATAAAAAGGTAAGTCACATACTTTCAACTAAACACAATGCAAATATTTGGTTACTTTGTTACAGTGCTTAGTAGTGAATTCATGTAAGTGATTTTTCCAATGTTGCAACTCTTCATCGGAATCTAAAGCACATTAACTATCGTGCTCCCAACATATTCTGGCATCCACGGTGGGATTAATCTAGTCTTAATCCTGTGCAGTAAACTTATAGAACTGATTAATTCCAGCATCCCCATTATAGGCTCTGTATAGCACACACCTTTGAAAGGATCTAATGGCACAACAATTTGGGTACCATACTTTTCAAATATCATCTGCCTCTTCTTCAAGTTGAATATAGCATCCATGTCATAAGCCCAATCAAATCCAAGAAATTTAGGATAAGGGTTGATATCATCAACGATCTCAATAACTTTGAAGTCAACTAACACGCATGATCCATCATCTACGTTGATTCCCTGCAATCATCCTATAGGAATGATCTTCTGCTGATTTTCCATCCTCAGCTGAATTGGTGACCATTGTAGCTTATGCCTCCTCATCTACTCCCATGTTTGTTTCAGTAGAACGTGGTGTCTAATCCCAGGTCTATAATTAATTGATCCATCTCACAATCCATGATTTGCACAGTCAACCGCATCTCCTAGTCGGTCCTCTTCTTATTTTGGTACACTTTATTTACTGCACATTGCTCTACTCATGGCTCTTTCTTGCCAGTGCAGTTATCTATTAGCTCTTGTAACCCTTCTACATCCTTATGATCCCTTAACAATTTCATGCATGTCTGCAAAAAGGATGCTAAGATAGACATATCATTTTCCTTCACTGCAACACTCTCCTTAGGCTTATTCTTCACCAGAAAGAATTTTATCTGAACAGTTGATTTCAAAGCTTCAGGATTCATAAATGTCTTCTTTTCTTCCACAAAAGTATGCTTCTCATGTTCTACATTAAATCCAGCATTTTTGTCTTCAGTCTTCCAGACCCATCTCCCCATCACAAGGTTTTTTCCCTCAACAATATCTTCTCCACTATGCACACTGTTGTGTGTTACCATGTTAACGCTAATATATTCTTGACGTGGTTCAACCCTTACCATTTGTATGTTATGCATCATCTACTGGTTTCTCTTCTCCTGTATTTTAGCTAGTAATGTGGGACAATCTTCAATTTCATGACCAGATTCTTGATAATACTTATAGGGAGCTATAGTAGGCTTCTGACAATCCCTGGAAAAATGTCCAGGTTGTTCGTAGTTGTTGGGGTTCCTATGTTTTGGCAGATTTGGCAATACCAAAAGATAAGACAACATCAAACCACTTTGGGGCCCTAGGATCTAGCCCTCCTGGACCCAAAGGGGGATCTCTCCAATAAAACAAAGAATGATATATCTTTGAAAGTTCAAATGAGATGTTAGGCTAGTTATGAAGCTCAAAGGGGGCTTAAATGATTTGGTTGGTTGGTTACTGGGTTGGTCATGAGATCATAGACTGAGAAAGTAATGGGGGAAAAGGAACAAAATAGGAGGATGTTTCAGCAAAGAGGATAGGTTAAGAAAGTTCCATCCATTGGGCTATGGAGTCATGACAGGGGATTACTTGCAACAACTAGCCAAGGCTTTTAGAGGGAAAGTCATCTACACTAAAGGATCTTTTTAGATAGATGGTGGGATGGAACATTAAGGAAAGAAAGTGAGAGAAGGAAATCAACCCAATTTTCTGTCTATAGATCAGGTTAGAGGTCATTTAACTCTAGGCCTGCTTGGACATACTCAAAGGTAGCTCTAAATGGAGGGACAAAGGGGCAGCTTATAGATCAGACCAGAGGTCATTTAACTCCAGGTCAGCTTTAGCATGCTCCAAGGGAAAACATAGATAAGTTTGACAGAGCCAGGGTCTGTAGATCAGAGAAGGACTTTGAACCTTTAATGCTTTGACACCAGCAAGAATATCCAAGCAGCAAACCCCCAATTCCTACATCAGCTAGTAGCAGATGGAACCACTACACTGGTTAAATTAGCTGAACTTACTCTTAGATTCACTATCAGCAGAAAATATTTAAGGCAAGGAGAGCAGAGACATAGGGTACCTAACAAGGGTAAATCCTATGCCATATTTCTGATGTGAGCCAGCAGCAATGAATAGTATGAAAATGTAATAAATAGTGTTAGAAAAACATCACCAATAGTAATAGACCAGGATACTGTAAAATTTGCTTGATTAATTGATGCAAAACCAATCACATACTCTGAGCTCAATGGTTGTTATAGTCCAGAATTTCTCCTCCCAGCATACTACATAACAACTACTCTGCTAATCCCTCCCAGGACTGTTCTAACAGTCAAAATGAATCCCTCTAACAAAAATCGGAAACAACTGAACAACAACCTTTACAATATGTTCTCGAGAATTCTTATAGGAGAAGAGAATAACAATGATAGGTGATATTCATTAAATGGATCTCATTAAGATAGAGTGGAGAAAGAGTTCATGCCCACTCTGCTTAATGGAAATCTGCATCGTTGTAAGTACCTCTGGTATGGTCTGGGAGACTCTGTCGGGCCAAGATTTACCTCTGATGTTTCGTGGAGTCCCTCTGGCTGTAAGTTCCTCTGTTATGTCCTCTGAAGCAAGTAAGGTGACTGAAAAGGTCTCCAGGTCTCCATGCTTCTATAACTGCGGTCCTGACAGTCTTTAAGAAGCTTTTGTCAGAGTAATTAACTGTTTCTGGGCTCGAGGAAGCATGGAGACTGTTGTAGGAAGGTGTACCTCTGGAGAAACGCGCTCTGCTATTATGTAGCGTTGTTATGACTTGCTGGTGCACTCATTAGTCTTCAAGCTGAGCCTTAATCCTTTGAACATGGGATTAATCATTTAAACATTCAATAATAGGCATTAACCCCTTGGAACTCTTTTGCTGAGAGACTGGCTGATGCTAAAATGGCCTCTCTGTGATCCCTAAACGATGAATTAAATCAATTATAAAATCCAGGGAAGGTGGCGGAAGAAATCCTGTGGAGGCCCGAAGGAATGGTTGTGAAACTGTAGAAACGACAGTCGTGGAGGAAACAGCTGAAAAATGAGATGAAATGGAGTTTTAATGAGAGGATGAATGAGGGCCGTCCGATCATAGGGGCAGACGAAGATTGACGGTCGGGATCAACAGACGAAGGCTTAATAGTCAATCAGACGAAGAAATAACATTAGTGTAAACCGTGAGGTTTAGACCTTTGGAGGAAATAAAAAGGAAATCGAATGAAACATATGAAACAAGCTTGATGTGGGACCTGGTCATGGGCGGAGGGTGATTCAATGCGGACCGTTAGATCAAAGGCAGTGAACGGTTGTGATTCAATTGGCGGGTCACAATCAGAGGGGGACGGAGGGTGACACAGTCTGAAATTTGCGATTATGATTGGAGCAATTGAGCGCCAACCGTTGGATCGCGCAAGGGATCAATGGTGGAGATTAAATCAGCGGGGGAAGACAGGCGGGGAGCGATGAGATCTGGACCGTTGGATCTCAATAGATCAATGGCTCAGATCAGATCGGGGGATCGCAATCGAAATGGTTGGAAAGTGGTATCGATTGGAATTTGCGATTGCGATTGGAGCGGGAGTGCGAAGGCCGTCGGATTTAGAAGTGGATCGATGGTGGAGAGGGCCATCGGAGGGTTCATAATCGGGGAGCACGGAGGAGGAAACGCGATGCGATGGTATGATACGATCAGCGCCAAGCCGTCGGATCTGTATGGATCGACGGTGGAGATCGCGGCACGGGGCTTTCAGACCAAACTTCTATCGCATCGGGAAATTTGATTTAACAAAGAAACGCGCTCGCCTGAAACTTTGCGATTGTGATTAGCACCCGGGGCTTAAGTGCTTGGTCCTGAGTGCGGGCATATGGGGAAGTGGTTTGAAGGGGGCTGGCCGAAAGGGGCTAAGCCCTAATATAAAGTGGAAAGTGGGTTTTTTGCCCATTTTAATGCAATTTGAGGTTGGGAAAAGGTAACGGTAGGGGGAAAAAGGGGAAATCGGGCCAAACAAGGGGAACTTGTAGGATTTAAAGGGAATTTTGGGAGGATTTAGAGGGTAAGTGGGGAATTTATAAGGGGAAGACAAAGACTAAAAAAAGGCTTAGAAGGGATGATACGAGGGGAAAAAAGGAGGCCTTTTGGGCATTTCTTCACAATCAGAGAGGCTTTATAACTGGAAAAAACAGTGGGGATTTATCAAAGGATAAAGGTGCCAGGAGGCTTCAAGGATGATGAGTTTTTAGAGGGAAATGCATTCCTTGAAGGCTCAAAAACATTTTAGCCCCCTGTTTGCTTGTCAAGAAATTTATAGGGGGCTAACAGTGGCTCCACATGGGGATGGCTTCTTCTTGAAGGAGTCAAGAATTTAGAAAATAAATCTTTGGTGTAGGTCAGATGCCTTGTACTTGACTCATTCTTTTCTTCTGTTGGATCATGTTAGGTCCCTATATCACTAGTATAGTCCCTTATTATTGTTAGTGTAACCCCCTTATTGTTATTATTGTACCCTTGTAACCCCCATTTTGTTATTATTGTGCCCTTAAATTATTATTGTTAGGTCGGCTAGGATTACATTGTGGCCCACCAGGATTACATTATGGCCCCATGGACTCCTATATATAGAAAGGAGGTTTTGTAAATTGTATCATCCAAGAATTGTTCATTTATGTAATGTATTGGAGGTTGCTCCCTCGAAGTGGCTTATTTCTAAGGCGTTGATATCTCTTTTCTTCTATTTTTGGAGCTGGTTACACAACATTTGGTATCAGAGCTTTGGATTCTAGGGTTTCGCTGCTCCAAACAGGTCATCGTGGCATTTTCGCTATAATTTTTTTTCTACGAAGTTTCAGAAGCTGAAATTTTTAGGGTGCGAAGCTGAAATCCTGAGGAATATTTTCTAAAACTTTCAGAGCTTGGTTCGCAATATTTTCGGAGATATCATCTGTGGAAGTTAGGTATTTTTTCAAGCTCCTAAACAGGTCATCGTGGAATTTTCGCTATAAAGTTTTTTCTACGAAGGTTCAGAATCTGAAATTTGTATGGTGCGAAGCTGAAATCCTGAGGAAATTCGTCAAAAAATTTCAGAGCTTGGTTCGCAATATTTTTGGAGATATGATCTGTGGAAGGTAGTGCTTTTTCAGGCTCCTGAATTTCATCTCAAAGAGGTGATCGTGGAAAAAGTTCAATAACTCTCTCTCTGGGCATCGGATTGGAGTGCCGTAAAAAGTGGTCACAATTAAACAAAATTTAGTTTCTTGGCTATCAATTTCAGAGACAAAGGACAAAAAATTGACACGTGGCAAGTCGTACAAGTTCGCTCTACTGAACCAGTCCATAATTAGGTCATTGTGGGAGATTGGACACAACTTTGTCTTGGAGAATCCAAATCAGGTCATACCTGTGGCATTCAAAATAGAATTCAGAGGGCTACTTTAGTGCTGAATTTCATATATAGAGAATCCACAATCACAGAGATAATACAATTTCAATATCGAGCTCCTCAAAAGCAAGTAAAAGGTGTGTATTTTTTTTCCGAATTGCATAAGTCTTGTTTGAAGAATCAAGTTGAATTGATTGCAAGCGCATATTGTAGAATAGATATCGGTATTGGATTATAAAATTGCCCCAAAAAAGAATTCAACACCCATTAAGCCTTTGGAAAGCTCTACTATGACTCATGAAGATGAAGAATTGCAACATGATCTATCAAAATTACAAGAGCAAGTGCAACAAATTTCACTCTCGCAAAGAGCAACAAAAAATGAAATGGAAGTTTTGAAGAAAGGCGTGGAAGCTAAGATGGATGGCGTGCAAGCTAATATGGATGGCGTGGAAGCTAAGATGGATGGCATGGAGGCTGGCATGGAATCTAAGATGGATGACATGGAAGCTAAGATCGATGAGAAAATGGAAAACATGAAGAATTTTCTAAAAGCAGACATGGAAGGTTTGACAAAGTTGATAAAAGAAAGGTTTCCTAATGGTGAAAAGATAGTAGAAGAACCTCATGATGAGAACAAAATAAATGTTAATCGTGATTTCATAAACTCTAATGTTGGCGGGAAGAGCCACCATATTCCAAAAATGGATATGAGGAAGTTTGATGGAAAGGATCCTGTAACATGGATACTACAGATGGAGCAATATTTTGATCTCCATAATGTGCAAAACACACAAAGGTACGCATTGCAACTTTACATTTAGAACAAAATACATTTGTATGGTATCGATGGCTTTGCTCCCGTAAAAAAATTGTCACTTGGTCAATTTTTACGGGGGAAATGATAGCACATTATGAGGATACAAAGAGCAACACCTTCTTTAGCCAATTGATAAATCTCAAACAAAAGGGTTTAGTGGGGCAGCACATTGAGGACTTCCAAAAAATGAATATAAGGGTAACTGATATTCCAGAGGAACACAGGATTGATCTCTTCATAGGTACTCTAAAGGATAACATCCAACATGAAGTTCGTGTGTTGGAACCTAATTCATTAGAGAAGGCATTCAGGTTGGCAAGAAAAGTTGAATGTAAAATTATGGCGACAAGGAAGCCTACCACTCAATTCTATAAATAAGGAAGTGTTGCTACACCTAGATTTCCACAACCTACAAGGTTGACACCACAAAAATTGGAAGAAAAAAGAGAAAAAGGGCTTTGCTATAGTTGTGATAGCAAATACACCAAAGGTCATAAGTGTGCTGAAAAGAAATTATTTTACATAGATTGTGAAGAAGAAGAAGAAAATGAACAAGAAGAGGATACACACCAAGAACCAACCATAGAAGAGGAAGAAATGAATCCAACCATATCATGTACTGCACTGGCAGGAATTACCACTCTTCAAACTCTTAAGATAGCAGGGCAGATCAAGAAGAAAAAGGTAATAGTGTTGATTGATTCAGGTAGCACCCATAATTTTATTCATTGTAAGGTAGCCAAGGAATTAAATTGTTTCCTATACCCAGCACCAGAATGCCAAGTGATGGTTGCAAATGGAGGAACTATAAATTGCTCTAGGAAATGCCATAATATCAAGCTAACCATGGGGGAATATGTATTGACTAGTCCGATGCTTTCCATTCCTATGGGAGGTGCTGATGTTGTACTAGGAGTACAATGGTTACAATCTTTGGGGACGGTAGCTTTTAATTTTCAAGAACTTTTCTTGAAATTTGTTTCAGAAGGAAAGGAAGTCGAATTACAGGGTATTGAAGGGAAGCCGGGAAGGATAATAAGCTATAATGTCATGACAAAGCTTCTAAAGAAAGAACAACGAGGCGTAATTGCACAATTATGCTCACTAGAAGTTCCGACATCAAAATCATCTATTTCTGAAGATCTCCAACAAGTCTTGGACAATCATTCCAAGGTGTTTGAAACTCCCAAAGGACTCCCACCTATTCGTGATCATGATCACGCTATTCATTTGATTCCAGGAAGTGTTCCTCCAAACATCAGGCCTTATAGATATCCTTACTTCCAAAAAAGAGAAATTGAACGTATGATTGCAGAAATGTTAGAGGCGGGTATAATTCAACCTAGTCAAAGTTCTTTCTCTGCTCCTGTAGTATTGGTACACAAGAAGGATGGATCATGGCGAATGTGTCGGGATTATAGGGAGCTCAATAAGCTCACCATTAAAGACAAATTTCCCATTCCTGTGATTGATGAATTATTGGATGAATTACATGGAGCAATTTATTTTACCAAGTTGGATCTTCATTCGGGATATCATCAAATTAGAATGAAGACTGAAGATATTCCAAAAACAACATTTCGAACTCATGAGGGTCATTATGAATTTTTGGTCATGCCTTTTGGCCTTACCAATGCACCTTCTACATTTCAAGGGTTGATGAATTCCATTTTCAAACCCTTCCTTAGAAAATTTGTGCTAGTATTTTTTGATGATATACTAATCTATAGAAGGTCTTGGAAGGATCATGTTGAACATGTTGACAGGGTGCTCAAACTATTGCAGGAGAAACAATTATATGCAAAAAAATCCAAATTTTTCTTTGGAGTACAAGAGGTGGAATATCTGGATCATATTGTATCTCACGAGGGTGTTAAAGTAGACCCTAACAAAATTAAAGCCATTAAGGAATGGAAAGTCCCCACAACCATAAAGAAGTTGCGAGGATTTCTTGGGTTAACAAGGTATTATCGCAAGTTTGTTAAGAATTATGGGAGAATAGCAGCACCTCTAACAGCATTATTGAAGAAAGATGCATTTTCATGGACTCCTGAAGCAACTAAGGCCTTTGAACGTCTTAAAGAGGCAATGTGCCTAGCACCGGTCTTAGCTACACCAGACTTCACAAAAACCTTTGTTGTGGAATGTGATGCCTCAGGAAATGGAATTGGTGCAGTTTTAATGCAGGAAGGAAGACCCATTGCTTTTGAAAGTCGTCCAATCAAAGGAAAGTATTTACAGAAACCTATTTATGAGAAGGAAATGTTAGCAATACTGCATGCACTAAAGAAATGGAAAACTTACCTAATGGGAATACACTTCAAGGTAAAAACCGATCATTATAGTCTTAAACACTTTTTGGAACAAAGACTATCATCAGAAGAGCAGCAAAAATGGGTCACAAAGATGTTGGGTTATGACTTTGAAATAATCTACAAAAAGGGAAAGCTTAATGTTGTTGCAGATGCACTCTCAAGAAAGAATGAAGAGGTGGAAGCATTGCTTTGTGCCATTTCTATTATCCAACCAGATTGGATAACTGAAGCAAGAGATGAATGGAAGAAGGACAAAGATGTATGGACACTCATCCAAAAGTTGTAGCAAGATCCTAGTACATCTGATACATTTAGTTGGAAAAATGATTCCTTATGGTACAAAGATTGCTTATATCTTTGTAAGAATTCCCAACTAAAACAAAAGATTCTTCTGGAATTGCACACTTCTCCTTTAGGAGGACACTCAGGATTTTTAAAAACTTACCACACGGTGAAGAAAGAATTTTTTTGGGATGGCCTTAAATCTGATATTCGAAAGTTTGTGGCGGAATGTTTGGTTTGCCAACAGAATAAAGTGGAAACAATTAAGACCCCAGGACTTCTACAACCTTTATCCATTCCAGGTCAACGTTGGGAGGAGATTCCAATGGATTTTATCACAGGTTTACCTAAGTCCGAAGGAAAGAGTGTCATCATGGTGGTAGTTGATAGACTTACCAAGTATGCACACTTTTGTGCATTATCTCATCCATTTAAAGCAAGTACAGTTGCTACTACATTTATGGACAGAATTCAAAAGCTACATGGAAGCCCAGGGTTATTGTGAGCGACAGAGATCCCATTTTTACTGGAAATTTTTGGACGGAGTTATTTTCTTGTTTGGGTACTCAATTAGCTCATAGCTCATCTTATCATCCTCAATCTGATGGTCAAACTGAGATAGTAAATAAATGTTTGCAAGGATATCTTCGTTGTTTTGTATCTGATAAACAAACACAATGGGTCAAGTGGTTACCTCTTGCTGAATGGTGGTATAACACTTCCTTCCATACTGCAGCAAAAATGACCCCATTTATGGCACTTTATGGATATCATCCACCATCCATCACATCATATTTTAGAGAAAATTCGAAGGTTCAAGCAGTGGAAGATCACATCGAGCATCAGCAAGAAGTTCTCCAACTCTTAAAGGATAACCTGAATTTGGCACAAAATCGAATGAAACAACAGGCAGATCAACATCGCAGCGAGAGAAGTTTTGATGTAGGAGATTGGGTATTTTTACGGCTACAACCATATAAACAAGTGTCCCTCAAGCAAGCTAAGAAGGATAATAAATTATCGCCAAAGTACTATGGTCCTTACAAGGTGTTGCAAAAGATTGGTACTATGGCATACAAATTGGAGCTTCCTGCTTCTTCGCGAGTACATCTAGTTTTCCATGTTTCATGCTTAAAGAAGGTTATAGGTGAAAATCTTCCAGTTCAAACAATATTGCCAGAACTTGATGAGGAAGGAAAAATCATATTGGAACTTGAAGCGGTCATGGAAACAAGAACTTGACAGCTACGGAATCGATCAATTTCAGAGTATCTCATCAAGTGGAAGAACTTACCCACTGAAGATTCTACATGGGAGGATGAGAATTTTATACAGAAGCACCCAGAGCTACTCAAGCATTGAGGACAACACTTTTTGAAGGAGAGGGGCATCTTAGGTCCCTATATTACTAGTATAGTCCCTTATTTTTGTTAGTGTAACCCCCTTATTGTTATTATTGTACCCTTGTAACCCCCATTTTGTTATTATTGTGCCCTTAAATTATTATTGTTAGGTCGGCTAGGATTACATTGTGGCCCACTAGGATTACATTATGGCCCCATGGACTCCTATATATAGAAAGGAGGTTTTGTAAATTATATCATCCAAGAATTGTGCATTTATGTAATGTATTGGAGGTTGCCCCCTCGAAGTGGCTTATTTCTAAGGCATTGATATCTATTTTCTTCTATTTTTGAAGCTAGTTACACAATAGATTAGCTGCCAGAAATCATGAAGACATCATATCAGCAGTAAAATTTCTCCCAAACAACTACCTACCCACACTATAGTCCTAACATTTTTTCTTCTAGGTGCATTTGGACTTGCAGACCCTTTACATCATCAATTTTTACAAGTAGAAAAATAATCCTATTCTATTTCTACCCTTATTACTCCATGAGACCAGATTTATATTGTTGGTCTCATATGTTCCTCTGCCTAAACTACATCTGCTAGGATTACACTGTCTAGCAGATTTCTTCTCTACATTCTAAGACAGAAATTGAAAATAGTCAAGCGAGGGTTAGACTATCTGACTTGCTGGACTTTGCAGAAATTGAAACAACTAACTACATGCTCACAGGCTGAGATTTATTTCAGACTTCCTACCTACTCTACTCTACTTGGAAATATCTGATGTTCTAGGTGATACAATAATGCCAATGCAGCCAGTCAAGCAGTAGCAAAAAAGGATATGAGAATTGACTGCATGCCAGAGATAACCACAAGGTTCTTTGCATGTAGTTATTCAAAACTGAGGTCACCATTAGTAGTGACCACTCCTGATGAATCTGGCCCATGTTAAAGATCAATGCTGGAGTATTTGAGCAAATTAGGGCCTCCATATATTCTTCCACAGGATCAATGAACACATGATGTACAAGTTCTTCTTTTAGGCCTTCCATGATTGGTAGGCTGTCTTTATCCTGGGCAGCTTTGATTACTGCATCCTCCATTGCATCTTCAAAGTGGCTATTGAAAGCCTGATCACCTTCTTCTTGTACTTCAACAAGCAGTGGAATCTCTTCCCTCTTAGGGGAAGGGAGACTTTCCAAAAATGCTTTGGGGTCTCTCAAATGGTATGATTTCTCTTGTGAGTTCAGAAATTCAATCTCAGCTTCATACCTTTTCACCAGCACTTCTAGAAAAAATTTCTTCAACTTACGTTGATCATTGAATCTTGAGCTAGAATGGAAAACCTCTATAAGGTCTTTGCTTCTGAGTTGGGCCAGTATACTTGATATTCCATAACGAAACTCTTCAAGGGGACCTAACTCAGAGTCTTCCATCGGTGGGAATGATGTTGTAATGTGACTGGTCTCCCAATGGATTCATGTGAAAACGAAGGTAATCAATGGCCTACTGATCACCAGTGGAGTCTTTTAATCATTTAGGAACTGTGGAATCGCCAGGTGGATAATTCAAAATTTTACTGTCCACCACAGTGATTTACCAAATCAGGATGATGGTCTCAGTTCCCCAGCGAAGTCGCCATTATGTTGGGTTTCCTATGTTTTGGCAGATTTGGAAATACCAAAAGATAAGACAACATCAAACCAGTTTGGGGCCCTAGGATCTAGCCCTCCTGGACCTGGAGAGGGATCTCTCCAATAAAACAAAGAATGATATATCTTTGAAAGTTCAAATGAGATGTTAGGCTAGTTATGAAGCTCAAAGGGGGCTTAAATGATTTGGTTGGTTGGTTGCTGGGTTGGTCATGAGATCATAGACTAAGAAAGTAATGGGAGAAAAGGAACAAAATAGCAGGATGTTTCAGCAAAGAGGATAGGTCAAGAAAGTGCCATCCATTGGGATATGGAGTCATGAAAGGGGATTACTTGCAACAACTAGCCAAGGCTTTCAGAGGGCAAGTCATCTACACTAAAGGATCTTTTTAGATAGATGGTGGGATGGAACATTAAGGAAAGAAAGTGAGAGAAGGAAAGCAACCCAATTTTCTGTCTATAGATCAGGTCAGAGGTCATTTAACTCCAGGCCTGCTTGGACATAATCAAAGGCAGAAATAAATGGAGGGACAAAGGGGCAGCTTATAGATCGGACCAGAGGTCATTTAACTCCAGGTCATCTTTAGCATGCTCCAAGGGAAAACATACATAAGTTTGACAGAGCCAGGGTCTATAGATCAGAGAAGGACTTTGAACCTTCAATGCTTTGACACCAGCAAGAATATCCAAGCAGTAGACCCCCAATTCATACATCAGCTAGCAGCATATGGAATCGCTACATTGGTTAAATTAGATGAACTTACTCTTAGATTCACTATCAGCAGAAAATATTTAAGGAAAGGAGAGCAGAGACATAGGGTACCTAACAAGGGTAAATCCTATGCCATATTTTTGATGTGAGCCAGCAGCAATGAAAAGTATGAAAATGTAATAAACAGTGTTAGAAAAACATCACCAATAATAATAGACCAGGATCCTGTAAAATTTCCTTGATTAATTGATGCAAAACTAGTCACATACTCTGAGCTCAATGGATGTTACAGTCCAGAATTTCTCCTCCCAGCCTACTACATAACAAATGCTCTGCTAATCCCTCCCAAGATTGTTCTAACAGTCAGAATGAATCCCTCTAACAGCAATCAGCAACAGCCGAACAACAACCTTTACAATATGTTCTCGGGAATTCTTATAGGAGAAGAGAATAACAATGGTAGGTGATATTCATTAAATGGATCTCATTAAGATAGAGTGGAGAAAGAGTTCATGCCCACTCTGCTTAATGGAAATCTGCATCACTATAAGTACCTCTGGTATGGTCTGGGAGACTCTGTCGGGCCAAGATTTACCTCTGATGTTTTATGGAGTCCTATTAGTTGTAAGGCCCTCTGTTATATCTCTGAAGCAAGTACGGTGACTGAAAAGGTCTCCAGGTCTCCATGCTTCCATAACTGTGGTCCTGACAATATTTAAGAAGCTTCTATTAGAGTAATTAACTGTTTCTGGGCTCTAGGAGGCATGGAGACTACTGTAGGAAGGTGTACCTCTGGAGAAACTCGCTTTGCTATATGTAGTGATATTATGACTTGCTGGTTCGCTCATTAGTCTTCAAGCTGAGCCTTAAACCTTTGAACACGGGATTAAGCGTTTAAACATTCAATAATAGGAATTAATCCCTTGGAACTCTTCTGTTGAGAGACTGGTTGATGCTGAAATGGCCTCTCTGTGATCCCTACATGATGAATTAAATCAATTATAAAAATCCAGGGAAGGTGGCGGAAGAAATGTTGTGGAGGCCCGGAGGAATGGTGGCAGAACTGTAGAAATGACGATCGTGGAGGAAACAACTGAAAAATATGATGAAATGGAGTTTTAATGAGAGGATGAATGAGGGCCGTTCGATCATAGGGGCAGACAAAGATCGACAGTCGGGATCAACAGACGAAGGGTTAATAGTCAATCGGGAAGAGAAATAACATTAGTGTAAACCGTGAGGTTTAGACCTTTGTTGGAAATACAAAGGAAATCGAATGAAACATATGAAACGGGCTTGATGTGGAAGCTGGCCATGGGAAAATAGTGATTCAATGCGGACCGTTAGATCAAAGGTAGTGAATGGTTGCGATTCAATTGACAGGTCGCAATTGGAGGGGGACGGAGGGTGACACGGTTTGAAATTTGCGATTGCAATTGGAGCAATTGAGCGCCAACCATTGGATCGCACAGGGGATCAACGGTGGAGATTAAATCAGTGGGGAAATACAGGCGGGGAGTGATAATATCTGGACCGTTGGATCTCAATAGATCATTGGATCAGATCAGATCGGGGGATCGCAATCGCAAGAGTCGGAAAGTGGTATTGATTGAAATTTGCGATTGCGATTGGAGCGGGAGTGCGATGGCCGTCGGATTTAGAAGTGGATCGACGGTGGAGAGGGCCATCAGAGGGTTCAAAATTGGGGAGCACGGAGGAGGAAACATGATGTGATGGTGCGATGTGATTGGCGCCAAGCCGTACGAACTGTATGGATCGATGGTGGAGATCGCGGCGTAGGGCTTTCAGACCAAACTTCAATCGCATCGGGAAATTTGGTTTAACAAAGAAACAAACTCGCTCGAAACTTTGCGATTGCGATTAACACCCAGGGTTTAAGCAGTTTGTCCTAGGTGCGGGCATATCGGGAAGTGGTTTGAAGGGGGCTGGCCGAAAGGGGCTAAGACCTAATATAAATTGGAAAGTGGGTTTTTTGCCCATTTTAATGCAATTTGAGGTTGGGAAAAGGTAATGGTAGGGGGGAAAAGGGGAAATTGGGCCAAACAAGGGGAACTTGTAAGATTTAAAGGAAATTTTGGGAGGATTTAGAGGGTAAGTGGGGAATTTAGAAGGGGAAGACAAAGACGAAAAAAAAGGCTTAGAAGGGATGATATGAGGGGAAAAAAGGAGGCCTTTTGGGCATTTCTTCACAATCAGAGAGGCTTTATAACTAGAAACAATAGCGGGGATTTATCAAAGGATAAAGGCACCAGGAGGCTTCAAGGATGATGTTTTTTTAGAGGGAAATGCATTCCTTGAAGGCTCAAAAAAATTTTAGCCCCCTATTTTCTTGTCAAGAAATTTATAGGGGGCTAACAGTACTTGTAACATATGATTTTCCCTTGTACATGACCAATGCCTCCTCCTCAGCCACACCCTCGGCCTTGGAAACCTCCTCGCGTTGTCAACAAGCCTGAGGGTTCACACCCTTCTACTTGCATTTTATATGCATCAAGACTGTGCTACATCATTAGATCATAGTTTCGACAATGTTTTCCATCATGTTCTACTGAACTGTAGTAGTTATAAAATAACTTCATTAACGATCTGACATATTTTTGCAGCAGATGGGAATAGTTTGGCCATTATAGCCTACCACTTCACATCTGGTACACTAGGCATTAGGCCCTACACTTGGCCCAACACTCAATCCATGATTCAATGGGTTCTGCATCCCAGTGCACAAATATTCTCTATAAACAGGGAACTACTTCTTATAGCGACCCTTCACTTTACACCAACATTCCGACCACATCTCAGATCTTACCTCCTTTCCCTTCTTTAGATCTTAGAGATCCATATGAAAACTGGCCAATTGAGTATGAATCTATTGAACCCCTACACTTGTATCAACTATCGGTGAAGCTTCAAGCTTGATTGTTATCTCCAGCGTTTCAGCCTCAGATGCAATATTTTGTTGTGACAAAGAAAATCTAAGGTGAGGCAACAACGCAACAATGAACCATTATTTATGTTTTTCATCCAGGATCTTGAAGCTAACCTAGATTAGAAACGTTTTAAATATCTAGTCTACCTCCCACACACTCTTAGCACCCAACTGCTTAATTTCTTTGATCTCTGTGATACATTGGGACTGTGACTTTGGTTTCATGAATTCAACATTCTGCGCAGTCTTTGTCTCAGCCAATGTAGCATTTGCATTTGTCATAATATATTTCATACACCAGGACAACGCTCCGTATTGCAGTGTTGTAACCAACTACGCTTTATCATATTTTCATCTATAATTCTCTACAAACTCCATATTGCTTCTGCAACAAACTAGAATTGTTCAAGATCATTTGATCCCTTGAATACAAGAGCCTTTGGGGGTTGGGATATGGTGAATGGGGGAGGCGGAGTTAGAGGTGGAGGTGGAGGAATAATATGTCGATGGGTGGTGACGGGGGTGGAAGGTTGTGGAATCTCCGCAACACTCTATTGATTTTCAGATATTAGTGACACACTTCTCATGGTAGAAGGGTTTCTTTCTCCTCCCTTAGTTTTGAACAACGGACTATATTCAGTTTCAAAGTAAGTACCCCAATTTGTTCTGAGTCTTTTACCGCTTCGCATAGCACCAGGTTCTCTTTCTCTGAATATCAATCTGAGCGCATCCACAATACACCCTTTTCACACAATAGCATTTTAATCCAAAACTTTAGTGAATTCAAGTATGTTGATTTTTGGGTAGCATCGGATGTGCTCTAGCTCTGAAACTTTGTGGAGGGGCTAGAACACATGAGATCTCCAAGACCCAAAAATCATTTGGAGAAATTCAACCCGGAGCTTAAGTTATTCAAATAATTAATTAATTTAATGGAGTCCCTAATTCTAACTTAGGGAAATTAAATAATTAAAGTGAATTAATTTAAACATGTGGGTGAGAATGTTCTAAGTGATGAGGATCTAGTATTTTCTAATCTTATCCATCGAGTAGAGATTAGAACATGACTGGTGATTCGTCAACTGGAAAAGTATTAATGGAAGGCTTGGGGTCAGTTGGAGGACACACATAGAGTGGAAACACTTGAGCTAAGTCGATATTCTGGGGCGTGGTTTGCTGAGAATTTCAGAGTGAGCTTGGAGTGCAGAGAGGGGAAAATTGAGAAGGAAATTTTTCATCGAAGGTCGAGAGTTAAGAGAAGAGAGGCAGATCAACACCAAAGATGCAACGATAGCCCAGGAGGGGTGACACAAACCTAGCAGGGCTACCAAAGAGATAACACAGTGGTAGTAGGGCTCACAAAGAGGGGACGCAGAGCTAGAAAGGG
Organism: Pinus albicaulis; assembly: GCA_034641835.2. Classification (NCBI taxonomy): domain Eukaryota; kingdom Viridiplantae; phylum Streptophyta; class Pinopsida; order Pinales; family Pinaceae; genus Pinus; species Pinus albicaulis. Next base: position 448,401,391 of record CM076576.1, read on the forward strand.
TGACACAGTCACTCAGAGAGTTCTGCTGGGGTTTCTATGGAAAAGATCACACATCCATCCAATGTTTTGATTTATGAGCTCGAAAGGCTCAAGGAGAGGGTGACACATCTCCTAGAGAAGTGTAATATTCCTTTTTAAGGAAATTTATAAAACACAGGAAATGATATAGCGATAGAATGACTCTATGAGCAAACATTCAAATATACATAAAATAATAGGAACAGCTCATGCACAGATACACGTTAAATTGAGAAATTACTAGGCCATTTTATTATGCTGGGAATGATAACGATTACAACAAATTGCCCAGATGACAGTGCTCAATTGGCGCAGGCAAGATAAAAGATATTCCCAGAAAACAAGTTATAGTGGTTTTCCTGCGGTATTCAAGCGGCTGGAAACACTGCCGCACGCTGCTAATATGCTGCGGTTGGTAAAGGACTCACCGAGAGACTCCCGGTTCGGCTTCAGGCCCACAATTGGCACGGTCTGTCTTTGCACCTCCTCCTGACCTGAAACCACCACAATGGTAGAAATATGGAGCTCACATTGGACGGTCTGCGCTCTTCCCATACAAACTACGCCGCCACTCCTGAACGCTGCTCTGCAACCAGTTTTCGACCCAATCCTTCTGCGAAACAATAATGGGACTGCCTCACCCGAGCAGGCACTCGAAGTCCCCCGGGGCTGAGGTTGAGGTCTCCACTCGGAGACACTCGGCGCACTAAACAGTGCTGTAGACTGGCTAATCAGCCGGCGTGCTCTTAGTCTTGGCGACCAATATCAATTTCATAAAATTCAACAGTAAATCAAAAACGAGGAAGTTGTCTCCCTTAAGTATGCGGCCTTCCTCTCAAACGTTGGACTCCCTCCTTTGCCGCGTAGCCGAGATCCTTCCTTCCCGCGTAGCCCTTCTCGGCCCCACACTGCCAACTCAGCCTCGTGCTTGCCTTCGCGCGCTCAGTCAAGACCACGACCCGCTCACTGTTGTTTGCAATTCACTGGAGGTGGCAAAATTGATACAGACTGATATTCAAATTAGCTATTGCTAATTTGGGAATATTACAGTCTCCCCGGCAAAATGTTGCTTGCCCTCAAGCAACTACCTGAACATCTCTCCACCGATACTGCAAAATGTGCCTGGGTCCCAGACGCGCTACTGAATCTTTTCTGACCTCTGCATCACCCGATTATGGAGGGATCTCTCAATGCCCGGATCCCAAACCAATCTCTCATGGTACCGGCCAACCAACAATCCTCCCGAATCCCATTGCCACCATGGCCAATCATCGCTCAAGTCCCACAACTTAGGCTGCGCACTATCTCTGGCTATGGTTGATGCTCTCAGAGGTGAAGACCACCAACCAGCATCAATGCTCCTGGGCTCCTGCTGCGCTGTACCTGTAGCTGCATACGCTACCCCTCCAACTGCATACCAGCTCATCACCTCTATCCAATCCAAGTCCTGAATCCATCCCATGCTGATCCTGGTCTCCTGAAATCGGGAAGGAGTCCTGAATTAATGACAACCGGTGCCCTCCTGCCAACTCGGATCTGTAACATCTACTATGTCCAAGGGCTCCTGCTCCGTTGTGCTCTCTACGAGGAATACCATACCCTCAAGAGGGTACCAACTCATGATCTCCCGCCAGTCCATCCTAGAAGAAGAATCTGATGTAGCAACAACAACGGTGTATGGAACATGCCTGGGATGTTTTCGCCAGCCTGTAATCAACTCCCACTACTCTACCCTGTCTGTCAATGGAAGCTGCCTGTAGAGGGAAGCCTCCCTCTCTATAATGGGAGAAAGTGGGCAAGGTATGCTGCAAGCTCCATCGATGTACTCCTGGAGAGTGCTACCCACTAAGAACGTTGCAGCTCTACTGACTGTGAGTACATCTATCTGCGCCTCATCCCAATGTCGACCCAAAGATGGATGCTCCAACATATCCAATAGCTCCTGCTGTCTACTAGCCCCCTGCACAACAATCCCATCAACCTCCAACACATCCAAAGGATATGGATCTGCAACAGCTGTCACCGTACTCGATGTCAGTGCGGCTGATTGCTCCTCCTCAATAGCTGACCCCGCGGTTAGCTGCATATCCACCACAGGCTCGATGTGAGTGCCCATATGCCTCTCTCTCAGAGGAATATCATACCTGATGTGAGTAGTGTCCTCCTCTAACGACTCAGGCTCCATCACTTGCTGCTCTAGCTGAATTGTCACAAGTGACTCTTCACCCAGAGTATCTCTCGCAGAGTCCCATGACTGCTCACCCTGGACACTAGAATATAGCTCCAGTCTACTGTCACCATCCATGCATGAATGCCCTCGCTCCGCAGAAGCGACCTCAACTAATCCTATGGACTCATGTGAAAAAGAGTCCTCACCCTGGCATACAGAAGGAATGCCCTCCTGTTCTACCTCCGCCTTATCTCCACTGGGTCTGCCCTCCACCTCAAGCTCTGGTAATGAAGGTGGGTTGTAGATCTGAACTTGGCAAGCATCATAGCTTACCCCATGCTTTCCTTCTCTCCCCTCATGACAAGTGTAGAGTATATGCTAGTCCTGGGCTACAAAATTATTGCCCTCCCATGGCAAAGTGAGGAGCAATCCTCCAGAGAAGGTTCCTCCAATAATGAAGAATAAGCTGGCCCAAAACATTCCATCCATGAAGAATAGGACATGGTCATCATGGATCATCCTAATGAGAGTTTTGCTGAAGTTTTTACATGATGATATATGACACAAACAATCTCTCACAAGGATACAACGCAGTCTCATCCACTGCAACTTCAGAAAATCACATGGCAAGCAATGTACAAGATCTGTCACATTTACTAATGGATAGTAAATGGCTGAATATGACAACAACATAAGACCAAACACTTGCCCATAACTGTACAATGGATGAATATCAACCTCATGGCCCACCTCAAAAGAGAACGCATACGTAGTAGTGGTGGCCATGCCTCCTCCCATGCTCCCATTAGAACATGTAGTGCAGAAAATGTGAGAATTCTTCCCACTCAAAGACACATACAGCTCATGTGTCTCCTTCATAATCAAGCCTCCCATACAAATCTTATTTATATCGGCAAATGGAGACATGATCAACAGCAAAATGAAGGAAGCGCTGAAGGTTACAAGTGATGAAAAGAGGTACCAACGGCTTCCTACACAAGTACAGCGCAGTTTTACAAGTTGCTGCTTGATAAGAGTATATGGAAAAATATTCCTGTTACTCATGGATGTCTTCATATGATACATGTTAGAGTGCATAAAATGAGCATACAAGTGATGACAAAACATTTGCCCAAGGCCACAAAAGAGGTGCCTGCCTCCATCATGTAGATTGGCCCAATACAATTCATGGAGCAATGTGACAAGCTTGCCCTCTTGTGAAGAAATGCACATGAAGAAGAATGAACCAAGTGCTGCCAGAAGGTAATCCTCCTCATGCTTGGAAATCCAAGTCAAGCAGAATATGCCATAGATGTTTCTATCATCATTATCTCCTCTTTGTTCATCAAGTGCAACAAATATGAAGTGATCCTGGGACCTATGGGTTATAGATCCACTATATCTCTGTCAGGCAGACTTCATCCATGAGGTTCTTCTCCACAGTAACAGCGTTGTGAGCTCAGGTAAATAAGCTCCGGTCAATACAAAGCTCTGTTCTTTGACATGCTCCTCGTCAAAGACTCCTCCAATAATGCTGCAACAAATGTGGAACACCTCCCAAGTTGGAAGTGCTTCCAAGCCATCATCAAAGATCAAGGAGATAGTGCCATCCCCTCTTCCTGCAACATCATACAAAGCGTGAGAGAAAATCTGCCCTTGCTCTCCCAGAAACAAGCAAAGCAACAAGACAGTTTGCTGCCGCCCCATACTTCCATCATACAACTCATGTGATGAAGACATGATGAATGATATGAGTATCATATCAACGCCATACATCCATCCTCTATGCTGCTCAATGATGCAAGTATCCAGCCATCTTCTCTCCATCCTCCTACTCTTAGGAAGAGTGTTTGCCAAGTGATGGCTAGACTCTTTCAAGAGTAACCAACGCAGCCAAGCCTCCTGTTGCCCGGTATCATAGATCTGTAGGTACAAATGATGCCCAAACTCCCTAAAGAGTAACCAGCGCAGCCAAGCCTCCTGCTGCCCGGTATCATAGATCTGTAAGTAGCCTTCTAGCTCCTTGCTCATCAACCACATCCACTCAATCACTTGTGGATGCCTCCTTCTTCTCCTCATCCTGGTACTCCTCCCATGAGGGCTACCATCCTCCCAAATCAAATTTCTGACTTTGCACTTCATGGGATTTTGAAATATAAACTTCTCAAGGATCAATGAGACCCTATCAAGAATCAAATAGGTGGTAGGAAAAAACCTCCCATCATGATGTGTATGGCTCAAGGGATGTCCAACACAAGCATGAGAGATGTTATCCATCCTAAGATGTCCTCCATCTTCTATCTGCTCTTGTGATAAGGGAAGAAAAGTGTGCCGAAGTGCATCTCCAACGAGATCTCCCCTGGAGACCTCCCTTTCATCCATAGTCTTCCAAAACCAATGAGGTCTTGGATCTAAAAGTAGAAGTTCCTCTTTGAGCTGAGAGGAGCTCATTGAGAAGGTGTCATATTGAAGGGAGGAAAGGTTTCTCACTGCAAGATGTCTACCATCAATCTTCAAATCTTCAAACCCCAACCTCCAATGTGATGTGCAATCCAACAATGGCTCATGAGAATTACAGTTTGATTCCTTCTTGATCGTTTCCATGTTGCACAGCGCAGTGCGACCAAGCTGCTCTTGATGTGCATTTGGAACTTCTTGTAGAGCTACAAGAGTCCCATCCTCAAAAGTGTTGGCTGCCCTAACTGTCGATGCATGTGGCTGCTCCTCCATGAGTGTGACAGCGTTTTCACCCACCTCTTCAAGAGTTGATGTGATCTCTTCTTGATGCGAATATGAAGCGCATGGGGCTTCTTCTTCTTTTTCTTCAATCTTCTTGGCCTCCTCAACGAAGGATGTATCTCTTCTGGTTCTGAAAAGAGATGAGAATAAACTCATCTTCTTCTTGGGCTGAGACTCACCGGGATCAGTGGATTTCTCATTCATGGGAAGAGGTGACCTTCCAGTATTATGCTGCAACTCTGAGCTCTGCGTTCTAGATCCTCTGTTGTTCCATTTTCTTTCATCCTGCCTGAGCTGACAGTAATCTTTGAAAGGCAACGCTGCTTTGAAGTCTTCCCCCTTGGACTGCCATTCTCTGAAATAATCTCCCAAGGGTAAATGATCCTGCTGCCTCTCTTTCTCACTCGGCACTGGGGGTAAGAATGTAGGCATTATGGTAATGTCCACATGCCGAGCCAGAACCATGCTCTGATACCACTATAATATTCCTTTTTAAGGAAATTTATAAAACACAGCAAATGCTATAGCGATAGAATGACTCTATGAGCAAACATTCAAATATACATAAAATAACAGGAACAGCTCATGCACATATACACGTTAAATTGAGAAATTACTAGGCCATTTTATTATGCTGGGAATGATAACGATTACAACAAATTGCCTAGATGACAGTGCTCAACTGGCGCAGGCAAGATAAAAGATATTCCCAGAAAACAAGTTACAGTGGTTTTCCTGCAGTATTCAAGCGGTTGGAAACACTGCCGCACGCTGCTAATATGCTACGGTTGCTAAAGGACTCACCGAGAGACTCTCGGTTCGACTTCAGGCCCACAATTGGCACGGTCTGTCTTTGCACCTCCTCCTGACCTGAAACCACCACAATGGTAGCAATACGGAGCTCACACTGGACGGTCTGCGCTCTTCCCACACAAACTACGCCGCCACTCTTGAACACTGCTCTGCAACCAGTTTCCGACCCAATCTTTCTGCGAAACAATAATGGGACTGCCTCACCCGAGCAGGCACTCGAAGTCCCCCGGGGCTGAGGTTGAGGTCTCCGCTCGGAGACACTCGGCGCACTAAACAGTGCTGCAGACTGGCTAATCAGCGAGCGTGCTCTTAGTCTTGGCGACCAATATCAATTTCATAAAATTCAACAGTAAATCAAAAACGAGGAAGTTGTCTCCCTTAAGTATGCGGCCTTCCTCTCGAACGTCGGACTCCCTCCTTTGCCGCGTAGCCGAGATCCTTCCTTCCCGAGCAGCCCTTCTCGGCCCCACACTGCCAACTCAGCCACGTGCTTGCCTTCGCGCGCTCAGTCAAGACCACGACCCGCTCACTATTGTTTCCAATTCACTAGAGGCGGAAAAATTGATACAGACTGATATTCAAATTAGCTATTGCTAATTTGGGAATATTACAAGAAGGTGACGCAATTCAACTTGTTCTAGCAATCGCTCAGCAAAACGTGGAGGTTGCGCAGTCACTTGTGGCGTTTCTTCATCCAGCTGTTGGATCATCCATAATATCTGTCTCCGGATTGAGCTACTTCGACTAAGGATTTTCTTTGTTTGGTGAGCCACATTCACACCATATTTTGTATTCATAAATCAACTTAATACTAAAACTCTCAAGAGTTTTTACATAAGTTTTCCTGCATTGGTTTTTTGTGGGGACATTTGTCTCAAAAAATTTTGTGTCCTTTGTCTGCATAGTTACTTATTCTTCAGTACCTAATCTGTATAATTGTGTAGGATACAATGTATTTACTTCAATGTTTTCATGAATTATTAAAAAAAAAATTTGTTAAGTTAAATAAAAAAGTAGAAGAAGTAAATCAGATATACTGCAGTAGGATTTTAGGATTTAGAAATTTTCACATGGTATCAGAGAATTTGCAGATCAGGAAGAGTTCAAGCCATCAAAAAAATAATCGAAAAATGTTTTTTGTAGGAAGTCAGTTGTCCCGAGTGACATTGCACATCATGAGAGAGACAAAGAAGGGTAATGCAGTGACTTGTGGAGTTATTTCAAACTGCAGTGTGAGCAGGATCCTTGAGGTGCCTAAAATCTTGGATCACATACGAGCTATGTGAGCCCTTAATGACATTAGAAAGATGATGGAGTCAGTTGGTGTGAGGGATGATGGAAAAACATTGGCAGATCTAGGACGCTAAATTCTTGAGTAGCGCAAAGGAGAGGAAGCAGCAGTGTAGCATCGACGTAAAGGTTGATGGATTTCAACAATGAAGAGGCAATTCTTTACGCAGTTAAGAGCAGGAGAAGTGCAGAGCTCTAGAGGGTCAGCAAAAATTAGCATCAAAGGGTGCTTTAGTATCAAGGTGCACTTAGACTAACTTTTTTGTCAAGTCTTTGGGTGATGTTTTCAGTTGCTTACTTCTCAACAACTGAGTTGTAGTGCAGGAGACAGCAATGACAGTGCTATAGGTAGCATGATGCATCATTTGAGAGGGAGCTGCAGTACATATAAGGCAGTGCTAATGGCAGTGACATGGGAAACATTACAGATAGCAGCAATTCATTGGATGAGAGGCAACATCTGAGCATCAATAGTGCAAAGGACTGATGTCATGGATCAAGGTGATGCTTCAGGTTGAAGTATTGATGGAGCACATTACTCGCTGAAAGGGAGTGTTGAATTTTGGGTAGCATCACATGTGTTGTAGCTCCGAAACTTTGTGGAAGGGCTAGAACACATGATATATTCAAGACCCAGAATCGTTTGGAGAAACTCCACCTGGAGCTTAATTTATTCAAATAATTAATTATTTTAATGGAGATCCTAAGTCTAACTTAGGGAAATTAAATAATTAAAGTGAATTAATTTAAACATGCAAGTGACAATGTTCTAAGTGACGAGGATCAAATATTTTCTAATATTAGCCATCGATTAGAGATTAGATGACAACTGATTATTTTTCAACTAGAAAATTATTAAAGGCTTGGGGTCAGTTGGATGACACACACACAAAGTGGCAGCACTTGAGCTAAGTCGAAATTTTAGGGCACGATTTGCTGAGAATTTTGGAGTGAGCTTGCAGTATAAAGAGGGGCAGTTTGGAAGTGGTATTTTTCATCCAAGGTTGAGAATACAATAGCAGACAAGTAGATCAGCATCAGAGAGGCCACGCAGGCCTAGCAGGGGTGACACAGAGCCAACAATGCTGATGCAGAGGGGATGCAGAACCAGAAAGGGTTACGCAGTCACTTAGAGAGCTATGTTGTGGTTTCTATGGAGCAGATCGGGTAGCCATCCAACATTTTTATTTTAAGCCAAGAAGGCTCAACGAGAGGATGACGTAGCTTCTGGAGAAAGTGACGTAGTCCAGCCTACTATATCCATTGCTCAATAGCACTTGGAGGATGCGCAGTCACCTGGAGGGGTTCTTCATCTAGTTGTTGGATCATTCATAATATATGTATCTGGATAGAGGTACTTCTATAAATAATTTTCTCTATTGGGCGAGCCACATTGGCACCCTAGCTTGTATTCAAAAATCTTCTTAATAATAAAACCCTCAAGAGCTATTGCACCGGTTTTCCTGCATTCGGTTTTTAGGGACATTTGTTTCAAAAATTTGTGTGTCCTTTGTCTGCATGGTTTCTTATTATTAAGTACTTGATTTGTATAATTGTGTATGCTGCAATGTATTTACTTCATTGCTTTCATGAATTATTCATAAAATAACATGTTAAGTTAAATAAACAAGTAGTAGAAGTAAATCAGATTTGTTGCCGTAGGATTTATAGATTCAGAAATTTTCAAAAGGTACTTACCTTGTAGACCTTTGAAAATTTTGTTCTATGCTTCACTATAGGATACCGAGTTATCAATAAAAAAATCAATAATAAACCCTCCAACGATACTATAAATCTAGTAATCAATGGCTTTCACGATCTCACTATCAGTCTTCCTCAAATACTGGATCAACCCTGGAGTCCACGTAGTAGGCTTATTATTGAAATGAACCATTTGTGCAACTAGTCCTATTATCCAATCGTACAACTCACTAGAAAAATATGAGAAAATGATCTTGTATTGATCTGTATAAATATACTTCTATAACCAATGTTACTAGGGATCCATGGATTTTTTTTCTTGCACAAAAAACTCGTGTTATTTCATATCTATCCAATGTTCAAGCTCTTTCTTAGATGGAAGCCACATCTATATATCTTTCAGTCATATCCTGGTCTCGACAACAGAACCATTTGTTGGCTTTATGGGGCCTAGACGCAGGTTCAAATGTGGCTACGTGAACCAATAAAACCCACTATTACCAGCTCTTTCGGCAATGATCTACTTGCCCAGACCGAATTCTTGCCCAAGGCAATATAGATGGATGCTAGAACCATGTTTTTGCATATAGAGGGACAATAGATGGTGGTTTTAGGGCTTTTTCTCCTTAGCAGAGCTTCGCAGAACATATATATTACTTATACAAGTATTCTTCAACAAACCTGTTGAACTTACTAAGAGACTGCACAATCTTACTTAATCATGCATAAAACAAGGTAACAATCATAAACAGAACTATGTTATCCAATTACAGATCGAAACCCTTGTCATAAAAATCAAGTAAAGTAAAACATATCAACAGAAACATAGATCTATCTCAATAGGTCTTTCATTAATTTCTTAGATCTTTCTCATACATTCAATTTCACCCTGCGCACTTAGCTGCAAGGGTCTGTGCACTAAACTACAGACTTCCTAAGGTCTCCGCACACTCAGATACAAGAGCCTTTCCTCTAACCCAAAACCACACTCTAACTCAAGACAATCTTACATCCAAATGCATTTCATCAACTTCCAATTTTTCTCTACCTATGATTTCTATCTAGACTCCATATATAGATTTTTCATTTACAATACCATGGTCCGAAAACCATGGGGAGAGTTCAATGTTCATAAAATAATCCCATCCCATTACATAACAAGGGGCTTTGACCCACCCAAATCTCGTAAGACTCAAAATTGACTCTACGCTATACCCTCCACTCCTTGATATGTAGAGTATGTATGTCTTTGTAGAATTAATAGTGAAATCGTTGCGCGGAGGTGGTTCCCTTGTCCCATAAACAAGGGGGTCTCAAGTGGTGTCTTGCTTGGTCGTGAAATTAAAATTGGATAATAATAATAATAATAATAATAATAATAATAATAACTATAATAATAATAATAATATATTATTGGAATAATCTTTATGAGAGAATACAATGATGTTGTTGATTTAAAATTCTCGAAAAGTAGAAAAACTCAAAAATGTTAACTCTTATTCCCATAACTATAACTTGGGAACTAGTTTGTTTTATGGAAATTTTAGGGGCTAATATTCACAGGTGGGTTAATTTTCCATGATTTTTCCAAAAAAAAGATTTTCCAATTTCCCCTTTTTATAAAAATGATTTGCCCAAATTTTACAATATAAAATTATTTTACCTTACAAATCACCATCATTGTATAGAGAGTATATATAAAATCATTATAACTTTGAATATTTTTACAAATACATCAATAAACATTTTATAGTTTGCATATTAGGGACTAGTGAGATTCACCAATGTTTTTAAACTTCAAGATAATTTTCCATCCTTAAAAATTTCCCTATTATTTACATACACTAAGAAATATAGAAAGAAAATGTAAGAGTTTATATAGGAACATAGGGGAGTGTTCTATGAGACTAAATGGATACCACTCAAGGGAAATGGTGAGTATGAGATCCAATTATTTCTAGAATCTTCGTTACCAAACATTAGGAAGTATAGGAAGTATTTTATAGAAGCAAAGAAGCTGAAGTAGTTCCAAAAACTCTTAGAATAGGGTTTCATTCGACAAAGTACTTCACCATGTGGATCGCCCATAATAATTGTGCCAAATAAGGATGATACTTGTTTATGTATTGATTATAAGTAATTAAATAAAATTGTGCTCAAGAACAAATTCACCCCAACCAAAATATATGATTTGTCGGACCAATTGCAACAAAAAAGTATTCCACCAAGATGGATTTAAAGTGGTCCACCCTATGTTCAAGCCTAGGTGGGGCTTTAATTTTGTTCTTTTCATCATATAAATTTTACTAAGGGGATATAAATTTTATTTATATGGTATAGCACTTTGATGGAGTGCACCCCCTCATTAGCACCCATATTCATGGTGATTTAAATTTCCTAATTTCTTTGGGAGGTAGGTTATGGTTATATAAGAGAATTATCCTTCATGTACACATATTGTGGATTATTTAATAATTCTTGTGCCTACTTGACTCTACTAATGAAGTTCCCTAATTCATGTGGCATCGTTGCACACTTGGAGTTGTACATTTGGAGGATTTTTAGGGTTATTATGGAGTTCCCTTCCAAGAAATGCATTTATTACATTACTTCCAAGAATTTTTTTTTTTGTGCACATGGTTTTGCTAAATTAGTTGATCATTTTGAAAACAACACATTTTACTTGCACATTATTTGATAAGTTGTCATCATATTCAAGTATTTTATTTGGGAGTTGGTAAAACATATGATGGTTGAGATGGTTTGAAATTGTGGAGAATTTGTTATGTTCTTATATTTTGCACTCACTTATTATCTTGCCCACTTGTACAAGTAATGAGTTGTAACCATATTGGAACGTATTTTATGATTATTTGGAGGATTCATTTTTTCAAACTTGATGCATTGAGATGATTTCACATTGGAGGAAATCATTTTCTATTATCCATAGACCTTTGATATATCATGCATGTGAAATTATCCACATATTTTCAAATTATTATGGGATGTTTTTTGTATCATTTTTTCCTTAATTGTTTAAAAAAAAAACTTCTTTAAAATGATCTTCTTTGATTTCATTTTGTCTAAGATTTGGCAGACACTAGTCTTGTAGTTTCAATCACCTTTTTTATTCTCATGCTATTCATCCCTTAACCTATACTAGAACCTCTTGTTTCATTAAGTCCTAGTTTTCAAATATCATATAGAGCCCACTCTATCTCCTTAAAAGTCCTAAATTTGGATTTCTTGTTGTATTTAAGAAGCGCCAACCTAAAGCGATCGGAATAGTAACTAAATCGATAATGGGTAGCCTTTTTTACTTACACAAAGCTAAAAATTGGTGATTGAAAATTTAGAGACAAATTTCATTGTAATAGTTTGAAAGGAGGACACATTATTGAGAAGCATTAAATATTGTTTAAATAATGATCACATAAGACTTCCAAAATGACATGAAAATGGAAATTTATTATCAAGGGTTTTCACCACAGTAAAGTTTGGTTGTCATTTTCATGCTTCGATAATATCGGGGGAAAGAATTGGGACTAATTTTTTGTCCAAAAATTTAAGAAAAAATTCCCCACTACATCACCATCCCAATTAGTTTATTTTGATAATGCTACTTTTTTTCAGTAGTTCTCCTAGCTATGGTGTTGTTATTATTAGACTTCCCATTAAGTCATATAAAGAATAATATTCTTCTTTAAGTTTGCATTATTCCTAGTGAATATAGTTTATAGTTCAAATTTAATATAAGTGGAAGAGTCTATGGTTGAATTCATATAATTTATTTGGATAAAGGAGGATAAATAAATATATTTTAAAAGGTAACACAATAGTAGAATCATAGAATTTTGTAGAGACACATAAAATAAAGCATGTGTCTTATGGATCCAACCATTGTTGAGGATGAACACATATTGAAAATATCACAAAGCATACCCAACCATGGGATTTATCCCCCTTTAAACTACTAGACACATTTTTTGGGTTCACTATAGATCCCATTAGGAAAGAATGATGTGTAGAAGACCTCAAGGCCCTTCTCAAAGGGTGAAAATTATATCATAACATTGTACATGCATGGATTCAAGAGAGCATGCTCTCTTTATGGGCCTATAGGCACATTAAAATATAAAATTAATTAATCCATGGATGATAATCTAAGGTAAGATGCTTATAATTTGGAGCTTCCTTAGGTCCATAGTAAAATAGAGCTAAATTTTTTTTCTTGTTTAAGGGCACAAAAAAATTATTTTCATGGAAAACCTCACATCGATACTCAACGGATGTTTTTCCACACAGGTCGATGGTATCATTAGTAAAATTATTGGAAGAATAGTGTGCCTAAGCTAAGGGGATTTGAAATAAGGACCTATTTGCATGGACCTAGCTAAATTCCCTACATCATTGGTGATGACTGGTGGAGCTAACTATTGGGCCGCAATTAAGGTATGATCTCACCCTACTTTTACTTTGAAATTTCATACATTTTTAGCATTTATCTTGTATTAACAGTAAAATAAAGAAGGGTTAATGCAAAACCAAGATAAAATGACTAACGATAAGAAGCATGTCTAAAACAACGAGGACTTGAATTATTTCATCTTTATTCACAGGTAAATGAGGCAGCTGAATCGATGATAAACAAAATACAACTGACAGATAGAGAACATGAATCCATAATAACCCATAGGGATGAGCAGAAGGCGGAAAGACGAATCCACGTTTGAATATCTCAAATGACAATGATGCTCGGCGGGCTGTCGTTTGGAAAATACCATCCCATTGTGTGAAAATTCTTTTAAAAGGACCAAGGATGAACTAGAAAAGGGAAGTTAAATAGGAATTTCTTTATGTAATCAATGCATCAAGACAGAACTATTTAGTTGTCTCCCTATATTATCCTTCAATGTAATAAAGAGTTTTGATGTTTTGAGCAATCATCTTTTGAGTTTTTATTGCATTAGAACTTTTGGTGGTTTGGGCCCAACCCCTGGGAGTTTCCTCGCCAATTTTCATGTTGTGCATTAGTTATAGAATTGATCTCCAATTCTCTGATGCAGTTTGTGAAGTACCTTTCCACTCAATAAAATAGAAATGCATGAGGTTACAATTTCTCTTTCATCAGAGTAGTTTAGCATTCGTGCTTTCTATTTATAGTAATGCTTTATTGCTATTAAATGCTTTCATTTTCTCCCAACGCCTTTCTAGTGGCTTTATGAATTGTAGAGTACTTATTGTTCAATGTTATCTATTTTTAAGAATTAGATTGTTTCCTCAGTACAATAAGGTGTCCAATTGATTGATTAATGTCAATTAGTTAGTTTGCAAAGAGAATTCCATTGCAAAATTATATAATTAATTATTGATTCAATTCATTTAGCTTGTTGTTCAATTCATTAAATTTGTCATTCATTTCATTCATATTTTTGTTCAATTCATTAAGGTTGCTACTCAATTCAACATTATGTTATTAAAATCATTGGTCTTATCCTTTCACAGCTAGGCAGAGCAGTTTGCTGCATTATACCATTTTGACTTCTCTCTGAGTTGATTGAAATTTGAGAATTAGATAATCCTTTTCATAGGAAATATAGAGTAACTATTGTTCGATCTCACTTGCATATACTATGCTTACACTCTTGAAACAAGAATACCTACCTTGGGTTGAAAATTTAATGAGGAGCTTAGAGGTTGCCTATAATTAGCCACCTTTGTGTACCGACATTTTTGATGTCGTTGTTGGGGAGAGTCTTAAGAGTGATATCCCTTATTTATCTTTCTCCATTGCTATGAATAATTGGGTATTTAAAACGAGAGGTAAGAACCTACATATCGGAAAGCAAAACCCTTGCTCCCTAGCATGCTTCTCAGCAAATTGTGAAAGGATTGGTAGAATAGGTGCGCTTGTTTTATGACTAGGAAGAAAAATATAGAAATAGATAAACATCATCCACAAAAATCCCCGATACCCAAGGGACCGGTGATCCTTGGAAGAACAACATATATAGACGAAATCATTAAGAAATTTGAATCTGAGGCATCTATAGGACCCAAAATCATTCCCACTCAAAGTCCTACTACTCTCCCTCAGGCAGCAGCCTCATCATCTGCAACCCACGCCAAGATTCACAGTAAGAAAGAAGGATCTAACCCAAGCCTTCAGACTATCGATCATATAGGTACTGACCCTTCAAGAGAGGGAGGTTCTTGCAACTTAAGGGAAGGGGAAGGAGAAACTAGCGATACAATACAAATAGAAGCTCCAGAGCCTAAATCCCCTAAAGGAGTGATAGAGACAGAGATACTCGATATCCCAGACCGGGGAAGCACTGTAAAGTTTCCTCAGCACTCACCTCCCAACCACCCCAGGATTACTACTCCAGAACAAGAAGTTCTCAAAGATTACTGGCACATCTTTAATCAAATGGCAAATAATAAAAACTAGAATCAGAGGCAGACATCAACATTGGAGTACCCCATT
The DNA here is from genome assembly GCA_034641835.2 of Pinus albicaulis. Classification (NCBI taxonomy): domain Eukaryota; kingdom Viridiplantae; phylum Streptophyta; class Pinopsida; order Pinales; family Pinaceae; genus Pinus; species Pinus albicaulis. The sequence goes on from CM076576.1 coordinate 448,416,609, forward strand.
GTTGATCATGCTGCAAATTCCCCTATGAAATCCATTCCCTTACAAAACATCCCCACCTTCCATGGGTTGACCACGAAAGATCCTAATGCATTCTTATTTGAATTCGATGTCCTATGTAGGGGGCATGAATACATCACCGACCCTCAGAAATTAAAACTATTTCCCTCTACTTTAAAGGGAGCAGCATTACCCTAGTTCATGGGGCTAGGTGGGGGAACCATCAATAACTGGGACCAAATGAAGAAAATTTTACTTGATGAATATCAATACTATTGCTAGACTCAAGAACTAAAAAATTAAATCTTCAATATGTCTGCAAAGGACAATGAACATTAGAAGAATATGTAGAAAGGTTTCAATAAAATTTACAAAGGTCTCCATATACTATGCTATCCAAAGACATCTTAAAGGCTACAATGATTAAGGGAATGAAAGAAGAATGGGTTGAAACACTCACCATAATGGGAAAAGGGGACATTTCCCAGGAAGAATATGATAAGATCATTTCCCTGTGCATCAAGTGCTCTCGGGGTAATATGTGTAATAAGCCAAGTGAACATGAATCAATAAAAAAAGACCTTAAGTAGTCTAGTGGCAATGTAACTAGAGCAGAATTTAGTAATCTCTTGGAAAAATTTAAAACTGACATTTTGGGTACTTTGAAAACAAAGCTCGATGTCTTAAAAGCCTAGCAGAAGCAAGCTATACCAAAATAGAACTTGGTCGTCTTTTTCCCACACTGTTCGAAGAAGCATAGCCAAAGAGAATGCCCCTTAGACATGGTTCAGACCTGTGCCATATGTACTAAGGACCATGGTCCTTCACTCCCGGGGCTGAAATCAGTTTACAAGGAAGCAGAGGAAGAGACAAAATCAGTCTACCTAATGAATCATAGTAGAAAATGGCAGGCACGACCAGGTATGCCTCAACATCTGCCTTATTTCTTTTCTTCTCCGTAGTTTAACCAGCAAAACCCCGCAGCAACTTGGAAAACTAAAAACCCTTTTCATACTTGGCCAACCCAGTCATTTCCTATACCACCCTGGCCAACACAACCCTCACCAGGGAATAATTGGCCAAGATTTCCTTGTTCTCTTCTTATTAGAAAAATTCTCCATATCAAGCAAAGTGGCCAGCATCCCCTTCTCAAACCACTAAATAGCCTCAAAATTGGTAGCAACCCCTGGGAATGACCAACCTACCAATGGGAGCAGGGGTTTATAATTAACCTACACTTCCAACTCCATACCTAGTTCAGCACAACCCTCAACCCATCATACATCCTCAATTACCAGCTCAACCCAATCCTAATCCCAATAACAGAGTAGTTCAACTAATTCAGATTATAGAAGATCCAAACCATGACACTAAACTAAGGCAATGCAATGAACTGAAGCTGAGATCAGGACATACTATCTCACCAGCAGAAGTCACGACCTCACCTCAAACCAAACCTGGAACGTCGACGGAACCTATACAAGAAAATATAACAGAAACAAAGGTAGGAAAAGAGAAGGAAATGGTTGACCAAGAAAAGCCTGAAGAGCTTGGGGTGAATCCACCTCCATTCCCTAAAAGGTTAACTCTACCTAGCCCAATAGTCTCTCCATATTTTGACATCTTGGGGGAGATAAGAAACCTTTGTATCAAAATTCCTCTTCTCCAGGACATACAAGATATTCCCATCTATGAAAAAACAATTAAAGAGTTGTGTGGGAATAAGAAAATAAAAAATACAAAGGTTGTGTCCACCATTCATGTGGTAGGGGCATTATCTGACTTATTACTGGGTAAGGAACCGCCCGTGAAATATGAAGACCCAGGAAATCCCATAGTAACTGTGCAAATCTCTATCCACTCCTTTCCAAACACATTGGTCGACTTAGGGGCATCTATTAACATCATAACTACGATAAACTCTGAAAATCTAGGTATATCTGCTTTAGAACCCATAGCCACATTGCTAGAGTGTGCTGAAAGGTATATTATCAGACCAGAAGGAATAGTGCAAGACATCCTGGTGTCTGTAGATTCATGGGAATACCCAATTGATTTCATAGTTATTAATCCAAAGAACAGGCTGGACAGGAGCCCATTGATTCTTGGGCGACCTTGGCTAGTGATAACCGATGCTTACATAGGCTACTGAACTGGGAGCATGACCATCACTAGAGGAGATTGCATAAAAAAATCATTATTATCCTCCTACCAAACTGAGCTTACCCACGGTAAAAATTCATAAACCTCCATATGCATATTGGGAGCAAAAAATCCACCCACCTCTGATGTTAGTGGAAGCTCTTGAATTTAAATATCAAACTGAAGACGATGTAATCAATAATTTTCTGATTCGGCCCTCCACGTCTGGAAATTTAAAATGACAAATGTTGAAAAAAGTCCTTGAAGATGAAGTTCAAGAGGACCCCTTGAAAGACCTTGAAGATCGATATATTTCTATGACCACTGTGTATAACAACATACCCATTGAGATTGAACCTGGAAAGATCCTGAATATCAATGGAAATTTGGATAGTAACCAAAAGCAACGGCTCATAAAATTTCTACAGAAGTATCAAGGGGAATTCGCTTGGGACTTCCCAGACATGAAGGGTTTAGATCCTCAGCTATGCAACCATCACATCTATACTGATAAGGAAATCTGACCCGTTAGACAACCTCAGCGAAGGCTAAACAAACACTTAAAAGATATTGTAAAAGACAAGCTACAAAAACTGCTGGATGTAAATTTTATTTATCCTATTTCAAACAGAAAATGGGTCTCTCCTCTGGTAGTTGTCCATAAAAAGAATGGGAAATGGAGAATCTGTGTGGATTACATAGAACTGAATAAGGCAACTCAGAAAGACCACTTCCCCCTCCCTTTTATTGACCACGTCCTTGACACGCTAGCAGGAAAATAGCTCTTTTCCTTTCTTGATGAGTTTAGTGGTTACAATCAAATCGAGATAGCCCTCGAAGACCAGGATAAGACAACCTTCACCTACCCATGGGGTACTTTTTCTTATAGGGTTTTACCATTTGGGCTATGTAATGCCCCAAAAACATTCCAAAGAGCCATAATCAACATTTTTTCTAACTTAATAAATGAGGGGCTTGAAATTTATATGGATGACTTCACGCCATATGGTGAGGACTTTGATCAAGCATTAGAAACACTAGAAAAAGTGTTGGAGTGATGTATTGCTACTAGGTTATGTCTAAGCAATGAAAAATGTCACATGATGATGACTGATGGAGTAATCCTAGGTCACTACATCTCTGCAGTCGGAATACAGGTAGATCCAACAAAAATAGAGGTAATCCTTCTATTAGCCACACCGTGTACACAGATGGAGGTACACATTTTTTTGGGATATGCAGGATATTATCGCAGATTTATAAAGAATTTCTCACAAATAGTTGCACCTTTGTATGCATTAATTGGAAATGTTGAATTCTACTGGACTGATAAATGTGACACTGCTTTTGCAGATTTAAAGAAACTAGTCTTGACAGTACCAATTCTGTGAGGGCCTAACTAGAGGTTGCCTTTTCACATCTCTTCATATGCATCTAACACAGTAGTAGGGGTAGTTCTTGGCCAAGAAGAAGATATAAAACCTTATGTTATTTATTATATCAGAAAAAACCTCACTCCTGCTGAGTTAAATTATACAGTGACTGAAAAGGAGTTCCTGGCTGTCATTTATGCTATTAATAAATTTAGACATTATATAACTGGATATCAATTACTCCTGTATACTGACCACTCTGACATTAGATATTTAGCCAATAAACCAATCATGAATGGTCGAATAACTCGTCGGTTGTTGTTATTGCAGGAATTTGATATAACCATCAAGGACTGTCCAGGAAAGGAAAACGTGGTCACAGACTTCCTTTCTAGGGTTCCAAAGATGGATGACACACTCGTAGTCGATGATCAATTTCCTAACAAAAATCTGTTTGCGGTAGCAGTAAAAACACCATGGTATGTACACGTGGAAAATTACTTGGTAGTGGGGAATCTGCCCAGACATTTAACATCAAGAGAACAGAAAATGATTATACAATGCAGCACAAGGTTCTCCTAGATCAGTGGATACCTCTTCCATATGGGGGCTAACATGCACATACGCAGATGCATCAGGGAGGACTAGATTTATGATATCCTACAGGCCTGTCATGATGAACCTTGTGGTGGCCATTTAGCTGATCACATAATGGGGCACAAAGTGTTACAAGTAGGCTATTATTGGCCTACGATTTTCAAAGACACGAAAAAATATGTCTAGGCCTGCGATAGCTGCCAAAGAATGGGCCGCCCAGGCTAAAAAGATGAAATGCCACTGCAACCAAAATTAGTAATAGAATCGTTCAAACAGTGGGCACTAGACTTCGTGGGACCATTAAACCAACCATTGAACTAGAAAATTTACATATTGGTTGCCACAGATTACATAAAAAATGGGTAGAAGCACTGGCCTTATCAAGAGCCACAGAAGAATCTGTGATTAATTTCCTTTTCAAGTTGTTCGTGTCATATGGTTTGCCATGGGAAGTGATAACCGATGGGGGGGCACATCTCGTGTGCAATAAAATTATAGCCACCTAAAAAAATCACCATATCACCCATACAGTTACATCTCCTTACCACCCGCAGGCAAACGGACAGGTCGAAAGCACCAACAAAGTTCTAGAGGAAATCATTACCAAAACAGTGTCAACACATCACCGAGACTGGACCAATAGAGTAGCAAAAGCCTTATGGGCTTATCGCACAACCTGGCGAAACACCAATGGATATTCCCCATATCATTTAGTGTTTGGAAGAGAGCCCATTTTTCCCATTGAATTCGAAGTCAAAACTCTAAGGAAAACCCAAGAAGTAGGATTGGACTTGACAGAGGCTCAGATTAAAAGACTCCAGCAAATAATTGAATTGGATGAAACATGGCTACTGGGTCTACAACGCACAATGATCATACAACAACAGAAAGCTAAGTGGCATGACAACCTCATAAAAAATAAGACATTCCATAAAGAAGATTGAACACTTCTCTATGACTCCAGATTCGAAGAATTTTCGAGAAAATTACAAACAAGGTGGCTTAGTCCATACGAAATCCAATAAGTACACAACAATGGCACACTCACCTTGACCACCATAGACAGGTTTGGTTCTAAATTTCGAGTGAATGGGTACAGAGTGCACCTATATCGTAAACCTCTCACAAAGGAATATTTTTGCGAGTAGGTACGAAATGATCCTACCATCCAGATTGTGGCTGGAGGGGGTGATAAACCCACAACCTCAAGTACATGAGAGTTTGCTATCGTCATTTGTAAATAATGTATATAATTCCTAATTCTTATTTTTTTGTACATTCCTCATGCCCAAAATTGTATTCTTTTCCTCTTGTATTTTTTTCTTTTGCTCTTCAAACTCTTTGAATGACTGTTGTTCAATCCAATTGAACAACTATTGTTCAATCGGATTGAACAACCGTGCTTTTTCGTGTTTTTTACCTTTGTTGTTCAAACTCTTTGAATGGTTTTTTTTTCAATCCAATTGAACAGCTGTTGTTCATTCGGATTGAACAACTGTGCTTTTGTGTTTTTATCCATGTTGTTCAAATCCTTTGAACGGTTGTTGTTCAAACCAATTGAACAACTGTTTTTCAATCTTATTGAACAAACCTTTTTTTGCGTTCTTATTTTTTTTGGTTCAAAATCTTTGAGCGGCTGTTGTTCAAATCAATTGAACAACTGTTGTTTAGTCGGATTGAAAAATCGTGTATTTGTGTTTTTACACCTGCTATTCAATCGGATTGAACAGTCATTTTTTTTTTTTACCTGGTTGTTCAATCAGATTAAACAAAATTATTTTTGCATTTTATTCCTTCCTTTGTCGACATTACCCCTCAATCCACACCCTAGCTATGAAAGGCATTTCTGAGGAGGAAGTGGCAGTGGAAGAAAGGAGGAAAATAGTAAAAACTACCAATATGATGATTCTTTGACACTATAATCTCAAAATTGAAAGCCCACATTGTACATATATGAAATGAAAGGCTAAGTCATTCCCAACTCAATTATGTCATCATACAATACATGATCTTATGATGGTATATATTTCTACACTTTCGAGTAAATATTTCCCTCCGATATGAAGAAATAGGAATAAGGAATATTAATTGTATTGGCATTCTTTTTACTTCTCTCACCATCCCTAACTCTTAAGGATTTAATGAGCCTCCCTTCACGTATAAGAATAATTTTTATGTTTTCATGAAAATTTTCAAGAGAGGATAGGGGGTCTCATCACGATCCAACCTGCCATGACCACAAGGGTTTAGCAAGCGACATGCTCAAAATGGCCACCACATCAGGGTAATGACCTTCTCATCTACTTGAACGATAAGAGGTCTCATCACGAGTCGACCTGATCACTTTGTTACAATCATAATGAATGGCATTGTGACTATCTGGCCATCACACCAGCATAGTGACCTCCTTATAAATCAAAATGCTTATGCTTCAAAAGCACTATGCTTACATGAAAATTTTGAATAGAGGATAGGGGGTCTCATCACGAGCTAGCCTACCATGTTCATAAGAGCTTAGCAAGTGACATGCCCACAACGGCCACCACACCAGGGTAATGACCTTCTCAACTACTTGAAAGACAAGAGGTCTTAGCATGAGCTAGCGTGATCACATTGCTACAACTCTGGTGATTATCTGGCTACCATACCAACATGGTGATCTCTCCACAAAATTGGCGGAATAACTACTTTTACATAAGGATCCTGCTTCATTTTTCGGGTTAAAATAGCAACCCTATCGAGGCTATGAACGCCTGCTAGCAGCAGTGGCTCTACTTATGGCATGAGAGTATGTCTCAATAATAGCCAATCACTCTTACATATACCTTATCTTCCATTTTTCTTCCATAAGCCACTACTCAAATTAGTGATAAATCTAATCTACCACATAAGCATCCATAAAGGAAATATGCTTACATATTTGAACCTCGGGATGACAGCACCAATCATTACCTATCTCAGTCACATTTCCGTCACACTTATTATTAAATAAGAACATCATATCATAATAATAGTTATATTTTTTTCTCCCCCTCTCCGATCACTTCCACATGAGATGCGCTTATATCAAAGCTTCCAAATCTGACCTTCACATTGTGTACATTTATAATTACCCAATTAATCCTCATCCCCTGAAACCGGAAAGCCACGAACTTTTCTCTCACATACAGGCCATGATTATCAAATTCGAACATTCCCCTCATTTGCATTCATGATTGGCCATATCCCTCTTGTACTTGAGGACGTCAATGCCCTTACTTAGGCGGAGAGGGTGTAATTAATCATAAATAAGAAAGCATGTGAACTTTCGGCATAAATCCTATTGGATATGCCGATGAGATCAAAGGAGATTCACAATTAAGGTATGAAGTTACTTGTAGAAGGTTGAAATCTCCCTTTCTCTTGCATACAGTATTCATTTGAAACAACAAATTCGAAAGAGAACTCAATCAGAAGGAGAAAATAGCTCAGGAAACAGACTAGCCATGGGAGGAAATGCTCTCTGGAACGAACCTTCGAACTTACCCATTTCATATATAGCTAGCGCTACCCTCCAGCAAGCCGATTGGTTGGCATATTTACACCGATTACAAGGATTTTATACAAAAGTAGCAATTGAGTTCCTACAAAACCTACAAGAGGGACATACCTGGCTCAGGGGAAGAGTTATACCAGTCACAGAAGAAATTATTTCTGAAGTCTCCGGAATCCCAGTGGAGGGAGAGAGATGGATGGAGAAACATCTTCTCTTACGAGAGGTAGTTGCAGCATATCAGGATACAGAAGAACCATTGGGGCGAAAAGGAAAAGGGATTAACCCTACCTCTCTACATAAACCATGGTAGAAAATAACGAAATTCATCCAAATATTTATTACATGTGACGGATGCCAAGACGTGGTAAAACCTCGTCAACTTAAAATATTCGATGTGCTTAAAAAAAAGATTTCAGTTAACCTGCCTACACTCTTAAATTCTATATTACATGACACTGTTGTTCGATTAAAAAGAGCTAAAAATCCCAAAGCAGTTTTCAGTCACCACGGGCTAATCAAAATAACTAACATACATGAGTTGGACAAGTAGAAAATAGCCTGGGGCAACTTTGTTAACCCTGCCACACAGGTACCTGAGGAAAACCCTGACGAAACAGAAATCGAGCTCCCCAAGGTAAACATACCTAGAAAGAAAAGGACTCGTACCTCAGATTTAGAACCAACCAAGCAAAGACAGTCCAAAAGACTTCAAGGAACCTCAAACTTCATAGAGGAGGTAGGGCCATCCCATTCACTACCCTCAATCCCTAAAAAAACACCCTTGCAAGAATATGAGGAGGAAACGGCTTGAGTCTTGGACTAAATGAGGGCATCCAATGAAACTAAAGGCTTATCTGAGCAAGATGGAGAACAAGAGGAGCCACAAGACCAATCAGCCATTGCCAGCATTTCTAGCCGTGCCAAGGTACTACCCCACGAAGAGGAACCACAGGCCTTTGGGGCTCTGTCCCCTCTCAACAATGATGAGGTAAACAGTGAAGAGCATACAGAAGGGAGAGCGGAATCAGAAAATCAATCAGGGGACACTATCCCTTTGGAGAAAAACACAAGCATGGAAATAGTTCCGTTGACACCTGAAGTTAACATTGTCTCTCCCAGCCAGGACCCTCATATAGAAGTAAACTCTGAAGCACAAGGAGAAAACACCTACATAGAAAATATCAAGGTTGGCAGCGTCATTCCTAAAAATTAGGATGCTACTCCTCCACCCGCTGCTGAGATTAGGTCAGGAGAGAATTCAGCTGAAAATAAGATTAAGAAGCTGAGTAGGACCTACAAAAGATTGAGGAAAATGGTGAAATACTTAAGAAAAAAATTGAGGGGGGTAAATAAGGCCCGAAATCCTAAGAAAGAATTGACCAGGATAGAAACCCAAACTGAATTGGTCACCAATTTGTTAGATACTGCTGAGGTGGGAATACAGACTGATCTAGCATAGACAGCTGAGGCCGGAATGCAGACTGACCTAACAGAGACTGTTGAGGCTGGGATGCAGACTGACTTGGCAAGCACTGTTGAGATCGAGATACAAACAAACATGGTGGAAACTTTTGAGGCCTCTGTCCAAACTAGGTAAGAATTCATTGACTAAAAGGGATCTCAAATGGAGGAAACCCCTACCTATGCCCCTCTAGTTGAAAGAGCGATCAATAAAAAATGGTATAACGAATTAATCCAAACATAACATGATTTGGCATAGTGCAAAAGGGAAGTAGTACCAACATCAGAGTATCAGGCACTACTGAAGAAATTCACAAACCATTCCACCACAGAAGATGAAACATTTGCCCAGCTGAGAGAGGAATAGGGAAAGGTGAATAGGGCACAAGACCAGGTAGATCAATCCAAGAAACAAATCACTACGATTTTTTCTCTATATTCCGATGCACTAACATGCAGGGCACCAACCACAAATTATGCCCTGTTCCTAGTGGAACGATATTTATTGTTGAAAATCAAGGCCGTTAGGGAAGTGAAGCCCACAACTCCTTTCTAGAAGAAGACAGGGATGACAATCCTAGTCCCTTTATAGGAGATGTTCAATTCCTTGCCTTCCTCTCATTTGCTAAGAACCATATTAGGTGGGCCAAAGCCTATAACGTCTTCCAAAAATGAGAACATGGCCTAGACCTTTGGGTCAGAGGAGAGCCTACTAAACCCTTGTAGTTGTTCATCCAACACAAGAATTTCATGCAAAGAAAGGGTGTAAAGACTAATGTGAGACCCATCCATAAATACATAATAGAGCATGGATAAGAATATTTCGAGGACATTCAGGAAGAAGCCTTGGAAGCAGCCAAACAAGATGGTTGGCTTCCACAAACAATGTAAAGAATAGGGAGCCATTTGACTACATAAATTTCAAGGCAACCGCCTCCAGATTCCTCTCATATAGTAACATGGTCTTCCACATAGGCCCTGCATGGTTAGGATGCAGGTATAGATGCCCCCTTATCTGGTACCCCCCTGAGGGATATGATCATGACTATGAATTACCAAAAGGGAACACAAATGCTGCCTATGCAATAATTAGGTAGAAACAGGGTTTTGGAGCCTACCAGGAAGAATTCTACCCTGCCTACTCCTTGACTCAGTTACATCTCAACCATTTGTTTGCATGAGGACCTGCAAATAGGTAAGTCGGGGAGTATGTTGGGCCACAATTAAGGTATGATTTCACCCTACTTTTACTTCAAATTTTCATACATTTTTAGAATTTCTCTCATCTCAACAGTAAAATAAAGAAGGGTTAATGCAAAATCGGGATAAAGTTACTAACGGTAAGAAGCATGTTTAAAACAACGAGGACTTGACTTATTTCGTCTTTATTCGCAGGTAAATGATGCAGCTGAATTGACGATGAACAAAAGACAGCTAACAGACATAGAACATGAATCCACAGTAACCCCCAGGGATGAGCAAAAGGCAGAAAGACGAATCCACGTCCGAAGAGCTCAAATGAAAGCCACGCTCAGCTGGCTGTTGTTTGGAAAATACTATCCCATTGCGTGAAAACACCTTTAAAAGGACCAAGGATGAACTAGAAAGGGGGAGTTGAATAGGAATTTATTTTTGTAATCAGTGCCTCAGGACATAACTATTTAGTTGTATCCCTGTATTATCCTTCAATGTAATAAAGAGTTTTGATGTTTTGAGCAATCATATTTTGATTTTTTATTGCGTTAGAACTTCTGGTGGTTTGGGCCCAGCCCCTGGGAGTTTCCTCGCCAATTTCCATGTTGTGCGTTAGTTACAGAATTGATGTCCAATTATCTGATGCAGTTTTTGAATTACCTTTCCACTCAATAAAATAGAAATGCATGAGGTTACAGTTTCTCTTTCACTATAGTAGTTTAGCATTCGTGCTTTCTAGTTTATAGTAATGATTTATTGTTGTTAAATTCTTTCATTTTATCCCAACGTCTTTCTAGTCTCTTTATGAATTGTAGAGTACTTATTGTTCAATGTTATCTATTTCTAATAATTAGATTTTTTCCTCAGTACAATAAGGCGTCACTCAATTCATTCAGATTGTTGTTCAATTCATTAAGGTTGTTGTTCAATTCATCATTATGCTTTTCAATTCATAGGTCTTATCCCTTCAGAGCTAGGCAAAGTAGTTAGCTGCATTATACCATTTTCACTTCTCTCTGAGTTGATTGAACTTCGAGAATTAGATCATCCTTTTCATAGGCAATATAAAGTAACTATCGTTCGATCTCACTCACATATATTGTAATTACACTCTTGAAACAAGAATACCTACCCTGGGTTGACAATTGAATGAGGAGCTTAGAGGTTGCCTATAATTAGCCACCTTTGTGTACCAACACTAACCCTTGGGATTCAAGAGCACATATCCTATTTTTCCTATTAAAGATATTGATTTCTCAGTTGATCTCTCAAATTATACAAGAGTGGACAAGAGCAAAAATTATAATGCATTTATCTAATGATAACCATAGTTATGTTAAATTATTTATATAATTCGTAAGAATCATGCCTAGGTAGATCAATCCAAAATGGATTATTATATAATTTTTCATTTTTTTGGTAGTTAATGCAGGCAAAAATTGTAGCCATGGAATTTTGGGATACATTTTAGTAGTAAATCCAGCTTTGGTTATTTTGAGCCTAAAAATATTCACAAATATCTTTTCAAGCATTATGATACATTTTTGGGTTCAAAACTTAGTGAAAATATTTATTACTGTTCTACTCGTTGAGAAATTTCCAAAAGTCATAAATGTGCCTCAATTAGAGTTAATATGAAGAGGTTATATCTCCCACAAGTTTACCTATGCTTTAACCACCATTGTAACAAGTTTATGCTGCATTAACACCCACTACTCAAATATTTGGAGCTAATCATGTGTAAAGTTTCAAAAACAATTATTGGGTTTAAAACCCTAACCCTAGTAAGGAGTTGGGAAGTGCCCAGACTCTAGTTCAACCCTTACTCTTAAGATATGTTAAATAGTGAGTCACATGGAATGAAAATGGTTCCATTCCTATTTTAATTATTTATTATTCTATAAACAAGAAGAGAATTGTGGGGTATTTTGAGAAGAATAGAGTAAGCCAAAGATCTTGCAATACTAATTTATGTCATAGTATTTGTTGCAAATCCATTTTTTCTTTAATTATTGATTTCATATTTAAGAAGAAAATGTTGAAGTACTATAAGTTGGGTTTTTCCATATTTGTTGCTTTGGGTACACCTTGTGTTCTTTATATTGAATGTGTGTTTTTTCTTATTATTATAGCTTATCTTTGATATTCTTAGCTTATTTCAATATTTTGAGTGGTATTCTTATGTCAAAAGAAATCATCACATAACAAAAGATAATTACATGGTATTTTTTTATAATTTGGAAGATATAATGTGATGAACTATCTGATAGAATGTCTAGAATGATTTCCATATCATATTGGTATCAAAGTACTGTACTTCATGGTTTTTGTGGGATATTTTAGGATACAAAAATTTGTCATTAAGAAATCTCAAACCCTAGGATTGGGAGGAAAAACAAATAGTTGGGAAAAAAAGCTAGACTTTAATGATGTATTGTAGCTAGCATGAGAGAGTTGCTAGTACACTTGCATAATCACCTTCATTATTATCATTAGTTTCTTCTTAGAGCTAGATTTCCATTTATAATCAGTTTTTTAGTTTAAATTCAATCTCAACCATTAACTAAAGATTGGTCTCTAGATAAAAAAAAAACTAGCATCCATGCAATATTTTGTACACACTATATTTTGTAAATGCGTTTTCAATTATTGCACATATGGATGGAATTGGATATTTATCCTTAAGAAACAAAAATTGTATGATTGGGTGGAAAGACATTGTAGCCCAATATAGGAGTGATGTGTAGAAGTAATGTAAGAAATTTTGTCAATATTTTTACATGTTGGCTTAATATGTTGAATTTATATTAATATATCCAATTTATAATATGTAAAATATTGGTAAACATTTACATGTTGGTTAAACGTAATAAAGAGCCCAGTATGGGGGAGATGTCAGACTTAGCCTTCCGCCATGACTATTCTTAGCCTTGCAAATGTCAAGGGTTAATTAGTTCCACCTTAAATGTTTTACCTTTATCTTAGTTCAGGGTTTTCCCCTTAGTTACTCTTTCCAGGCTATGCTTGAATAGAAGCATTCCCAATGGCCATAATTGGGAGATTTGTTGCATGAAGAAAAATCTTGATATTGTAAATTATTTAAGGAATTTTGAGAGCTATTCGGCTACTAGTAACTGATCTGTCCAGCTTCCAATGGTTGGGCCTCTTTCATTATGATAAAAAAAAATGTTTTTATATCGAGTTACAGCGCCTATAATGCTAAAAAAATGTATCCAATGCCTCCAAAATAGTCAAAAACCTCTATTTGGGCTCTTTTTGATCCAAAATGGTAAAAAACTGAATCAGTTATGCTCCAATGAATTTTTCTACGAACTGTCCTACAATTCTCACTTCCCTACTATCTATCCTACATTTTCTGCATTTTTCAGCCACGTGGGGCAAATTGTGGAAGAGTTAAATGCACTATGACAACCTCAAACCACATAAAAATACACTAGTTTGTGTGTTCTCTACCGTTGATTTCGGTTCGTTTTAAAAAAATGTTGTGCCAAAGTTTCAAACCATCCTCCATTTGAATTGTGGTTCTATTGTTACTCATGGTCGGGTCGTTGGTTCCCGTCAGTGGTTAGACTAACCGTGATACATAAAAATTCATTGCCAAAACCTATCACACTTCATCGCCGAAGTTATAACCTAGGTTGAGGTTGGATGTTTAACTATCATGGTTGGGTTTCTTAGAACCCAACCCAAGTCAGGTTATTCTCCCATCTGCCGGTTTGAACCATAGCATCAAACTGTAACCACAACATGTTCACATGCCATGACCTGTCAACCGGTGACCTGGTTCTTAACTCGCCATGACATATATCATAACCTCCATCATTAATTGTTGCAATGTGACACATGTCAAAATATTAAAATTTCATTTTACAAATTGTTCAGAACTTTAGGTTGTGAGAAGGTTTGATTGCATATATTCATATCACCTTCTCGTTACATAATCCAAGGCTCATACAAAACTTTGGTTAAGGTTTAATACTACGTGGTAGCGTATATATAACATAAATTTTTGGGCCAGGGTTAGCTCCATACCCCCTCGTTTGTTGCCACATGGTGTGCTTGGTGGACCAGGGTTTAGGGGTTAGCCCTTGTCCCCACCCCCGACACCATAGTTATGAAATATTAATTAGGTAATTTCTCTATAGGTTATTAAAAACCAATGTAACGGGAACGATGGAAAGCATGGTTTTTTTGGTAGGAGGTCTCGTGCTCGAACCCTATGGGCTACTCAGCCTCCATAACAAAATTTTACTTGGTCATCTAGAGGCCAGGTGACAAACTCTGATTACCCCACGTGGTTCTTTCTGATTGGTCCAACACACCAGTTCATTAACCAATCAAATAACACCACAAGTGGCCAATAAAATTTTTCCAAGTGGTGACCCCTCATTGGCTAATGGATTACAGGTCACCCTACCAAGTCATGGTCTAATGAGTAATACGAACTGTTGACTGAGCATCCCTGCATCCCAATTCCAAATTTTTTTGATATTTCTCAATTCAGAAAGAACACAATATCGGGAGCATATGATCTCGAATTTGAGTGAAACGAGTTGTGCCAGATTTAAGACGACGAGATCTACATTTTGGCATTGGTTTCGAGCCAATATGAGAACTATGAATTTTGAGAATTAAATTGATACACCAGATCAATGACACTAGTTGATAATCCCTCGTTTACAACATAGTGATATTTTTTCTTCATTGTAGAAAATAGATACGTATGAGTGTTTTGTTGAGTTGTTTTTGTTAGATTCAGACTGAGTTTTCCCCTAAATTTCATTTGTAATTTTTACAACTTTAATTCCGAAACTTAGATGCATAAATGTGCTTATGTTGACTTAATGTGGCTTGACTTGGTACAATATTGTTAGTGATTACTTGTTTTTCTTCATTTTCAAAGATTCAACAATATTTATTGTGCCGAGAGGCACATTCTACATCCCAGTATGACCTCGCTGTGTAAGTATGTCGAAAGCCAAAAAAAATGTCGACTTGAACAATTGCTTACATAAACATATAAATGAACAATTAAAAATCTATTAAAAATAAATTTAAATGATATAAACTTAAAATATGAAGAGTTTACTAACACTCAAAAAAAGAGATATGGTAAATAAATAAAATATGGTAAATACGTAAAAATATAAATAAACCATAGGTATGGTAAATAAATAAAACCACTTTTTATATTACTCAAGAGGTATGGTAAATAAATAAAACTGATTTTTATATTTACTCAATAAACCACTTTATATTTACAACAACTCAAAAACAGGTTTTATTTAGGTGAAGCCTATGGGACAAATTATTATTAATACCATGGGCCAAATACCATGGGACAAATTATTAATAATACCATGGGAAAATACCATGTGCCAAATAATATATTTATAAAATAGGTATGGTAAATAAGTAAATATAAAAGAGGTATAAAGAGGTAAGGTAAATAAATAAAAATATATCAAATACGATTAGAAATCAAGATCTAATTATATATGAAGTATAAGGGTAAAATACCATGGATCAAATTATTATTAATACCATGCAAAAACAAAACATTATTAACCCTAACATTAATATTAAAATATTAATATTATTAAATTTAATATGTTTATATTAATAGAATATTAAATTTATTATATTGTAATATATATTAATATATCATGATATATGATAGAGGTGGAGAAATAGGGGGAGTGACAAGGGCGATATGGAGATAAATTGAAGGAGAAGGGAGAAGAGGAATGAAGAGAGAGAGAGTGAGAAGAGTGAGAGAGTTAGAGAAGGGTAAGAGAGGGAGAGGGAGACATAAATATGGAGGTGGGAGAGAGATAAGGAGAGAGGGAGGGAGAAGGAGAGAGGATTGGAGGGTGGAGAGTGAGAGAGAGAGAAAGAAGGGGGAAGGGAGAGGGAGGTAGGAGAGAAAGGGAGAGAGAGAAAGGGTGATAAGTGGAGGAGATAAGGAGGGATAGCGAGATGGAGCTAGAGGCGGAGCGAGGAAAGGAAGAAGAAATAAATAGAGAGGGAGTGACAAGGGAGAGATGGAGAGAGAGTGTGTATGCTTATGGGTGGGATAAAGATACATAGGAGTGATGGAGACAAGGGGGAGAGAACGAGAAAGGAGGAGTGATGGATACAAGGGGGGAGAGAAGGATAAAGGGATAGAAATAGTAAGATAGTTGGAGAGTGAGATAGAGTGATGGGGGAAGAGAGAGGATTGGATGACAGAGAGAGACAGAGAAAGAAAGAGAGCTGGGGGGTCAAACAGAAGGAGGTGAGAGAGGAATGATGAGAGAGAGGAAGAGAGTGATGGGGGAAGAGATGATTGTAGGAGAGAGAGAGAGAGAGGAAGGAAAAGGGAGGGGACTTGAAAGAGAGGAGGAGAGAGGGAGGGATAGAAATATGGATTTGGAGGGGGAGAGAGGGAGGGATTGAGAGATGGAGAGAGAGAGAGAGATCGGGGAAGAGAAAGGGAGGTAGGAGAGAAAGGGATAGAGAGGAAGGAAAGGAGAGGGGACTTTAAAGAGGGGAGGAGAGAGGGAGGGATAGAAATATGGATTTTGAGGGGGAGAGAGGGAGGGATTGAGAGATGGAGCTGGATGAGGAGAGAGGGATGGAAGAATAAATACATAGAGAGTGAGTAGTGGAGAGAGAGGGGGAGTGACAAGGGAGAGATGAAGAGGGCATGTGTATGTTTTGGGGTGAGATAAAGAGACAAGTAAGGAGATATGGAGAGAAGGGGGGAGAGAATGAGAGAGAGAGGCATATGGTAACATAGTTGGAAGGTGAAGATAGAGAGAGAGGGGGGGGGGGAGAAAGGAAGAGAGAGAGAGTGAAGAGAGGTAGGGAAAGAGATATGAATATGGAGAGGGAGAGAAGGGGAGGTAAGAATAAAGACATAGAGGGTGAAAGGTGGAGAGAGAGAGAGGGAGTGATAAAGAAGATGGAGAGAGAGGGAGAAAGGGTAGCAAGAAGGAAAAGAGAGAGAGAGAGAGAGAGAGAGAGAGAGAGAGAGAGAGAGGAGGAGGAGGAGAGAGTGATAGATAGATAGATATATAGATTGGAGAAAGAGAGTTTATGTTTTGGAGTTGATATAGAGAGATAGAGTGAGATATAGATATAGATGTAAGGTGAAGAGAAAAAAGATAGATGGAGAGAAGGAGGGAGGGACAAGGAAATTGATAGATATGGAGTGAGAGAGAGTGTGTGTATGGTGGGGTGAGATAAAGAGAAAAAGGAGAGATGGATGGATATATAGATATATATGGGGGAGAGAGGGAAGAAGGTTTCCTGCAGTAGATGCATTGATTTCAGTGTAGATGGTGATTTCTAATCCTATTTGATTTCTTGCACTAGATGAATTGATTTTGGTGTAGACGTTGATTTCTAATGATATTTGATTACTTACACCAGATGGATTGATTTTAATGTAGATGATTTCTAATCCTATTTGATTGCTTGCACTAAATGCATTAATTTCAGTGTAGATGATGACTTCTAATCCTATTTGATTGATTTCACTCGATGCATTAATTTTAATGTAGAATTTGATTTTTGGTTATATTTGATTTCTTTCACTAGATGAATTGATTTCAATGTAGATTATTTTTAATCCTATTTGATTGCTTGCACTGAATGGATTGATTTCAATGTAGATGGTGATTTCTAATCCTATTTGATTCCTTTCACTAAATGCCTTGATTTCAGTGTAGATGGTGATTTCTAATCTTATTTGATTGCTTGCACTAGATGCATTAATTTCAATGTAGATGTTGATTTATAATTATATTTGATTTCTTGCACTAAATGCATTGATTTAAATGTAGATGTTTTAACTAAATGCATTGATTTAAATGTAGATGATTTATAATCCTATTTGATTCCTTGCACTAAATGCATTTATTTCAGTGTAGATGGTGATTTCTAATCCTATTTGATTGCATGCACTAGATGTATTGATTTCAGTGTAAATGTTGGCTTTAAATCCTATTTTCCTACTTGCACTAGACTCATTTATTTGAGTGTAGATGTTGATTTCTAATCATATTTCATTACTTGCATTAGATGCATTGATTTAAGTGTAGATGTTGTTTTCTATTATTATTTGATTTCTTGCATTAGTTGCATTGATTTCAGTGTATATGTTGATTTCTAATTTGATGTAATTGGATGTATGATGGTACATTAATTTTAAAGTCATTGGATTAATAGTGTGTGTTCAATGATTTCAGTGTAAGCACAAAAAATTATTGACAATGTACATTGATTTTTGTGTTATAATAATTCAACCGATTAATATTGGAGAGCAAGAGAGACAAGGTATGATGTTTACTACAACAGCACGAGATAAATATTTAAATGGTTTATGATTCTAGGTGTCCTTTTCAAATAATCAATATGAAAATATGACAAAACTAACATGGATGAAAATAAGAATAGTAGAAGAAAATAGTTTGAAATAGATCACAATGAAGACTATTTGTAATTTACTACATTCTTATTATTCACGATTTCTATCATTCAATATTATTACATTGTCGCTTTGCATTCAAAATTTTATTTCATCATTAAAGTTATTTTACAATATTTATCATCTCAACAAACTGAGGTAACTAATCAAATTTAAAATTAAGCATATGTTCCTCATATTATCAATAAAATTAAGCATATGTTCCTCATATTACCGATAGATTTTCCTTGGTCGCACATGACTGAAACTAGCTTAGATCCATCTTAACTCCGGATCTATCAAGCGTCGAGAGAGATCAAATCTCTCGAGGTGAAAACCTTTCCTCAAGTTTTGCACTCAAAAAAGAGGTTTTCACCTCGAGAGATTTGATCCCTCTCAGCGCTTGATAGATCCAGAGTTAAGATGGATCTAGACTGGTTTATATATAATTCAGGTTCATTCTTACTGGTTTTTGTTACAAAAGAATAATCTTAGAGGAGGAAGATATTTATAGTTTCTGTTTGTAATTATTTTAGGCAATCTAGTACAATTCTCTTTCTTACATATATTATTAATCTCTATCGTTGGTCTTCTCTTTCCCTTATGCCTGAAACTCTTCCTCTATCTATTGACAATTGATTCAACTTGAGGAACTAATCTGGTAGAACTCTCCACAGACTTTAGGTCTATATTTGGTATAAAAGTTGTTATTCTCTGTGTTTATACAATTTCTGATAGTTCTCTTTTGAATGGATGCCTGGTTTTGTGCGTTATGATCAACCACAACCACAACCACAACCACTCACTCTAAGGTATCCATAGGTAACCAACATCCTAACAAATTTTGTTTTCTTATGATTGAAAGAAATGTATTTAATTTTAATATTCTTTAACAAATGACTTTATGAATTTTTTTTTTATAATTTACTATTCCAACACGATATTCAATCTTCTAAAAATTTCTCTGCTACAATTTCTTTGGAAATACATACAAAGAAATTTACTTAAGCAATTAAGCATTTCTAACTAATGCAATTCTAACATTTTGCTTTAACAAAATTACCAAGTTCACTATAGTAAAAAGAAATAAAAAGTAACATCCACAATCACTCAAAGTGTCACATATATCTTGAATAATATATCTCATGAGTTATGAGTAAATATTTTTAATATTGACATATATTAATAATTAAAAAAATCAGATTAAATTGCTCTCATAAAATAGCTCAATACATATGTTATATAATCTCTATGATATTTAAAAATACAATTTAAACAATAAAAACATACAAATTGTTTTTGCACTCTAAAATAAGTTTGCACTTCAATTTTTTGGTTATTTTAAAATGGGTATTATTACATGACATTGCAAAAACAATGTGTATAAAAAAAAATTGTATTATAAGTTATAATAAAGAGTAAAAAAATATACTATAAACGTTAATATATGTAACTAATAAAATAAAAATAAAATATTCTCTAAATAAAAAAATATGTTAGAGATATTTATATTATTAGATTCATATTTAAGATGAATCTTAATTTGCTGATACTTGTCTTCCAACTAACTACTTTGGCTTTCTCTCCTAAAGCACCCAGCATGTACATGTTCGCCTTTGGTTGTGTTTTACCTTTACTTGCCACATTTGATGGTGATTCATTTGCTATTGCCTTTTGACGTTGATGGTGATTCCAGATCCCCCTTCGCGCAATTCAGGGCACTCTCCAAATCCCTTATTCTCTCCTGAAGATGCCCATTTTCTTCTCTACATTTGTTCATTTCACTCATCAAACAATTGTTTTTCTACTTGACGATTATGTTTGCCTCTGCATCGTCTAGAAGCTCGTTTCGTAAATCAACTAGCTGACGTCGTAAATCAAATATCTGGATTTCTTTCCTCTCATCCATTTTCCTCGAAGACTCGAGATCGTTGTTGGCAGAATCTAGGGCTGTTTCAAGCTCCCTCAATCTTCCCTTAAGATTTATTTTTTCTTCTTCTGAAACCAATGATCTTCTATCCATTTCACATTGTAAGGAGTTCATTTCCTTCTCTAGAGACATTTTTGCAGCTGCAAGTGATTGATTTTGTAAATCGGCATATAGTGATTCGAACTCTATCCTCTGTTCTTCCTTTTCATGCAATACTTTGTCATGTGTTTCCTGTAGCTTCCCAAACTTTATGCTCAGCTCCTCAACTTGTTTGTTAAGTCTAACATTTTCAGCCATAGATTTTTCAGCTCTCTGATTTTGCTTTTGGAGGAAACACTTGGTACTGTCTAACTCCTCCTGTAGCATTTCATTCTGCTTTTTAAGACCAACTTCTGTTATCTTGAACTTGTGTTGTTGAATTAAATATGCGTTTTGTTGGACACCTTAAATATGTGTTTCCAATGTGGCGATTCTTATAACGGGGACACTTTTCCCGGCTGGGAGATTTTATCATAAACTCTGACTTTGCTACAATTGAATTTTACTTTTACTTCATCTTTTCCTGCAGGAGAAACTCTTCGCCCACGGCCTGTGCCTTTGCCTATACCTCTCTCCCATCTTATCGTTTCACAACTGGTGAAAGGTTAACAACAGAAATGAAATGAAAATATGAAGAGCTTTGGCAAATGGCGTGAGAGAATAGACAATCTAAAAAAAATAAATGTACCCACTTCGTACGCTAACACCCTGTATTTAGTAAATGACAAATGTAATATGACCGAAATTAGTGATAAATAAATACACATGCCTTCAAATCAAAATAATTTTGAATAGAGATTGGCCGACGGCTCATAAATCAATTAAAATTAAAACAATCTCACATCGTTCATTATAGTATATTTGGTCGGTAAAAGGATAATGTGTTCCCTTTGCTCCACCCATGGGTGGCAAACCAATCACATATCATGGTTGGTTTCTGACATTTTTCTTGGTGTTTATCATATTTTAGTTTGAACAATATTTATATTTATATTTAGAATAAGTGATGTATTACACAATTTTATTGAATTTTTGTTAATGGCATGAGTTATTTTTTAAAATGTATTGGTTTTATATTTTTGTATATCTATAAGAAGTTGATTTTGAGTTTAATTTTTTTTTGGCGCTTTTGTACTGTTACCATTCACATAAAATTTTATGGGTTGATTTTTTTATCAATGGCGATGATACTTGGATGAATGCTCAATTTCGTATTTTTCTTTAGGGTTCATATATACAAGTATTCAATGAATTGATTATAAGTTTTGTGGCTAGTGAGTTCATTTTTATGAATTACATGTATTTGATATATTGGTTTATATACAAGTATTCATTGAGTTGATTATAAGTATTGTGGCTAGTGAGTTTATTTTTATGAATAGCATGTGTTTGATATATTAGTTAAGGATCCATGCTTAGTCAAAGTTGGCCTTCAGTTTCAACCCCCCATAGTACTGGTGCATTGCTATAACTCAACATACAACTCCATGATTAGAATTTCGCCAAATGACATAGGTACATTGCCAAATGCCTTACTGTAGAATTTTGGCTAAAGGGACTCATATCAATAAGACATGGTAATCCCCTCATGGTACTCATGCACCATCACAACTACATATATAGCTCCATGGATTAGATTTTTACCAATAATGTGGGTACCTCAATAAATGCTTTAGTTTAATAAGGGCCTCTATCCGTCGATAGTTATTCTTGCATTTTATCATCCCAAAATGTTTGTGCTATGTCACCACTGCACATACAACTCCAAGATTTCATTTAATACAAATGATGTGGGTACCTTGCTAAATATTATATTTTAATAGTTTGGTTAAGGACTTATATCCATAGGTAACTAGTTTTGAGTTGATAAACCCCATGGCACATAATTTTAGCATAAATTCAGTAATCAATATAATACATGGAATGGAACATTTCTCTTATAAAAATAATTTTACTAGCTATGACCTCTCCACGTTCCACCCCACCCTAGATCGTGTGATTCATGTATTTCAACCATGGGTCAACCTCGAGTTTGAGTTGCAACTCCACAGGCACTGGTAAATTGAAACAAGTGTACCTCCATGGGCAAGATACCAACCTAGTAGCCATGCATCTCCAAGTCTTCAGGCACCTTCTAGGCTAACTACTAAGGTTCCAACCCAAAAGTCAAGCTGCTCCAAGCCACTAGGCACCCTTTAGACCACATCAACTACCAATATCACAACCCAACAATCATGTTGCTCTAGGCCTATAGGAACCATCGAGGTTAACTTCCAAGGTGTCAACCAAACAATTATGCTTCTCTAGGTTTGTTTAATCTTCCTCCATGGATAAACAGAAACACCTCCTAGTTGCTATCAAAACCCTTGCTCAAGGGTCACCAAATAGTTGTTCATGATAGAAGTCCCTTCTGCACATTCCTTTGAATCATAATAGTCATATTCATAACAATAAAAATGATCATAATAATCTCCATAAGGCTTGTTGGAAAGTATACATATATTTTTCCCCTACTACATTATCTCTCTCAACCATTTGGCACATCAAAGCCATGTGGCCCCTGGGTGTCCACATCATCAGCCCTATGTCGCCATGGATTTGCATGCCCCCATACTCTTACTGTGGAGTGGCTCTCTATCAAACCTATTTTATAACTTTTCATTATGAAAATATGTACATTAGTTATATCATATCATCATCCTAGTCCACTGGCCACATAACCAAAACTGACATCCATGCTTGGGAATGTTTGCCCCAATCTACATATACATAGGCACACATGCCTACAAAATGTCTCCTAGCTGACCAACCTAATAAAAAAGGTATATATATTTACATCATAAAATTTTAGGGGTATCACAATCATCCCCTCATTATTTGATGCACCATACTTAGCACCACATATATATAATACATCAATAAAGAGGATGATGGTACTCTTCCCTCATGGTTTCTTCCTGCTCCCGTGCGGTTTCATCAGGATGGACGAGGGTCCATTGTACCTTTACCATGTCAATGGATTGGTTCTTGAGCACCTTGATTCGCTTGACCAAGATTTATATGTGTTGCACCTGGAAATCGCCCTCTAGTTCCATGTGGGCCATATGCTAATGAATTACATGATTAGTAGTAGGAATATACTTTTTAAGCAAAGATACATGGAATACATCAAGAACATGCATGGATGTAGGCAAAGAAAGACTACATACAATTGAATCAATCCTCTCTAGGATCTCAAATGGTCTTGAATAATGTGTTTGTATGCTAGGTCCCTATATTACTAGTGTAGTCCCTTATTATTGTTAGTGTAGCCCCCTTATTCTTATTTTTGTACCCCTATATTCCCAATATTTTTATTGTTGTGCCCC
Source organism: Pinus albicaulis (assembly GCA_034641835.2). Classification (NCBI taxonomy): domain Eukaryota; kingdom Viridiplantae; phylum Streptophyta; class Pinopsida; order Pinales; family Pinaceae; genus Pinus; species Pinus albicaulis. The sequence goes on from CM076576.1 coordinate 448,440,718, forward strand.
ATAAAAGCCCACTATTGTTATTATTGTTCCCTTACATTATTATTGTTAGGTCGGCTAGGATTACACTGTGACCCCATGGACTCTAGTATATAGAAAGGATGTTTTTCCATTTGTATCCTCTAAGAATTGTTTATTTATTTAATATAAAGGATTCCCCCCCCCCTCGAAGAGGCTAATTTATAAGTCATCGATATCTCTTTTCTTCTATTTTGTGAGATGGTTTCATAACATTTGGAATCAGAGCTTTGAATTCTAGGGTTTTGCTGCTTCAAACATGTCATCATGGAATTTTTGTTGATCAGTGGTTGTCATTGATGTCAACCCAAGTAGCACCAGGGGCTACCCAAATATTGCATGGTAATTTTGACCTACCAAATTACTATATTTTTACCTATCAAGAATATTTTTGATTGTTTCTAGTTGTCAAGATGTTTCCGTTGATATATGGCACACCATGTAATTCTTCATGGTTTGAGAGATATTCATGTTTGAAGTTTGTAACCCCAGTTAGTGGGCCAAAACCCCATGGTGTTGTGGCATGGGTCATTGAAAAGTCAATAATTAATAATTTTTAAGCTCCTAAAATCCCTCCCACGTTCACTTGTTGACGACCCTCTCAACCTAATAATTTATATAAATTGTGTGATCATCATATCCTCCTCATGCAAGGATTTCACTACCTCAAACAGGTCATCATGGAATTTGTGCTATAATGTTTTTTCTACAAAGGTTCAAAGCTGAAATTTTTATGCAGCGAAGCAAAAATCATGAGGAAGCTCCTGTAAAAATTTCAGATCAAGATGCGTAATATTTTCGGAGATATGATCTGCGGAAGTCAGTGTTTTTGCAGGCTTCTGAACTTCATCTCAAAAAAGTGACCTTGGGGAAATCGTCATAACTCTCTCTTTGAGTATCTGATTGGAATTCTGTAAAAAGTGGTGAATATGGAACAGACTTAATTTTTCGTTGTATTAATTTCAGAGCTGAATGAAGAAACAATGATACGTGGCACACTATACAAGTTCGCTCTACAGAACTAGTCCATAATTAGGGCATTGTGAGAGATTGGGAATAACTCTCTCTTGAAGAATCCAAATTGGATCAAACCCATGGCATTGTAAATAGGACTCAGAGGACTACTACAGGACCAAAAATCACATATTGGGGATCTAAAATAATAGAGATACACGAGATTCAATATCGAGCTCCTAGAAGGCAAGAAAAAGCTAGATCATGTGTTGTCAAGGGCCACAAAGGACTAGAATTTCTAGGGAAGAAAAGAAAAGAAAGGTGTAGCAGAGGGTAGCATTACAAGAGTAGCAATCAAGGTGCAGAACAGTAGCAAGAATTTCACCACATGAAGTCTTCAATTGAGTAGCACTGCATATAATAATTATAAAGGTATCATTGTACTAAGTCATTGTAAAAATTGTACAAGTGTCTATCTGCAAAGAATTGAAGGGGCAGTTTCGGGAGGTCTAGGATCATCATTAGGTGGTTGTGTCATATTTTGGGTAATGGTCTAGTGTGTATTCTTCTTCTATATCATTCTATATCACTGTAAAGTGGACCATTTTCCCTGATATGGGAGTCCATTCTTCTTTTATTCTTCTATAGGGTGGTAGGGTGGTGCTAGGCTGGTGCATGAAGTCACCAACATGTTCAAGCCTATGAAAAATTCAGGGTGGTAGGGTGGTGCTAGGGTGAGATGTAGCTAATTGGGTGTTGGGGCATCCATTCAGTTGACTACTAAATAATCTTGGGCATTGGAGCGTCCATCTAGTGGGAGCTGGAGAAGAATGATTTTCTCGAATCTAGGAATTTGGAGCATTATTTTCAATTGGAGTTGAATATTAAATAATTATTAGAAAATCATTCAGATGGTTTTTGTCCTGGAGAGGGTTTCCACCTTAAAAACTGTATGCAGTTGTGTGCCTTTTGTTTACTGTTATCATTGTACAAACACTGGTATTAATTGAAGATTAACTAATGCTCTAAAAAATTAATAATAATACCAATTGAAAGGAATATTGATTCACCCCCCCTCTTAGTATTTCCAGCAATTGGTATTAGAGCTTGGTTCCTTCAATAGCAGTTTAACAGCTAGAAGGAGGTCATGGAGCATACCAAAAATGGTGCACCTATGTTCAATGAAAATAATTATGCACTCTGGAAAGGAAGAGTGGAGGTATATCTCTTGGTGCAAGGTTACGAAGTATGAAACACTGTTCAAAATGGATTTAGATCAACCGTAGATGAAAAAGGTAAGAAGAATTTGGTAAATGATGAAAAAGAAAAAAATATTACTATCATTAGACTTATTGAATATTCTTATCATAAGGTGTTGGGTTGTAAAACTGCCAAAAATGTATGGGAAAAGCTTGAGAATATATATGCCAATGACTCAAATGTCAAAGAAGAAAAGCTTCAAATCTACAAAGAAAAAATTGAGCAAATCAGAATGAAAGAAGCTAACAACATTGCTACATACTTCCAACACGCTGGTTGGGAGAGCCTATTGACGAGAAGACTATTATATGAAATATTCTTAGAACATTACTAGGGATATTCAACCCAAAGGTATCGGTCTTATAATATAGTGCAAATCTAGAAAAACACAACAAAGAGGAATTACATGGACTTCTCATAGAATATGAAGTGAGACTTGATGAAGAAGAGGGTACTTGGTATCTAGAAACTGTGTTCATTGCATCTAAGAAAACCAATAAGGAGAAACAACCTTCAAAGGCACAGACCTTCACCTACAAGTGTGAAGAAAAGGAAGATGATGAAGAAGGCCTTTCAGATGGAGAATATGCTTACTTTACAAGAAAACTAAAAAATGGTAAGGGAAAATTCAAAGGTAAACTTCTATTGATATGTTTCAGTTGTGGTGAGGTTGGGAATTTCATAGAAAATTTTCCAAACATAAGTGATGGAAACTCAAAAGAAAATAAAGGCTTTAAGAAATTAAACAAACAAAGAAAAAATAAAGGATTCAAAAGGAACTTTCTCTCTAAAGAAGGCACTTCATCATCCGATGAAGATAATGAAAGCAAAGAAGAAGCCAATGAGAGTGTATTTTTTATGGCCAAACACATTAAACAAGAGGTGTCAAACAACAAAGAAGAAGGGTTGACCATGGAAAAATTTTCTAAGGAGTAAATCAAGCTTATAAAAGAGCTCAAGGCTGAGAATATTCATTCCAATACTCTTGAAGAACAAATTCAAGGTCTCAAAATTGAAGTTGAAGAACACAAATGTATTGAAGAGTCACTTCAAAAGAAGCTGGAAGAAAGAAACCAAGAAAGGGAAGCATTAAAAGCCAAAGTAGTCTTGCTGCGCAAGGAGGTGAAGAAGGGAAAAATTTTCTAAAACTATGCCAATAGCTCAAGGGCATTGGAAGAATTCATCAACAATCAACAATCTTACAACTATAGAACTAGCCTTGGTTACAAAGAAGAAGAAGTAGGACCTTCTACAACAAAAAAAAATGAACCTATGAGATCTGACATGCATGTAGACTTCATTGGACAAGATTCGAAAAAAGAGCCTTCGAAGACAATTCCTCGACAAACATTTCCATCTAGGTACCAACATATTTTTTATGGCTATTGTTATTCATGTGGAAAATTTGGTCATAAAGCTATAGAATGTCGCACGTACCCTAGGAACCAATTCAATTCTAGGAGATCTGTCAAATATGAACCTCCTAGGGCTCAACGAAACATCAATAGATTTGAATAATATTGAATGCTAAAAATGTTGAAACTTTGGACACATAGCCAGAGACTACAGAATTGAAAATCCTCCTGAAGAATCTTCAAAGCCACAAAATGAACATACATGGAAGAAGAAGAAGATTGATAATTGTGCTCTCACTCTCAAGGCTCAAAACAACAAAGATGTGTGGTATTTTGATAGTGTTTTCTCAATGAAAATGACCGGAGGTAGAAATAAATTTGTATCTCTAAATGAGAAGAAGGATGGAACTGTGTCCTTTGGAAATTATGGATCTTCAAATGTTATAAGATCAAGCACCATCACTCTTAGAAGCAAAGATGCTCTAGCCAAGAATGTTCTATTGTTTGAAAACATGAATCACAATTTGCTCATTGTTGGAACAATGTGTGATCAAGGACACACAATACTATTCAACTCCACAAATTGTGTAATCAGAAAAGGTAGGTATGGTGAAATTGTGGCTACAATAAGTCAAGCTCCAAATGACATATATGTTCTAGATGAAGCAACTAAAGCACGTCTACTAACTAAAGACGATGATATAATATTTGGTAGCAATGATGATCGACTAAGTAAGAACTTTTCTACAAAGATGAAAAGTGAGTTTGAGATGTCTTTACTTGGTGAGCTAACATACTTCTTAGGGATTCAAATATCTCAGCAAGAGAAAGGAATATTTATATTTCAAGCCAAGTACATCAAGGAAATTCTCAAGAAATTAAAAATGGAATATTGCAAACCCATCCTTACTCTGATGGTAACAGGTTGCAAATTGAGTATAGATGACTCATCTAAGGATGTGGATTTGAGGTTGTATAGATCTATGATTAGTAGTCTTTGATATGTAATAGCCTCCTGACCAGATATTATGTAAGTAGTTGGACAAGTAGCAAGATTCCAAGTAGCACCAAAATAATCACATATTATTGTCGTCAAAAGAATTCTTTGATATCGAAATGGAATAGTAGAATATTTCTTGTGGTATCCCAAGGGTAACAATCTCATTTCAAGCCAAAAGATGCAAATTAGCTAGGAAGTGTTGATGATCGTAAGAGTACTCATGAAGCATTTGAATATTTTTGCTAGAATCTTGGGATTCTCCCAAGTTCTCATTAGATTTTCCTTATTCAGAATATAAAGGGGGAATGGAAGTGTGTACAGGTCTATAGGATGGTTATGTGTCAGGGGGAGTTACCCTTTTCCATTGATGTCAAAGGGGGAGAGAATGTTGTAGGAAGAGGTGTCATCATCGCAGCGGGAGTACTTGTGTTTCCATCAATGCCAAAGAGGAATATTTTTGATCAATGGTTGTCATTGATGTCAACCCAAGTAGCACCAAGGGCTACCCCGATCTTGCACGGTAATTTTGACCTACCAAATTACTATATTCTGGGTCAAGAATATTTTTTATGGTTTCTACTTTTCGAGATGTTCCCGTTGATATATGGCACGCCATGTAATTCTTCATAGTTTGAGAGATATTCATGTTTTAAGTTTGTAACCCTAGTTAGTGGGATAAAACCCCATGGGGTTGTGGCATGGATCATTGAAAAGTCAATAATTAATAATTTTTAAGCTCCTAAAATCTCTCACACATTCACTTGTTAAATACCCTCTCAACCTAAGGATTTATATAAATTGTGATCCTCATATCCTCCTCATGCAAGGATTTCACAATCTAAAACAGGTCATCGTGGAATTTGTGCTATAATATTTTTTCTATGAAGGTTCAAAAGAAGAAATTTTTATGAGGCGAAGACGAAATCCTAAGGAAGCTCCTGTAAAAATTTCAAGTCAAGATGTGCAATATTTTCGGAGATATGATCTATGGAAGTAAGTGTTTTGGTAGGCTCCTAAAACTCATCTCAAAGAAGTGACCTTGGTAAAATCGTCATAAATCTCTCTTTGAGTATCAGATTGGAATTTTATAAAAATTTGTGGATAATGCATAGACTTTAGTTTTCTCTGTATCAATTTCAGAGCTGAATTAAGAAACAATGATATGTGGCACACCATAAAATTTCTCTCTACTAAATTAATCCATAATTAGGGAATTATGAGAGATTAGGCATAAATTTCTCTTGAAGAATCCAAATTGGGTCAGACCTATGGCATTGGAAAGAAGAATCAGATGAATACTATTGGACCAAAAATCACATATTTGAGGCCTGAAATAACAGAGATACACCAAATTCAATATCGATCTCCAATGATCTCCAACTAATATCGATCTCCAATGATCTAGGTTTGTCTAGGTTTGTCTTAGTTGAGTTAGGTTAGGCTATTAGTATGAAATAAGGTCATGAAATTCATTAAATTTAAAAGATTGAATATATTTTAAAGGGTCTAAATGATCATTGGTAATGCAATGAATGTCTCATCAAGGTAAATTTCAAAAAAATCTGATTGCATGGGTAAAAACAGGTAATTTTGTGTCACTTGGAAATTTTTTCTAGAGCCTGCAGCATATTCAGTGTAAAACATTATGTTTTCACTATAGAAGTGCTTGGTAGTTCCATAGCGAAATTTTTCCTCCCAATAACTGAAAATGTTACGAATTGTGTCTTTTTTGCTAATGGTGGGATAAGACGTATCCTGTCATAATTCCAATGGTTAGAGCAAACTTGGTCATCATAGTAATTTTTAGTTATATGTCATGATGTGTTGAAGTTGCAACAAGGAACAATGAAATTGGCATCCACAAACAACATGACAGCACCTACACTAGTATGGGACCACAAGTCATGTACTAATGGGTCCTAGCAATACATTAGTGTGAAATTCAATTTATTTAATAAATTGGATATGTGTCAAATTTAATTATCCCTTAATTAAATTAGACAATAAAATGTAATCTTATCTCATAATCACTTGTAATAGTTATCTGAGTGTGATAAACTCAGTTAGCTCATGAAGTTCGAGTTGAGGGTAGTTGGTGAGGCATGCATAGTGATTCTATGTGTTTTAGAGTTCAAGTTTCAGGTAAGTGCATGAGTTTAATGCATGAGTAATCAATTAACTCAGTCAAGTAAGTTAAATTCAGTTGAACTAGTTGTAACTATTTGTTGCACTAATGAGAGATCAAGTGAATTAAATCATATTTAATTCAAAATCAGTTATCTACCATAAAAGTGATTATTTATTATTAATATCTGCATGCATGTCAATTCCAGTGGAGACCTAGTTGAGACAAAGGTTAAAGGGAAGTTAACTATCAATTGTGATATTAGCAGGTTGCCCAAATGCATTTAAAACACCACAAGATGCCCATGATACTCAGTGCAGTTGATGAACGCTGAAATTCCTAAATAATATGGATTTCATTCATCAAGAATTGTGTGACCAAGGCAGGTTGAAGAAAGGCTGAGAATTGGCTAATTGTTGGCCCGATTTTTTCTAGACCAGTGTGAGACGATAGGCAGATTGCAGGAGAGTCTTGTGAGAAGAGTGCATTGTAATTGTTTCATGATTCCTTGTGAAATATATAATGTATGATATAGGGGTTTTGAGAAGTAATCTTTCCTTGGGAAATTATCCGCGTTGTGGTTTGAATTTCTTCTTTATTTACTTATTGTGATTGGCGATCGTGTTTATTTTCTGCAATTTATTTGTAGAAAGATTCAATATATATCTTTAATACATTACTTGATCGGATTAAAACTATTTATATACATATGTTTGTATAATTTGTACATGGTATAGAAGCATGGGAAATCACTATAGTGGAGGAGAAGCTGAGTTTATGACTGAATAGAATTAAAATTTGCAAAAGTATTCTTGGTGTGAAAGGTGGATCATGATCGAAATAGATTTCAATGGCTCTAGATTGGTGTATGCACTCAAGGGAAGCTCTAACTGTATTGCATGGAAATACAGAATGGAGGTAGTACTGGAGGAAAATGGGTTGAAAGAATTCATTGATAATGACATTCCCAAACCCGCTGTAGCAGATGTTGCAAATCTTGATGCTTGGCAAAAGAAGTTTGCAAGGGCAAGGAGGATCTTACTGGAGGGAGTACGAGACCACATTGTCTCAAGTCTCAATGGAAAATCTCCTCCATATGCAATGTGGAAGGCTTTGAAAGATCTATTTTAGAGCAAAAATGATCATAGAAAATTGGCACTGAAGGATAAGATCAAGAAAATTAAAATGGAGAAAGGCGACACTATTCTGGTATACTTGACCAAGTTTTTCCAATGTCGAGATGAGCTTGGGAGTAGGAAATACTATCACGAATGATGACTTGGTGAGCCTAGCTCTTCTAGGACTTCCCAAGATTTGGCATAGTTATGAGGACTCTTTCAATGGGAGGGAGAAGCTTATAGATTGGGAACGACTTTGTTCGGATTTGGTGTAAGAAGAATTCAGGCAAAATACCACGGATGGATCTTCATCTAAGGAAGATAACGAAGAAAATTGTGCCTAGGCTGGTAAGGTGAAGAAGTGGAAAGGAAATAAATCCTATTCCAAATATGAGACTAACGAAGAAGGAAATGAGCGCGACATGTCCAAAGTAAAGTGTTTTCATTGTCACGAGCATGAACATTATGCCACTAATTGTCCACAAAAAAAGAAGAACAAGAAGGCTTTAGGATCTACAGCTGGTGAGGTTTCGGCCTCGCAATTTGATCTTTACTTCTCACTCATTGCATGCATGGTGTCAAGTGCAATGGGATCATGGTGGTACTTGGATAGTGGTGCATCTTTCCACATGACAGGAGACAAAGAAATTTTTAGTAGCTTGGAGGAGAAGGACCTCTAGATGCATATCGAAATGGGTGATGAAGGGCAGTATGGTAATACCGATATTGGTATAGTTACCTTCCAGAGACAGTCAGGTAAACCCTCTCTATTAAAATATGTAATGCATGTATCAGGCTTGAAGAAAAAATTAGTTTCAGTCACAATGTTGGAGGATAGAGGCTATGATGTTGTTTTCAGTGAAGGAAAATACTTCCTTAGACACAAATAAATAGGAAAAGCCAAGAAGATTTAGATTCGTGTGAAGAATCTATACAAACATGATGTAGAGCATTGCGCAACATTGATGGGTAAAGCAGAAAAAGTGGTGAGATGGGATGAGGGTGAGTTATGGCACAAGAGATTGGGCCATCAACACCAAGGAGCTTTGAAGGTCATGCAATGAATTTCTACAGAGCTTCCAAAGGGTACTATTGCACAGATAGACACATGCAAGAGATGTACCATGGGGAAGTATGAGAAATCCATGCAATTTTCCCTTGAGAGGGAGCTTGACTTGCATGCAGATGAGGAACTCTTGGTTCCAAAGAATGAACCTCAAGATGTGGAGCAGCCACGTGTGGAGGAATGGAGTGGAATAAATGACTCAAGGAGATAAATTTCAAGCCAGATGGGAAGAGGGAGTAGATGCAGCTATACCTCCAAGTGTGAGGTGGGGCGATGTGCAAGATTAATCCCAAGAAAAAATTTGGATAGGGCCCTAGAGATGGTGTGTCTCATGGATCGAACTTGGTTACAAGGAGCCCACAATACAGTAGTAGCAGGATCAGTTAGATTGATGCAGTCAGATGTCAGGAGGATATAAATCAGAGTGACAAGTGTCGAATATTGGAGTGCAGATCAGATTTGGCAGCAATGTAGAGTGCAAGGATGCAGATGTAAACAACGTAGAGAATCTAGTAGACATGTGCAGTAGGTACCAGCAGTCAGAAGGCTCTGATGACAAATGCATTATACTGATTCAATTGTTTGGAGGCTATTTAGTTTAATACGTTTTTCATGTGCGAGAAACACTAGAGATGTATTGCATGCAAGAGTTTCATGTGCGAGAAACACTAGAGAAGTGTTGCATGGAAGAGTTTCATGTTGCATGCAAGGAAATTACTTTCTTGTTGAGAGGGAGTGTTGAAGTTTGCAACAACAAACAATGAAATTGGCATTCAAAAACAACATGACATCACCTACACTAGTGCAGGACCACGGGTCGGGTATTGATGGGTTCTAGCAATACATTAGTGTGAAATTCAATTCGTTTAATAAATTGGATATGTGTCAAATTTACTTATCCATTAATTAAATTGGACAATAAAATGTAATCTTATCTCATAATCACTTGTAATAATTATCTGAGTGTGATAAAATCAGTTAGATCATGAATTTCAAGTTGAGGGTAGTTGGTGAGGCATGCAGAGTGATTCTATGTGTTTTAGAGTTCAAGTTTCAGTTAAGTGCCTGAGTTTAATCCATGAGTAATCAATTAACTAAGTTAAGTGAGTTAAAGTCAGTTGAACTATTTGTAACTGTTTGTTGCACTTGTGAGAGATCAAGTGAATTAAATCATATTTAATTCACAATCAATTATCTACCATGCAACTAATGATTTACTATTAATATCTGCATCCATGTCAGTTCCAGTTCAAACCCAGTTGAGACAAAGGTTCAAGGGAAGTTAACTATCAATTGTGATATTAGTAGGCTGCACAGATGCAGTTAAAAAACCACAAGATGCCTATGATACTCAACACAATTGAGGAAGGATGAAATTCCAAAATAATAGGGATTGCATTCATCAGGAATTGCGTGATGAAGTCAGGCTAAGAATTGGCTAAGTGTTGGCCCGATTTCGTCTAGATCAATGTGAGACGATAGGCAGATTGTAGGAGACCCTTGTGAGAAGAGTGCATTGTAATTGTTTCATGATTCCTTATGGAATATACAATGTATGATATAGGTGTTTTGAGCAGTAAGCTTTCCCCGAGAAATTATCTGTTTTGTGGCTTAATTTTCTTGTTTATTTACTTGTTGTGATTGATGACCTTGTTTATCTTCCGCAATTGATGTTTAGAAGGATTCAGTATATAGCTTTAGTAAATTACTTGATCGAATTGAATCCATTGATATACATATGTTTGTATAATTTCTACATATTGTTCCATGTGCATGCGTGTTAATCATATTTCCTTCCATTATTTCACTTTTCCCACTCATTTCCTCTTTCCTAATTTAGCTCGATCCCAATTTGAAAAGCAACACCTTGCCTTTCATCCTTGTAAGTTGTTTGAACCTTTTTCCATAAGTCTTGAGTCTTCGTTTTTTTCTAGTAGTTGTCTTAGGATAGGGGTTACGTGCGTCAAGAAAGGTGCTTGTTGTCTCAACCAATTTTTTAGGTGTTAAAGAGGAAGCAGATCAACATTGTGTTTGAAGATATGGCTCCACATAAAAATCAAAACAAGGGTGGAACTGCCGTCATATAGGAACCCATGGATATGAGGTTGATTGCAGAAGACCCTAATTTCTCACAATCCTTTACAAATGCAAGCTGTATGAGGTTTTCCCAAAAACTACAAGGATATCATGCACAGGTGTCCAAATATTTCAGTGTAAACTTCATTGGTATAGGTTTGAAGGTAGGCATCCTCAATTTTATTGTTTCTCATAATAACATTGCATAGGCAACCGATATTACAAGGTCTGGAGAGGAGTGTTTTAAAGCAAGAAAGTTTAAGCTCCAAAAATGTGATGGATTTCTAAAGGAGGAGCACATAGGCATTGACATGAGATCAGGCATCTCCACGAATTGCCTCAAGGAGAACTATTCAAAACTGCTGATGATGATTCAGAAATATTTCACTTGTGAAGGTACATTTCACATGATATATCAATACCACTTCAAACTATTGCTTCATTTCATAGGTAAAAAACCTCTGTATTTACCATTTTCTTTGTTTAGGAGTTTAGGAAAAATTCCTGACAAGGTGCAAGCTAAACTTGAAAGCAGTGATACTTCTATTTTTCATCATGGCTTAATTAAATTGTTATTTATGGAGGAGTTGAAGAAGTTGAACATGTATTGGTCCACTTTTCTATTTTTGAGTTGGTATGAGGTGGATGTCCTCACTCTTAGAATGACACCTAGTGATTTGAAATGACTGTATTAGTTTTTCTGTGCTAAGGGTCTTTCAGTTTTAAAAACATGTTCATAATTGGTTCGTTAGTTTTCATAGGAATTAAGGAGTTTTTCCATGAATCATAGATGAACTTTAGTGAATTAGAAGCATTAAATAAGTTTAAATAACACTAAACAACAATGTAAAACAGAGAAATAAGTCACCACATGATGTTTACACAGCAGACATGATGAATTAGTTCACCCCTCTTGGGCTACATCTGCTGGTCAAGATCCCAATGGCTTGTCCATATTTAATTATGCTCAAATGTTTTCTATTACATGTAGTTACAGTGATATAATGGTTTTTTTCGTTGCACGAATGGCTTCATAATGCTCCAATTAGTGAAGAATGACTATTCATTCACTTAGAATGGTTCAAAAATTGAGCCTCCTACACTTTTCCCCAATATCTCCTAGGAAAACTCCACTAAATGTGGAGAAATCCAGTTAACTGGAGTTAAATTAGGGTTTACTGCCAAATTTGGCACACCCCTATCTGCTCTGCCTATTAAGCCACACATTAAATGTTATGGCTAGGTCAGTGCCCACATGCACACCCCAAATCGTTAAGTGGATTGGTTGTTAGCGGAACCTCCGCTCGAATTTTCAGTTTACACATATACCATGGATCTATGGGTTATGGGCCCACGTATACAGTCGAAATCTCACCAAGGATCCCTTTAATGGGACTTCACAGTTAAAAAAAAAGGCCGTAATCATATTACAAGCTCATCGCATATTGGAGAGTTTACGACATTGCACGTTGTAACATACAACTAATACCTCTCATCGTTAACAATAAAGCCATCGATGTGAAGTTTTGATCGTAGCACCACATTGCACTCCCAAAAACTTATCACAATTCATTCGAAATCCCTTTTCGCATGTTACAGAACTTAATCCATCCCAAATTTCCATTTCAAAAAGTTAATTATATGCCATTAACAAGTATACTGTATCACCTGCGAAGTGTGGTATTCGCTCAGAGATCTGATGACACATGGTCTTCTATTCATTGCATCACAAAATATATTGTTTAACTTGCGATGTCACATAACAAGATATATTTTTTAACTTGCAATGTTTTCTCATCCATCTATCTCCTGTTATCCATTTATGCAGCTTGATCTACATTGTCTGTTCATTCTTCTCTCAGAAGTGTATTGATGGATTCTGCCATATTCGATTAGAACACAATATCTTCCTCACACGACATCAATTTTTCGAACCATTCGTGGTTGCAGAATTAGGAGGACGAGATCTACGCAACCACCCTAGTTTCAATCCAATCCTATAACTTTTAATTTTGAGAAACATTTATGAACTCTTGATCATTCGTCCCCATTGGGAAGATTTTTGACCCCAAAAGACTTGATTACCTATTCAGTAGGTGAGGGTACAAATCCCTCACCTTTTTAATCTCTATCCACATTGACTTGCTTGGTTTAGTGCCTTTGAGCCCAACTCGAAGGTAGTCGATACTTCCCCTCTTTAATGCTCTTATCCTCCTGTAAAGAATTATATCTTCTTTGAGCTCATCCATAAATTCTGGTGGGAAATATTTAATAGAAGGTATATGAACATCACTTCCTTAATCATCTATCAAAGGAGGCTCATACAAGTGTAAGTTTTCAAAATTAACAACTGAATACATTTGCATGTAAGAATGAAAATCAAGTTGGAATGCATTATTACCAACTTTTTGTATGATCGTGAAAGGATCATAGAGAATGTGTTTGAGTTTTTTACCTTCCCCTTGCATCCTTTTTTTGCTAATGTGAAACCATACCTCATCTCCTTGTTGAAACTTACGATCAACCTGGTGTTTGTGATGCCTCTCTTTGTATTTTCTTTGACTTTTCTCAAGTTTTTCTTGAACTTGTTGATGTATCATATGAATTTTCTCAATGAACTTTCGAGCCTTATCAATATCACTATGGCCATCAATTGCAACATCCTTCCCAAATATGAAGTCTAATGGTGATTTTGGTAGATACTCAAAGCATGCTTCAAAAGGTGAGGTTTGTGTTGAAGAGTGCTTTGCCCGGCTGTAAGCATGATGAATGTAATGCAGTTGTTCATCCCACAACTTAGGATGTTTGCTACAATATCCTCTCAATATATTCACAAATTTTATGTTCACCACTTCTTTTTTTCCATCTGTTTGTGGATGAAAAGCAGTACTCTTTTTCAATTTTGTCTCCATCATTCTCCATAGATTTGACCAAAAATTCCCAATGAACCTGGAATCCCTGTCACTAAAAATTGAAGTGGGAAATCCAAAATGAACCCAAACATTTTGAAAATAAATCTCAGTAGTATGTTCAACAGTAATGGTCTTCTTATGTGGCATAAGTATACACATTTTACTAACTCTATTCACAACTACAAAAATATAATCATGTTGCTTTCTTGACATAGGTAGACCTCCAATAAAATCCATAGAGACGCTCTCCCATGGCCTTGATGGTAGCGGTAGTGGCGTTTACAATCCAAGCTTCCTATTACTAGGCTTACTTGTTGCACACATAGAACAACCTCTTATAAATCATGACACACTATCTATCATGCAAGGCCAATAACAATACCTCTGTAGATGCGCCACTATTTTTCTTACCCCAGAGTGTCTAGCAATAAGAGAAGAATGAGCTTCTCTAATGACACTTAGCCTCTCTCCTTGTGGAATACATAACTTTCCCAAATGAAACAACAAATTTTTATGCATGTGATAATCTCTTTCTTCAACTTGATTCCCTTCACTCAAACTAGCATACACATCTTTGAAATCAACGTCATGTGCATATTGTTGTATGTAACTCTCATGTACAACAAAATAAATTTTGAGTAAAGTAGAAGCACTAATGATTGGTCTCGAAAGCATATCTGCAACTTTATTGAATATAATTTTTTTGTACCTTATAACCAAGTGAAATTCTTGAAGAAATCCCATCCACCTAAAGTGTCTTAATTGCTGCAATTTTGTTTTCGACTGCAAGTACTGTAATGGTTGGTGATTGGTGTGTACAATAGTCTCCTTACCCATCAAGTAATGTTTCCACTTCTTAACACTTTTTCCCAACACATATAGTTCTTTTTCATATGTAAGGTAATTAGTCACAACACCATTAAAATTTTCTGAATGAAAGGCGATAGGCTTCCCATGCTGCAAAAGGACTGCACCCATGGCATAGTCACTAGCATTGGTTTATATCTTGAATGGTTGTCTCAAAGTTCGTAGTGCAAGGACTAGAGTTGAAATGATCTTGTCTTTTAAAGCTTCAAAAGCTTGTTGTTGTTTGCCTCCCCATTGGAAGCCTTTCTTTACACTTTTCATTGCATGCATAGGAGCTGCGATGGAAGAAAAGTTAGCAATAAAGTTCCTCCAATATTGAGTTGCACCTAAGAAACTTCTTACCTCGGTAACTATTTTGGGTGTGGGTCAATTCACAATGGCCTCCACTTTAGAAGGATTAATCCTCAATTCTCCTCCTCCTAAAATATCTCCCAAATAGACCAAAGACATCTTTCCAAACTCACATTTTGACATCTTAAGAAACAATTTCTCTTTCTTCAAAATATCAAGCACTCTATTTACATGAAAGACATGATCTTCTATTGTTTTATTGAAAATAAAAATTTCGTCTAAGTACACAATAGTAAATTCATCAAGGAATGGTCACAAAAAATTATCCATAACCCGCATAAAATTTGTCGGTGCATTACATAAACCAAAAGGCATAACTAGCCACTCAGATAGTCCTTGTTTGGTTTTGAATGTGGTTTTCCATATATCACATTATGCTATTCTTACTTGATGATATCCACTTCATAGATCTAACTTAGTGAAAAACTTTTCTTCTTTCAGCTAATCAAATAAATCATCTATTCTTAGGAGTGGGTAACGATTTTTTACCGTAATTTTGTTCAAAGTTCGAAAATATACACACATCCACCAAGTCCCATCTTTCTTTGGTATCAAGACTATGGGTCAACTGCATGGAGAGGTGCTTGGCCTTATGATACCTTTATCCAACATCTCTTTGATTTGCCTCTTTATTTCATCATTATCCATTATCAACATGTGATACATACTGATGTTTGGAAGAGGACAATCATGTTGCAACTAAATCTCATGTTGAATTTCCCTTTCTAGAGGTAATCATGTTGGCTCCTGAAACATCTCATGATGCTAATTGACGACATCATATAATTATGATTTCAACTTAGGATCACGTCACTCAAAATATTCATGATTAATATCAGCTTTGGGCTTAATCATAACAAGAAAAAAATTCTTACTTGAATTTACCAGCCTCTTTACCTATCCAACATTTACCAAAGCAATATTTGTCTTCTTGTTGTGTGCTCTAACAATGAACTCCTTGCCATATTTGAATAAATGATACTTTTTCTCATGGTGATAGAATATTTATTTCCTTTCATACAAGTAAGGACTCCCTAATACAATACCAATGATGTCAAGCGGAACCACATCTAATTCAACTGTGTCAACAAAGCTTGCAGTGATTGCAAACCTCAATATACATTTCCCTGTAACCTGTAGATTTTCATCCTTACAAATCCAACCCAATGGATATGGTTTTGGATGTGGTATGGTCTCAAGTTTAATTTTTTTGATGAAACCTTTAGAGATTAAGTTTTCTTGTGACCCACTATCAAACTGTGTGTCAATCTTGGTGTGCTTGGAGATGACCCTCACATGAAACAGTTCTATTATTTCTTCTTCATTTGGAGTGTTTATGTGACAGTTTGATGTATTGGTACTGGGTTTAGTTTCAATTTTTTTCCCTTCATGTTCTTCAATCCCATGGTTGTAATTTGAGTCTCATCACCTAAATCATACCCTAAGTCATGTTGAGTTGTAGCAATATTTTTCTGTTTCCCTTTGTTATTGGGTTTCTTTGGCCTTAATTCTAGATGTAATTTACAATAATGAGTTTCATCATGACCTTCTTTTGAACAATGTTTACAATTTACTTTTTCTCCCTCTTTCTTAAAAGCTGCATTCTTTTTTTTTTTACCTTTTGGGGTTTTCTCCTTGGCTTCACCCTTAAAATGTTTCTTCCTACCCTCTTCAGGAATGTTCTTCCCTCTAGCTTCTAGATGTGTGGCCTGAATAGTATGTTTTAGGTAGCTATGTAAGCCTCCTATGTACTTTAGCAAGGTGTTTTGGGTATGAAAATCCAACCCTAATAAAAGAGCTCTTCTCCTAAATTCATGGGTGTATTATTGCACATTTTGTCTCTTTAACTGCCTAAAGTTCTGCCAGTTCATGATGGATTTTTTCATATGAGCTAATTTATAATTTTTTTGTTTAATAGCAGAAATAAAATCTGACCATGATAGAATAATCTTACCATGTTTCTTGATTTCCTCCCGTGTCTTGGCTTCCCACCAAACAAGTGTTGCATCTGACATTCTTAAAGAAGCTAATTGAATTTTTGTATCATCATCTTGAAGGTTTTGTATTCTTAAATAGACCTCCAATTTTTGAATCCAATTATCTAGCTTTTCTACATTTACTTCACCATTAAACATTGGAAATTTGAAATTAACATTAAGTTTTGATAAAGGAGATTTACCAGTGCTCTTGGACTTGTGTGGCTGATGTACTAAAGAAGAGGTAGAAGATGATGATGAGGATGAGGGTGAAGATGGTGGAACTCCATTGCCTCCATTTCCCTTCTTTGACTTGTCTTCATCATGTTGACCTCTTGAAGATCATTGTCCTTCCTTTTGGAGTTTAGATCCTTCTCCTTCCAGTCTCTCATTCCTTTCTTGATAAAGAATTCTAACTATATTAGTCATGTCAAGAAATGCTTTCCTAAACACTCTTTCTTATTCCTTAGGGTCAACTTATTCATGAATTTATCCTTCCTCATGAGGCATGCTTAATGGAGCTTTTGCTTCTTTAAGAGGTGAACTAGGTGGTGGAGATTGTGGCAATATTTCTCTCCTTTTCTTTGGCTCCTTTTGAGACCCTCCTGCTTCCACCAATTTGTCTTCTCCACTCTTAAGCTTGACCCTTGTAAGCATCAAAAACTTGCAAACAGTTAAAAAACTAATTTGACTAAACAACACAGGAGAAAAACTCTATCTCTAATACCATTTGATCTGAAATGACTGTATTAGTTTTTTTGTGCCAAGGGTCTTTTAGTTTTAAAAACATGTGCATAATTGGTGCCTTAGTTTGCATAATAATTGAGTTTTCCCATGAATTGTAGATGAATTTCAGTGAATGATAAGCATAGAATAAGTCTAAATAACACTGAAAAATAGTGTAAAACAGAGAAATAAGTCACCATATGAAGTTTACATAGCAGGCATGATGAAGAAGTTTACCCCTCCTGGGCTACATTTGTTGGTCTAGCTCCCAATGGCTTGTCCATATTTCATTATGCTAAAATTTTTGCTATTACATGTAGTTACAATTCTCTAATCGTTTTTTTTCTCTACACAAATGGCTTCAGAATGCTCCAATTATATAAGAATGTCTCCTCATTCACTGAGTATGGTCCAAAAATTGAGCATCCTACACTTTTTCCCAATATTTCCCAGGAAAACTCCGCTAAATGTGGATAACTCCAATTAACTGGAGTTAAATTAGGGTTGACCACCAAATTTGGCACACCCCTATCCACTCCACCTATTAAGCCATGCATTAAATTTTATGGTTAGGGTGGTGGCCACATGCGCACCCCCAACTGTTAAGTGGTTTGGCCGTTAGCGAAACCTCTGCTCGAATCTGAAGTTTACACATATACCATGGATGTGTGGGTTGTGGGCCCATGTATACAGTCGGAAGCTCACCTAGGATCCCTTTAATGGGACTTCACAGTTTAAAATCAAAGTCGCAATCACATTACAAGCTCATCGCAGATCGGAGAGTTTACGACATCGCATGTCGCAACATACAGCTAATACCTCTCACCATAAACAATAAAGCTGTCGATGAGAAGTTGCGATCGCATCGCCACATCGCACTCCCCACCACTTATCATAATTCATCCGAAATCCATTTTCGCATGTCAGGGAAATTAATACATCGCAAATCGCCATTTAAAAAGTTAATTCTACGCCATTAACAACTATACTATATCGCCTGTGAAGTGCGATATGCACTCAGACCTCGACAACACATGGTCTTCTATTCATCATGTCACAACATATATTGTTTAACTTGTGATGTCGCATCACAATATATATTTTTTAACTTGTGATTTTTTCTCATCCATCTATCTCCCGCTATCTGTTTCTGTAGCTTGATCTACACTATCCGTTCATTATTCTCCCATAAACTTGATGGATTCTGCCATATTCTATCAGAACGAAATATCTTGCTCATACAAAATCAGTTTTTCAAACCGTTTATGGTGCCAACATCAGGAAGATGATTTCTATGCAACCATCATGGTTTCAATCCAATCCTGTAACTTTTAATTTTGAGCAAAATTTATGAACTCCTGATCACTTAGGTCAAAGACAAATACTCCTAGTAAGGAAAAATATTCAAGGGTTGAAACTAAGGTTGAACATGAGTTGGAGTTGCAAATAGAGGTGCAACCCATGGTGGAGCCAATGGAGGTAGAATTTTATCAGTTGCAGGAGACAGTGGGCCTCATTAAACCCCTACCAGCAATAAAGTCAAAGCTTATATAAGAACTCATTAAAGGATCAGTAGAAGTTTATAGACAGGGGGGAAAGGAAATATTGAAGATATATTGTAGGCAATTGATATTGAGGAAACTCCTTTTGTGAAGCTTGTAGAGGCTAAAGAATAAAAAACTAAGAAAAATGGTTTTAAAGCTAAGAAGCTAGATTTTTCCAATGAAGATTCAGGATTTGTTTTTAAACCTAGGAAGCCACTCAGTAGGTCACAACTATCAAAGGGAAAAAAATCTGAGAAGCCGCATAAGGAACTAGAAAAATAATAAACGGCCAGCAAGGGAAGAAATCATATAGTTATCTCCAACAGAAGTAGAGGTGATCAAGACAAGGAAATGCAAAGAAAAAGTCCAAGAAAAATCAGAACTAGAGCTTCTAATAGAACATTTTAAGTAAGCTAGAGAAGATATTTTAGAAGCTAAACTTGAGTTAGAATATTTTAAACAAGAGAGGTAGGAATTCACAGACTTAAAAAAAGAAGTGAGCAAACATATATATTTTTACGATGAGGTTGCAGGGAGGTGAGGGAAGATGTTGAAAAGAACACTACCTCTGTATATAATTATGAAACATATCTCCAGGAGGAACAGGTGGTTCTAGCCAGAAATAATGAAGTTACAAGGCCAATTCAAATAATTATAAATACAAATGGAGATGGTGCAAGAAGAGTTGAAGAAAAAAGGCTTGGAGATGATTGTTATGGAAGATGACCCTGCTGCCCCTTGAAAGATGTTAAGACACACCTTTTTTGGCCACATTTTGTCTTATAATACCATTTAAATTATTTACAGAGATGGAGAAATGTTTTTGGAGTTGAGGAGAAAAAAAATGCAAATTCTGGTGAAGTTAGGCAAGTTCGTAGCGAGTTCCAGGCTTGAAGCTGAGTTTTCGCTATGAACTCACTGTAGAATGTTTTGAAGAAAAAATTCCAAAAAATATCATGTCAGGGGTAAATAAAGGCATTTTTTTACCTTATTATACCTAATGAAGACCCTATCACAGGAATAAAAGTCAGAAACTACACTACAAACTTGCCTAAAATACTCAGTTTTTCTAGCTAGCTAGATTTTTGGTATTTTTGAAGCATTTAAAGTTTTTTAGGGAGAAGATAAGTCATCAAAGGATATTGTGGAGTATCATTAAGACATCTGTTGATGAAGACAACTTAGAAAAACACTTCATAATGATGACATGGCTGCCAGCACATCATTTCCCCCCCCCCCCCTCACCAATACACAACTCATCTTCAAATTCAGAATATGAGGGTCTAAAATATAACATGATAGTTTTCCACCTAATCATGGTTGTTTCCACCTAATAATGTTTGGTTTTTTCAATAGCCATCATTAGCATGGGTTATTTAAAGTTTTGTTGATGCAATTAATAGCGATAGAGTCATTTTAGATTACAAACTCTTTCCAATAGAATTATCTCAATTATCTTTCAATCTAATGAATTCCATTTGGGATTAGATCTCTAGATAAGTTTCGATAGTCCAACCCAGGTGGCAGAGCTATGTAAAAGGGATTTCACTTCATAAATAGTGGAGTTTTAGAGTTAGAGAGGGTTGATGGATGTAATGACCAAAACTACTATTGTAATCTATTTTTCACTGAGTTAATAGACAGTTGCAGAAGTATTTTGTTCAGACCCGAGATTCTAATTAAGATTTTTTGTGTTTGTGCCCCTTATATTTTGGATGTTAATTGATCTTTCTAATACATAATTACTTGGAATTCATAAATATTATGCTCAAAATTCCTTTATGTATATGTTTTCTATCATAATTATTTCGTAAAAGCTTATGTTCCTCAGCTTCCATGAATGATACCTATTTGTAATTGAGTTTTCATGCTGACTCCATGCACAGTAATAACCCTCACTCATCTTCCACCTGCAAAAAATCATCTGAAAGACATTTAATGGTTAGCCATCATTGTTATAAGCTTGTTTATTGAATATCATACCTTTTCTTGAGAGAGCCCTCTCTGGTTGGAAGGGCTAACTTCCAACCCCAAGTGGTTTGAAATAGTTACATCAAATTGACTGTTGAACAGCCCAATTAGTCCTAGTTTGGTGATAACACTACAAATGGACCAATATTTTGACCTCCATAATGTGCAAAACACACAAAAGGTACACATTGAAACTTGATATTTAGAACAAATACATTTGTATGGTATCGATGAATATGCTCTTGTAATTTTTCTTTTCATTTGGTCAATTTTTATGGAAGAAATGATAACACATTATGAGGATAAAAATAGCAACACCTTCTTTATCCAATTGATAAATCTCAAACAAAAGGGTTCAATGGTGGAGCACATTGATGACTTCCAAAAATTGAATATAAGGGTAACTGATATTCCAGAGGAACACAGGATTGATGTCTTCATAGTGACTTTAAAGGATAACATCCAACATGAGTTTCACCATTTGGAACTTGATTCATTGGACAAGGAATTAAGGTTGGAAAGAAAAATTGAAAGTAAAATTATGGCGACAAGGAAGCATACCACTCACATCTCTAAATATGGAATTGTTGCTACTCCAAGATTTCCACAACCTACTAGGTTGACACAACAACAATTGGAAGAAAATAGAGAAAAATGGCTTTGCTACAGTTGTGATAGAAAATACACTAAAGTTCATAAGTGTGCTAAGAAGAAAATTATTTTACATAGATTGTGAAGAGGAGGAAGAAAATGAACAAGAAACTTCAAAAGAAGAGGATATACATCAGGAACTAACCCTAGATAAAGAAGAAATGAGTCTCACTATATCCTGTAATTCATTGGCAGGAATTACCACTCCTCAAACTCTCTAGATAGAAGCACATATAAAGAAGAAAAATGTAATAGTGTTGATTGATTCGGGTAGTACCCACAATTTTATTTATTATAAGGTAGCCAAGGAATTGAATCGCTTCCTATACCCATCACTAGAGTGTCAAGTGATGGTTGAAAATGGAGGAACCATAAATTTCTCTAGAAATTTCCATAATATCAAACTAACCATGGGGGAATATGTATTGAATAGTCCAATTCTTTCCATTCCAATGGGAAGTGTTGATGTTTTACCAGGATTACAATGGTTACAATCTTTGGGAACAATACATTTTAATTTTCAAGAACTTTTCTTGAAATATTTTTCAGAAGGAAAGGAAGTTGAATTATAGGGTATCACAGGGAAGCCGGGAAAGATAATAAGCTCTAATGTCAGGACAAAGCTTCTGAAGAAAGAAAAATGAGGCGTAATTGCACAATTATGCTCACTATAAGTTCCAACATCAAAATCATGTATTTCTCCAGATCTCCAAAAAGTCTTGGACAATCATTCCAAGGTGTTTGAAACTCCCAAATGACTCCCACCTATTCGTGATCATGATCATGTTGTTCATTTGATTCCAGGAATTTTTCCTCTAAACATCAAGCGTTACAGATATCCTTATGTCCAAAAGAGAGAAATTGAATGTATGACTGCATAAATGTTGGAGGCTGGTATAATTCAACCTAGTTAAAGTTCTTTCTCTGCTCCAGCAGTATTGGTGCAAAAGAAGGATGGATCATGGCGCATGTGTCTGGATTATAGGGAACTCAATAAGATCTATATTAAAGATAAATTTCTCATTCTCGTGATTGATGAATTATTGGATGAATTACATGGAGAAATGTATTTTATCAAGTTGGATCTCCATTCAAGATATCATCAAATTAGAATGATGACTGAAGATATTCCAAAAACAACATTTCGAACTCATGAGGGTCATTATGAATTTTTGGTCATGCCTTTTTGCCTTACCAGTGCACCTTCTACATTTCAAGGGTTGATGAATTCCATTTTCAAACCCTTCCTTAGAAAAATTTTGTTAGTATTTTTTGATGATATACTAATCTACAACAGGTCTTGGAAGGATCATGCTCAACATGTTGGCAGGGTGCTCAAACTATTGGAGGAGAAACAATTATATGCAAAAACCTCCAAATGTTTCTTTGGAGTACAAGAGGTGGAAAATATGGGTCATATTGTATCTCAGGAGGGTGTTAAGGTAGACCCTAACAAAATTAAAGCCATTAAGGAATGGAAAGTCCCGACAACCATAAAGAAATTGTGAGGATTTCTCAGGTTGACAAGGTATTATCACAAGTTTGTTAATAATTATGGGAGAATAGCCGAACCTATAACAACATTATTGAAGAAAGATGCATTTTTATGGACTCCTAAAGAAACTAAGGCCTTTGAACATCTTAAAGAGGCAATATGCCAAGAACTGGTTTTAGCTATGTCATACTTCACAAAAACCTTTATTTGGGAATGTGAAGCTTGAGGAAATGGAATTGGTGATGTTTAATACAAGAAGGAAGATCCATTTCTTTTGAAAGTATTTATAGAAACCTATTTATGAGAAGGAAATGTTGGCGATATTACATGCAATAAATAAATGGATACCTTACCTAATTATAAGACACTTCAATTTAAAAAGTGATCATTATAGTCTTAAATAATTTTTGGAACAAAGAGTATCTTCAAAAGAGCATCAAAAATGGGTCACAAAGATGTTGGGTTATGACTTTGAAGTCATCTACAAAAAAGGGAAGCTAAATGTTATTGCAGATGCACTCTCAAGAAAGGATGAGGAGGTGGAAGCATTTATTTGTGCCATTTATATTATCCAACTAGATTGGATAACCGAAGCAAGGGAGTAATGGAAGAATGACGAAGAAGTGTAGACACTCATTCAAAATTTTGAACAATATCCCAGTACATCTGATACATTTAGTTGGAAAAATGATTCCTTATGGTACAAAGGTCACTTATATATTTGTAAGAATTCCCAACTAAAACAAGATATTATTTTGGAATTGCACACATCTCCCTTAGGAAGACAATCATGATTTTAAAAAACTTACCACAGCGTGAAGAAAGAATATTTTTTGGATGGCCTTAAATTTTATATTCAAAATTTTGTGGTGGAATCTTTGGTTTTCTAGCAAAATCAAGTTGAGACAATTAAGACCCTGGGTCTGCTACAACCTTTATCCATTCCAATTCAACTTTGGGAAGAGGTTTCAATGGATTCTATCACAGGTTTACATAATTACGAAGCAAAGAGTGGCATCATTGTGGTAGTTGATAGACTTACCAAATATTCACACTTTTGTGCATTATCTCATCCATTTGAAGCAAGTAAATTTTTTACTACATTTATGGAAACAATTCAAAAGCTACATGGAAACCCAAAGATTATTGTAAGCGACATAGATCCCATTTTCACAGCAAATTTTTGGACATAATTATTTTCTTATTTGGGTACTCAACTAGCTCATAGATCATGTTATCATCCTCAATTTGATGGGAAAATGAGATAGTGAAAAAATGTTTGGATGGATATATTCGTTTTTTTGTATCTGATAAACAAACACAATGGGTCAAGTGGTTACCTTTGGCTAAATGGTGGTATAACACTTCCTTCTATACTACAACAAAAACAACCCCATTTATGGAAGTTTATGGATATCATCCACCATTCATCACATTATCTTTAAGAGAAAATTCAAAGGTTCAAGGAGTGGGAGATCACATCAAGTACCAATAAAAAGTTCTCCAACTCTTAAAGGATAACCTTGTTATAGCATCATTTCTCACCTTGACATGATTCATGATTGCTTCATGGCTTTATGGGCACCCATTCCTACAGACTTGGACAAATTCACTTAAAAACAGTGGAAAATCCTCCATACGCGACTATGCCCGTGTTTTTCCGCGTGTATACGCGAGTACAGCTAGACTTTTCCGCGTATGCCATTTTAATGATTAAAAAATATATAAAAATCCCTAATTTCACGTTGGGTTGATGGTTACTCAGGTAGTTCAACCACCCCAGCCCGTGGCCAACTGTTTCCAACTGCTGAAACTACTTGGAGGGACTATAAAAAGACCTCATGTGTATGGCCTAAGGGAGAGAGAGAGAATTATTGATATTATACTCTGTTGGTATTCCCTATCCAAGTCTGATTCCCCGTGCCTCCTGCACTTTCCCAGTTCATTGTAGGAAACCCTTGTTTCCTTGAGATATACATCCCTTTATATGTTATCTCATATGCACCAGTTTGGAAGGAGTCTTAGCGAGGCAAGGGCTGGACGGATCCGGACGACGGTCTGCGAAGGCCTTGGAAGGATCAGGTGATCTCTCCTCTTGATTACTTTTTTACGTACTATTTATAATACAGAAGTATCATGCTGTTCCCGAAATAAACGTGTTAGTGTATGCTTTAATGTATGAAGAATATTTGTTATACATGCATTCATGATGATTTATTTAATGTTTTATATGAATCACACTAACATATAGAGTAGAAATATACTGTACAACTTGTCCTTTGTGCTGGTTTCTTCTTGTATTTCAGGTGAAAGAGGAAGGACGGTTGCAGGGAGTTTGAACTCCACGTGGATCTACGTCAAACGTAGGACCAACGGGTAAACCTCTCATTCTACTTGATTTCGTTTTTATGAATGTGCATGATCGTGTGAGTCTCTGTTAAGTAGTACGCCCCTGCTCTGTGGAGGTTGAATCCCAACCAACCTCTAGGGTGTTAAATCCCCGAAACAGAACTGGCGACTCCGCTGGGGAACACATTTTTGTGATTCTCCTGTTGGGTTGTTTCAGCTGTTTGGTAGGTTGCCAACAGTTTCTTCTGTCTTTTACAGTCCAGTTTGCTTTCTTGCAGTCAGTTTGAAGCTTTTATACCTTTCCCAGGCTTGTACTTTTTATTTTTCATTATCTTTCTTTGTATACGTAGTTTTTCTTGCACACAGTCGCGTATACCCGCGAGTTTGTGTAGAAGGAACCGCGTATACGCGGGTTTCCCTCAACACAGACGCGTATACACGCCTGTTGCATAACTGCAAGGTCGCGTATACCTAGGCTGAGTTTGAAATTTTAAGATTCTGGTGTTTTTGGTCTTTTCTGGCTGTGGAGGCCTGTGTCTGCAGAGTCTCTGTACTTACTGGAGTGTGACAGAAGTGGTTTCAAGTCTTGGTTCTCTTTCGTTTGTCCGAAAACTGATCTTTTTGGTGAAGTGTTCTTGTTGGTGCTAGCACTCCTGGATTGAGTTCCAAGATCGCTTTCTGAGTGTTCTTGGTTGTTCTGCTTTATCAGAACAGAGAGCTTTTGCTCGCTGACTCGCTCCTATCTTTGTGTTGTGCTTTGCATTGCATTCTTTGCTTTGTTTTCGATTGGTTTTCTTGAGTTTCATAGGCTAGGGTTTTGTTGCAATTTTCGAGGAACTTTTCTTGCTTCTTTGGAGTTTTGTGTTGCAACGAATTTGCACTATTTCTCTTGGCTGTTTGATTGGGTTTTTGGTCTTCCATTGCTCTTATTGATCTTGCTATCATTAGCTTTATAAGGTTTGGGGGCATAGTTGAAGTTTATGCTTGAAATTCGGTCTCGTTTGGCTTGGATTGGGATAGTTGTTCTTGGTTTTTTTTTGAAGCTCTTGTTTTATAAAACTAAAAAGTCCAAAAAACATTTGTTTTGCTTTTTGTTTTTGCATATCAAAAACTCAAAAAACATTGTTTTTTGTTTTTGTTTTTGTTGTTGCGTTTTTCATTTTTCGTTTGGTTTCATCTTTTGGGACTTTAGTGAAGTTCCTTGCTCCTAGTTTTTAGCTTGATTTTGAGGAGAGAGTGTCCTTTGATTTCTTCTTCTTCTTGTTGAGTATATTGGTGTCTTATACTAAGAGTTCTTGTTTTCAAGAATTTGCTTTCTGGACGTCAAAAGATGAGTTAAAACTGAAGGAGCCTTTTTGGGAAATTTCGCCTTGTTTCAAGAGACTTTTTGCATCTTAGAATTCACATGCTTGTAGTCATTTGCATTAGGTGCATTGAATCATTTAGTTAGCTTCTTAATTTTTGTGAGTGTGAGTTTGTAATTCGAAAAGAAAAATACATTTTTTAGTCTCGTAGAACTTATATAGAAATTGCTCTTCATCGAAAGACAAAGAACTGCATGTGCATGTAGTCAGGTTTTTATTAATTTCTTTTGCGTCAGAACATCATTGGTTCCAACTCCATATCCTTGTGACTTAATACAACAGCCCTTAAAATAAGCGATTTAATCTAAAATCAACTAGCAAGTTTTATTAAGTGTCAATCACCAACTAGCGAGGTTGTAGGGCCTTGGAATAGGTGAGAGGAGAGTTAACTCTCCAAGGCCGCTCAAACAAACATAGAAGTTGATTAATTGAGCGAAATCCAACTCCGTGAGGTGGACTGGGAAAGCTCTCATCCGAGAGTCAAGCGCGAGGGGAAGTGAAGGTTGAGAAGAGGGATACCCCCCTCCGATTAGCTGAATCTGACCTCAAGACCGTTCCGCCCGGCTTCTGATACGGATTGGTGCCCATAGTTGCCACTCCTAGGTTCCACACAGGTGACTGCGGGGGGGAATACCCGTGGTACCTGAGGCAGACGTCGCATCACTTTCAGCAGTACTTCTGGGGGGGTGCCCTTGCGAAGCTTGGGTGCTTGAGCCGGCAAAGGCTGTCGTTAGGAGGTCGGCGTAACTGTTTCTGATACCTTCGCTAGTTGTTCTGGGCCCTAATCATCCCAGACTGCTTTCGGAAGGCCCTATACTTCGCTTTTCTGTATTTTGGTGTCCGGTCCTCATCACCCGGAGCGGAAATACTTGGAGGCTGTTTGCTTGCTGTTTCTCAGGGATTTTGATTTTAGTGAGTGCTCTTTGCTCCTAGCTTGCCTAGATTTTCACTTTTCTTGAGTCTAATATAATAAATCTGTAAAAGTGGCTGATCAAGCGCCTCGACGTTCGAGGAGAATCCGGGGGTTATCTCCCGAGAGTGCAGAGCCTTCTTTGAGAAGGCGTAGGAGCGATTTAGCAGGTGGTTTTCACCCTGTGGAGTCTGACGCTGTGGAGAGAGATCCTCCACTAAGGTCTGAAGGTTTCGTTGCTGATTCCGGTGTCGGTTCCGAGAGGAGCGTTCCGCTCACCTCGAGAGTGTTGTTTCCTCAGGAAGAAGATTTTCAGATAGAAGATATACCTGAGCCTGCAGCTACAGGTCCATCTCCTCTTCCTCCTGATCATCCGTTTGTTATTCGATCGTCGGACCGGAGTACGAGAGACAGCACGGATCTTCCATATCTTTCTTATCTTTCGATGGCGACTTGGAGTGGCGGCTCTAAGTGCAGTTGCGGGCATTCGGACCCCCAGCACGTAGGGGCAGGGGGGCACTCTTGCTCTATCTTCGAGTGCTTCTAGCACTGCTATGTTTGGCTCTGGGTTCACCCAAGCATATGCTTCTCAATCTGGTCCCTTTGTTTCAGGGATGTCCATTGCTGGAAATCCCTCTTTTTCCTTTACCGCCGGTGCAACTGGATCTACGCCCATGTCTAACATGGCTAGTGGATCGGCTTCGTTTCAGGGTTTCCCCTTTGGGACTGGGCATATTCCTAGTCCCAATCCTTCTTTAGGGTCGTTTCCTTTCACGTCCCAAACCCAGAGTTTTAACCCTTGGGCTCAGGGACCAAGTTCGACCGCTTTTATGGGGTGGAATCCTATGTTTGTAACGTCGGGGGCAGGGAATCAGTTCATCGCGAGTCATCCAGGGAATGCTTCTTTCCCTGCATCGAGTGCTTATCAGTCTTTTTCTCCTTTGTCTAATGCATGGAACCCCTACCAGGGGCTTACATCTTCAGTCAATACTTCAGCGGGGGGAACTAGTCTGGGTCTTGGTAACTCGGCGTGGGGAGGAGGTTCTTCTCCGTTTTCTACGGGTCCTTTCTGGCAGCCTGGTGCCTCATCAAATCCAGGCTATTCTTTTCAGAATGTAGGAAATCCATCCCATCAAGGATGGAATTCTCAGGCTCCGCCGCGATTACCATTTCTGGCAACGTTAAACTTGCCAGACTTGGCGAAGTTAACTAATGACCCGATTCGGTATAGTCCGGGGTGGCCTCCGGTTCCAACCAAACTGCCTTCAGACATTCCTAAGTTTGAAGGTAATAATGGTGAAGATCCGGCGGACCACGTCACCACATTCCATTTATGGTGCTCTTCCAACTCTCTGATCGACGACTCGATTAGATTGAGATTATTTCAGCGCACCTTAACTGGGAATGCTGCTAAGTGGTATATAGAGCTCACTGGGGGCAGTTTCGCCACATTTGGAGAACTGGATGTCACTTTTCTTAACCATTTCCAGTTGCCTGTCAGATATGAGGCTGGGACCGAACTCCTGGCTAATTTTAAGCAGGATGAGGCAACTCACATTTCTGATCATATTCAGGAATGGAGGAGAAGGAAGAGGCTTATCAAAGCCCATATTCCGGGTGAGTTCCTTCTCGAGTGGTTTTTGAAATCGCTTCAGTTAGATATTTCAAAGGATGTATCCATGTCAGGGGTATATTCCGAGGAGCAGGCCATCTTTAGGGCCCAGCAGTTAGAGTTGATCTATTCTCAGTCTGGCATGCTTTACAAGTATTTGCCTAATGCTCCTCGCTCCAAATTGGATCTATCGAAACCCAAACCTGGTCCGCATGGTGACGGACTTGTCGGATCGGTCGGTAGTAGTGCAGCCAGCCTGCTTTCTCAATTGCAGCAGTTGTCTTTACAATCTGCTTCTTCTGGTCAGGCTGTGCCTGCTGATTCATCACCTTCCCAGTCTTTGTCCATTAATGTTGTCCAATCTTCTGAACCCAAAGGAAATCAACAGTCCGATGGGAAGAAGAAGGGACGTAATAACAAGAAGAAGGGCAAGAATGGGAAGGGCAATGAAAATAAGACCAACGAGCGTGTTGGCGAAGGGCAAAAGGAGAAAAAGAAAGTTAAGTTTCCATGCAAGCTTTGTGCTGGAGACCATCTCACGCATCTTTGCCCGAAAATTCAGGATGCTCAGCGCCTGTTATCTCAGCAAGGTTCTTCTAGTTCCCAGGCTGTGCTAACAAACCCTTTTCCCCAAGGGAAGCAATTAATTGCTGGCGCGAATCAAAATCCTGGGGCTTCCTCTGGAGGTCCTCAGGAAGGGGAAATTCCATCGAATATCTTTATGATGAGTGCTCACGTGGATGTCGCTACGAGATCCCGTGATTATGGCGGAGAGAAATCTTCGAAAGCTAAGGAAGTTCCTGATGCTACTGAGCCGCTTCACATCACGAAGCCAACTGTCGAGTCTATGCCTCGGATGCCAAAAGCATCTTCAAAGCGGTCAACGATTAATCCGAACGCAAGGGCTGCTCAGAACTACTCGATTGTAGAAGATCTGGCGCAGAGTCCTTGTGCTATGTCAGCTTTAGAGGTACTCCAGTCTTGTCCGGCTCAGCGCAGTGCTTTGCTCACTGCCATTGGAGCTATTGATCCGAAAAATTCTCTTCTGATTACCTTTGATATGAAGAATTTTAAGAAGAGACTTCCTCATCATATGGCCTTCCATATTAAATCATCGTATCGGAAGACTAATATCTTTCGCACGGTCGTTGATGAGGGTGCTTCTACTTGCGTGATGTCTCTCGCATGCTGGAAGACACTAGGATCTCCCAAAGCTGTTCCATCTAGCACTATTCTTCCTGCATTCGATGGCCATTCTCATAGGCCCCATGGTATTGTCCCGGCTTTGCCCATCTGTGTTGGGGGCAAAACCGTTAACATAGAGGTTGAGGTAGTAGATGCAGCCTTGGACTACAACCTTCTGTTGGGGAGGAACTGGATAGATGATATGGATGCTATTGCATCCTCACTATTTCGAATAGTATGTTTCCCCCACGAAGGGAGGATAGTCACGGTGGATCAACTGGACTGTCCTCCTGTAGACCTGGATGCGCCTTCTGACTCATCTGTTCCTAAGTTGGACAATGCTAAGGCGCCTGTCGAGAATCTGGGAGTTGGAATGTATTCTTCCCTGATGGGATCTTTTGATCTTCCTCCTCCTAAGGTGTCTATCAATGCTATTTCATCCTCCAAGGCTCCCCTTCGAAGAGAGTTCTTTTGAACTCATTATTTTTCGGACCCTTGGACCTTACCTTCCCCAACTGCCACTTTGGAGGAAGGGCAAGTGGGTGGAATGGCATTCCCGATTTCTGCAGCTGAGATTGCATATCAGTCTGTTGTTGACACTGCAGAGTCTGATCCAGCTCCTCTTTCGCCGGAAGAGTTGGATGGTGATGTGGCTTCGGCTTGGACGCTTACTTCTTCTTCTGCCCAGGATTGTCTAGATACCACTCTTCCATCTGAAGAGGCCATCCTGGAAGCAATGACAGGTATAGAGAGACCGTGGGATGACTTGCATCATCGGTCTTACTTCCTACCCGACTTGAGCGAAGTCGAAGCTAGTTTTCCAAGTCCTCAGTCTCCTGGACCTGTTCACCCAGTCTTGAGCCCCTTAGCACCAGCACAGGTTTATGCTGAAGGGAACATGGCTGTGATCTCTCCGACTATCCCGGTGAACATCTCCGGGAATCCCAACATTATCGAGAACGTTTTCATTGGAGCTGAATGTTCCCGTGAAGAAGTTCAAATCTATACCGAGCTCTTCAAAGAGTATAGGGATGTTTTTGCTTGGTCTTATGAGGAAATGCCTGGCATAGACCCATCTATCGTCCGGCATGAGATCAAGACGTATGAAAACGCTAAGCCGGTCAGGCAAAAACTTCGTCCGGTTAATCCTAGGAAGGCAGCAGCTATCAAAGCTGAAGTTGAAAAGCTGCTTAAGGCGGGATTCATTTTCCCAGTTCCTCTGACTGAATGGGTTTCAAACCCCGTTCCCGTTGATAAAAAGCAAGGAACAATTCGAGTGTGCATCGATTTCAGAGACCTGAATAAGCCGTGTCCTAAAGATAATTACCCCACACCCTTCATTGATCAGATTATTGATGAGTGTGCCGGTAACGAGATTTTCTCCTTCATGGACGGTTTCTCTGGTTATAATCAAATTACTATCCGTCCAGAAGATCAACATAAGACCGCATTTATTTGTCCCTGGGGTACGTTTACATATAAGAAAATGCCTTTTGGTCTTAAAAATGCTGGAGCTACTTTTCAGCGGGCCATGTCTTACGCCTTCCACGACATCAAGAAAATTATCGAGGCATACTTAGATGATCTAGCTGCTCATTCTCGAAAGAGGATGGATCATCCAGGACACCTCCGGCAAATATTTGAGAGATGTCGTTTTTATAAAATTCGTTTGAATCCGAACAAGTGCATTTTCGCGGTAACATCCGGTCGGCTGTTGGGATTTATCGTGTCTAGTAAAGGGATAAGGGTAGATCCCTTCAAGGTTGAGGCAATACTTCGGTTGCCTCCCCCGTCTTCAATCCGTCAACTTCAAAGTCTCCAAGGGAAGTCTAACTTTCTTCGGAGGTTTATCGTTAACTATGCTGAGATTACAAAGGGATATATGAGGCTGTTGAAGAAAGGAGTTCCTTTTCTTTGGGACGACTACGCTCAACGCTCATTCGATGCCTTGAAAAAGGCATTGACCTCTGCTCCTTTACTGAGTCCACCCGATTATAGCAGAGATTTTATTTTGTATCTGGCTACAGTAGAATCTACCATTGGTATGGTTCTGGTTCAGGAGGATGATGCTCTGGCTGAGCATGTTATTTACTACCTTAGTCGAGGACTGGTAGGACCTGAACTGCGATACACCCCGATAGAAAAATTAGCCTTAGCAGCAGTTCATGCTGTGCAGCGACTCAGGCATTATATTATTCTTCGCAAAACTTATGTCTTGGCAGCTGCCAATCCATTTCAGTTTGTCCTCAGCAGGCGAGTGATTGGGGGCAAATATAATAGATGGATTGTGATATTACAAGAATTTGATCTAGAGTTCATGTCTACCAAATCCAAGAAGTCATTAGTCTTTGCGGAATTGATCTCCGAGTTGCCTTGTGGGGAGGAGATGATCTATGATGAGTCCTTTCCGGACGAACACTTGTTTTTGATCTCTCCATAAGATCCTTGGTATGGGGATATCATCGTGTATCTCCAGACTGCGAAGTTTCCCTCTTCTTTTTCGAAAGATGAGCGTCGTAAGCTGCGTCACTTAGCTAAAAGTTATCTGATTATTGGTGATGCTTTGTACCGTCGAGTGGTTGATTCAATCCTAAGACGCTGCTTAACTTTCGAAGAGGCTGAGGCTGTGCTCAATGATTCTCACGGTGGAGCTTGTGGGGGTCATTTATCAGGGCTTGCTACAGCCCAAAAGATTTTGCGTGCTGGCTACTTCTGGCCCTCGATTTTCAAAGACTGTATTGAATCGGTCAAGAAGTGTCATCCTTGTCAAGTGTATACTCGAAAAATGCGCGCTCATCCAGCTCCGCTTTTTCCAGTCGTTACTGTCGGACCCTTTGCAAAGTGGGGTATGGATTATACTACTTGTAACCCGCCTTCGGCAAAAGGTCACAAGTACATTATCGTAGCAGTAGACTACTTTACGAAGTGGGTCGAAGCTATGCCTACTTTTGGGAACGACGGTGAGACTGCAGCTCTTTTCTTCTTCAACCAAGTCATTGCTCGTTTCGGTATACCTAGAAAGATTGTCACTGACCATGGCAGTCACTTTCAGAACAGTATGATGGCTGAGTTGGCTCTTAAATTGGGTTTCCGGCAGGAGCATTCATCTCCATATTATCCTCAGGCCAATGGCCAGGTGGAAGCCGTGAATAAGTCCTTGAAGACAATTCTTCAAAGGACGATTGATAAACATAGATCCAACTGGCACATTATGCTATATCCTGCACTCTGGGCATACAGGACGTCAGTTAAAACTGCAACTGGCTTTACTCCGTTTCAGTTAGTCCATGGGGTGGAATCCGTATTTCCCATTGAATGTGAGATTCCTTCCCTTAAATTAGCTGTTGAGCTTCTTCCTGACACTTCTAGTCTGGCAGAGCGGCTTCTTCATCTGGAACATCTTGATGAGCAGCGTCGAGATGCCGCCACGTTGAACGAAGCGCATAAAAACAGAGTTAAAGTTCGGTACGATAAGGCGGTTAAGCCTAGGGTCTTTTCCGAAGGCGACCTTGTTTTGGTCTATGCCCAAGAGAAAGATGCCTTGGGGGCAGGAAAGTTTAAGTCGATGTGGTATGGCCCCTATATCGTCAAGAAGGTCCTTAAGAAAGGAGCGTATACCTTGGTTGACTTCGAAGGGAATGAGTTGCCGGAGCCCCGAAATGGGCTCTATTTGAAGAAGTATTATGCCTAGGCTTTTGCCTGGCATTTTCCTTTGTATATAGTAGTTTTTGTCTTGTACATATCTGTTTGATTTTCGATTTTTGATGAGATGGTGATGTTTTTGATCTTCTTTGGCAGGTTGTGTTGATGCCATGAGTCATTTTGGTTTCGCCGATGGTGCTAGTAGACACACCCGGAACTTAGCTTCCGCGGCTTGGGTTCTTCACTATCCTTCCGGTCAGCTGTTGGTATCAAGAGGGGTCTGCATTGGTCCTGCTTCCAATAACGTAGCAGAATACACTGCAGTCATTCATCTACTCTCGGAGGAAATATCTTTGGGTGTTGATTCGTTGGTAGTTTTCTTGGACTCCCAGCTGGTGGTGTCGCAGTTGAACAACACTTATCGGGTACGAGATCCATTTTTATTACGATTGTTCTTGAGGATACGTTTGTTACAAAGGTCATTTCAATTTTTAACATTCATTCATATTCCTCGAGCTGACAATTGGTTTGCTGACTCATTGGCTAATCAAGCTTTAGATTGGCAAATTAATCATTCAATACAATAATTTCCAATCATCAAAAAACATCATACATTTGATTCATTTATCACATCACATCAAATATCGTTGTATATATATCATCGGTATGTCAAAAAACTTTACAAAATTTTGGATCCATAAATGCCGTACAAAACTTGGGCTTATGCCCCATCATGTTCAGTCTCAAAAAATATACAGTCATCTAATATGTAAAATCTGTCTACTCCTGAGGACCCTGCCCAGAAGTTGCGTTCCTATAGAACATCACTGTAGTGGCCACACGGCGGAACAGTCTAACCCAGTCCCGGGGTACTCCTACAACCCGTCTCTGGACGGCTTCTGGCAAGTCCTCCACAGCAGCCAGAGGGATTTAGCGGGTCAGTCCCTCCAAGTTTCATTGCACGGCCTGGAATGTCCTGTCAGAATCCGCTGTCTCCGCCTCACC
Source organism: Pinus albicaulis (assembly GCA_034641835.2). Taxonomy (NCBI): domain Eukaryota; kingdom Viridiplantae; phylum Streptophyta; class Pinopsida; order Pinales; family Pinaceae; genus Pinus; species Pinus albicaulis. The sequence goes on from CM076576.1 coordinate 448,476,247, forward strand.
CCTGCGGCGCTTGTGACGTGCTAGGCCCTCAGGACGAACTGGTCCAACATCTGAAACATGATCATTTTTCATTTGTCAGTCATTATGAATCCAATCCAAAAACATGTTTGTTTTTCATTTTCATATATATTTGAAAATCCAAAAAAAATCATATAAGTTAAATTTTTTTGAAAAAACTTACCGGCTGCTCCCCATGCTGCACCGGGTGGAAGTACTAGATCTGGATCTCCTCGGAAATCCATCCCGGCATAGGGATAGTCATCCACTACGATGATTTGTTCTCTCCACCATAAGAAGAACTCATCATCCCAGGTGGTGCGGGGTACCTCGCTGCCCCCCAGTCTCTTCATCATGTCTGCCCAACGGGCAATTCTTGGGTCCCGAGGGCTGCTGATAGTTGAGATCATTCTGGGTCTCAAAGCTGGAACTCTCTCGAAGAAGAATGTAGTCAAAATGGTTCCATAGCCAAAGTGTTTTGTCCTTGTTTGGCGAATGGAGATCAGTTGTTGTTTCATGTTCTGTAGCAGGGCAGTGCACCAATCATACACGTGAATTAAGCACTCTACAACTATGCTCATGTGCGTCCTGGACGCCTGATGCAGTGAGGCAGATCCTGCCACTCTGCCGATGGTGAATAGGAGGATATTTATGTGCAAGTCCCTGATATCTATGATTGCAATCTGTGTGCCAACTTTCTTGGAATTATCTACGCAGTATATTTGGACATAGTCTTCCACGGTCAACCCTCCCAGGGGCTTTCCGTGCAAGTCCACTGGGTCTCCCCTCCTGGAGAGTCCAGTGATAAAGTATATATCTTCCACTTCTATGCGTAGTGGCATTTGATCAATGATGAAGCAATCCTGATCTGGTTCCCAATAATTTACAAGCATTTCAAGCAATCTCACATTACTTTTCATATTGGGCATTTTGAAAAAATTGAATAATCCATAGTTTCGGAGGACATTTTGTGCCGCGCGATCCTGCATGACCTCTTGGTCTATTGCGCTGTGCTCACGTTCCCTCCAAGAGATAGTCATCCTGAAAAATTTCATTAAAATTTGCATTAGAAACTTCTTTTTGAGTTATGGACCTGCGCATACGCGACTTGTTTTGTGCACAGTCGCGTGTATACGCGGCTCCACTTCATTGAACCCACGTATGCGCAGATACGCATTTTTTAAGAAGGGTTTCTAGGCAAAAATTCACTTAATTTTAATTTTTAAACGGACAAAATGATTAAACAGGATGAATAAGGAGCCTACCTGAAGTTTCGCTGAATTCCGACGGTCGGTTGTCCCTGATTTGACGAAACAAGTTTTTAGCTCCAGAGCTCTTTTTCCAAATCGGCTATGCAATAATGAACCAATTGAGAGGTAATTTGTGTATTTATGGCTAAAAAATTGAAAATTTTTGCAAAAATTTCCTTATGCTTATTTTTTCGATCCATCTTATGCTGTATAACTTGATTGCTTGGAAGTGCCTAGTTTGGTATGTTTCAGGTACATTTTGACGATTTCGAGATTTTTCCCGGTTTTTGACCCATGTTTTCAGACTCTTCACGGCAGGTATATGATCTTCACTGGCATATAGGTTAGGGAATCACTTTCCGTTGCATCTTGCATTCTAGCCTCCATACTGATCACTTGCCTTAGGGTCGATCCCATCAGGTCATGAGCATTACACCCTTTTCACTCGCCGATTTTTAATCATGACTTGATGGTAGAGCCTTCCTTTACATGGGCTTCCTAGTTAGTTCCTCGCTATCACTTGTTGCCCATGCTGCTTTTTATGTAGGCTCGGGAGTCCTCTTTAGTCCCGCCATGTCTTTTGTGTTGAGGCTTCATTCTTCTTCTTCATCACTTATCATTTTTCTGGCTTATACCCTAGAGGCTCCCTGGTGTCGTTAAGTTGTATTACTGCATTGCATATTGGCTACTTGTTTATCCTGGCCTTTAGCCGGCTTCATTTGGACTCGATGTTTAAGCCAACTTTTGACCTTGACTTTTTGTACAAGTTAACCATTGCATGCACTTAGCTATCACGACTTGACACCTTTGTACCCATGGATGGAACATTCCTCTGAGTATCAGTGACCAGTTTTCGCCACCTTGCATTGAGCATAGGATTGTTCCAATCCCAGGAACTAGTGCATCTGCTTTCTTGATACTCGTTCTATCCATTGTATCATAGCATTCTTTTATTCTTTTTCAGGCTTATTATGAAAAAGACAAAAAATCAAATATAACAAAAAGAGCGGGAACGGGATGTATCTTCGTTATTTTGATGGCAGTACAGAGTCAGTTTGTCGCCCTTGAACAAAGCACATATACTTATATATATTTCCTTCATTTGGGGATGGTTCTAGTTTGACCTAGGTTCAGCCTTTACCATGTTGCACTTGTCAGTTCTCCCCCGGTTGGTTATCTCTTCCAATCATATGGAGAGTTTGTTTTGCCTCCTGCAAGACAGACTTATACAGTGTCACTTTTTACTGCCATGGTCATCACGGAGTCGTGCTTTTGTTCAAGGGAAGTCTAGCCTGAGTCGGCCATTCTGCGGTGTCTCTTGACTCATTATTCAGTCGGCCTTCCCGGTCTTGTCAGTATCATGTTCTATCACATCAGATGTTTTGATCTTCTGCTCGTGCTAGTTTGAGAAGGTCCCCATTGACTTCTTGCCGGCGGGTTTGTCTCTTATCGACTACGACACATTTCTCTGAGAGCAAGCCTAGAGCCGCACCTTGGGCCTATTTCCATCATTGATAGGTGACCTCGTGCTCAGCATTTGATCATCATCATGGGTCTTTGACTGAGTGGTTTCCCCTGTGTTCGACGTCGGCACACATTATCACACTTGGGATTCGTGCAGTACCTGGATTTCCATTTGACCCTATCGGTGGATTTCTCGCCTCTGTGTCAGCTTTCATTATTGGTTGGTTCAGAGGGTTTCTTCCGTGCGCTAGCTTCATCTTGTGCACGTCGGAAACGTACTTCGGTTTTTGGTTCCATCACTCTACTTCGTTCGATTCCTTCCAAATCTTGGCCTGCGGGTTACACTCGCGCTGGACTGATGTGGGATGCCTTAATGCCTTCCTTCCAGCAGATCTTTTCCCATCGACTCCGAATCATTGCTCTGGGAATAAGGTCTAGAGTCTTTTTGTCAGTACCTTAGGGTTTGCAGTCATCAGTGGCAGACTCTTCGCTATCGACAGTGGGGATTCATCATTGCCTCCTGATTGGTAGATTCTTTCAAGTGTTCGACTTCAACTCATTCATTCACACTTGTCAAATTGTACTGGGGCACTTTGACACTCATTATCATTATCGGTGGGTTGTCTCACGTTGGTTAACGGGAAACATCATTGCCCGGTAATCCAACGATTTCTCACATGGTCGACTTCAGCTCATTTATTCCCGGTGTGTAGAATTGTGCCGTTGTGATCGGTGAAGACCTCGGGTTGCATCAGCATTTCTCGGTTCACTGTTGACAGTTCTCTCAGTTTCTGCCAGTGTTGCCGTCCACCCTTATATGTTGCAGTTCAGCACAGCAACATCTTATATGTTGATCCCCGAGTTGCGTGATTGTACCGTTTGATCCGCCTCTTATGATCCGGTACTTGGAGATTCGGTTACTTGATCAGACATCCAGTTGCACTATCTTTGATCAGCTTTCTATATGTGATACTTGGACATTGATACAGACTTGTCTTTCCGGGCCCTGCTCAGATGATTCACTATGTACTTTCGGTTCAGTTATACTTGTATACATGTTGGATCTATTCAGTACTTTCTATCTATATGATGTATTTTTGATTGAGCATGGGTATGCCCGCCTCAGCATGTGTTGACTCTCTGGTTTCTTTCATTGGTTTTTGGCAGGCTGAAATCTGGTGAAGTCCTCTCTTGTCCTTGCGAAGTTCTTTCTATGTGCATAATACATTTCGACCATCATGTACCCCTTCTGACCTCATATATTAGGGGGCATCTGTTATAGCATCATTTCTCACCTTGACATGATTCATGATTGCTACATGGCTTTATGGGCACCCATTCCTACAGACTTGGACAAATTCACTTAAAAACACTGGAAAATCCTTCATACGCGACTATGCCCGTGTTTTTCCGCGTGTATACGCGAGTACAGCTAGACTTTTCCGCGTATGCCATTTTAATGATTAAAAAATATATAAAAATCCCTAATTTAGCGCTGGGTTGATGGTTACTCAGGTAGTTCAACCACCCCAGCCCGTGGCCAACTGTTTCCAACTGCTGAAACTACTTGGAGGGACTATAAAAAGCCCTCATGTGTATGGCCTAAGGGAGAGAGAGAATTATTGATATTATACTCTATTGGTATTCCCTATCCAAGTCTGATTCCCCGTGCCTCCTGCACTTTCCCAGTTCATTACAGGAAACCCTTGTTTCCTTGAGATATACATCCCTTTATATGTTATCTCGTATGCACCAGTTTGGAAGGAGTCTTAGCGAGGCAAGGGCTCGACGGATCCGGACGACGGTCTGCGAAGGCCTTGGAAGGATCAGGTGATCTCTCCTCTTGATTACTTTTGTACGTACTATTTATAATACAGAAGTATCATGCTGTTCCCGAAATAACGTGTTAGTGTATGCTTTAATGTATGAAGAATATTTTTTATACATGCATCCATTATGATTTATTTAATGTTTTATATGAATCTCACTAACATATAGAGTAGAAATATACTGTACAACTTGTCCTTTGTGCTGGTTTCTTCTTGAATTTCAGGTTAAGGAGAAGGACGGTTGCAGGGAGTTTGAACTCCACGTGGATCTACTTCAAACGTAGGACCAACGGGTAAACCTCTCATTCTACTCGATTTCGTTTTTATGAATGTGCATGATCGTGTGAGTCTCTGTTAAGTAGTACGCCCCTGCTCTGTGGAGGTTGAATCCCAACCAACCTCTAGGGTGTTAATTCCCCGAAACAATAACCTAAATTTGGCACAAAATTGAATGAAACAATAGGTAGATCAACATCCAAGCAAGAGAATTTTGATGTAGGAGACTGGGTATTTTTATGACTACAACCATAGAAACAAATGTCCCTCAAGCAAGATAAGAAGGATAACAAATTATCACCAAAGTACTATGGTCCTTACAAGGTATTGAAAAATATTGGTACTATGGGATAGAAATTGGATCTTCCTGCTTCTTCTCGAGTGCACCCAGTTCTCCATGTTTCATGCGTAAAGAAGGTTATAGGTGACAAAGTTCTAGTTCAAACACTATTTCCAGAACTTGATGAGGAAGGAAAAATCATATTGTAACCTGATGTAGTCAGGAAAACAAGAACTCAAAAACTAAAATATCAATCAATTTCAGAGTATCTCATCAAGTGGAAGAACTTACCCATTAAAGATTCCACATGGGAGGATGAGAATTTTATATAGAAGCATCCATAGCTACTCAAGCATTGAGGAAAACACCTTTTTGAAGGAGAGGGGCATGTTAGGTCCCTATATTACTAGTTTAGTCCCTTATTGTTCTTAGTGTATCCCCCCTATTGTTATTTTTGTACCCCTGTAGTCCCATATTTTTATTATTGTGCCCCATAAAAGCCCACTATTGTTATTGTTGTGCCCTTACATTCTTATTGTTAAGTCAGCTAGGATTATATTGTGACCCCATGGACTCCTATATATAGAAACGACGTTTTTCCATTTGTATCATTCAATAATTTTTCATTTATGTAGAAGTGAGGTTTTCCCCTCAAAGAGGTTGATTTCTAAGTCGTTGATCTCTCTTTTCTTCTATTTTCTAAGTTGGTTTTATAATATGGTAATTTGGCACAACTTCCTAGTTTTAATGAGCTCTTTCGTGGTATAAATTTTAAAAAAACATGATGTCCTAATTTACATTCTCTGTGAACTCAATGCACATCCACATAACGTTTCAACCCATCTTGGGAAAATTTATGTTTTTTCTTAATTTTTATAACCTGCCCTTCCATCTCTCTAAGCAATCATGAACCCACCATGACTCTATCTACTAGATTTCTCCAAATCATAGGAGTATGAAAGTTATTTCCATATAATGCTTCAAGCATAATCATTTTCAGTGAAGATCGATGTCCATTACTATACACAAAATATACCATATGTACCTAGTCTTCCCAATTGGATGGTTTATTCATGACCTACATTTGTAACATATCTTCAAAAATTTAATTAACATGCTTAGTCTATCCATTAGAATTAGGGTTATATTCAATACAAAAATTTAAATTAGTACCTAGACGTTTAAATAATCCCATCCAAAAATTAGATGACAACTTTGGATTTCTATTTGAAAAAATTGCTCTAAGAACAACATGCAACCTCACAAACTCTCTCATAAAAATATTAGTTATACTAGCTTATTTATGGTCTGATTTTATTGGTACAAAATGGGTGGCTTTGGTAAGCTTATTTACCACTATCATATTCAAATCACTCCCTTTAGCCATCCTAGGAAATTTGGTTATAAAATCCACCGTCAAAACATCCCACTTCCACTCGGGAATGGGTATGGGTTGCAACAAGCATGTTGGGTGCTTGTGCTCAACCTTAACTCTTTGACACTCCAAACAACTAGCTATATAATTAGTAATATTTTTCATTTAATGTACTCAATCTTGGAATCGTATTTTGCTATAAATTCAAGACATTTAGTATGTCAAGAATTCAAATTTGGCTCCTTGAATAAATTCCTGAAACCACAATGATCCATTTGCAAGTAAAATATATAGGCCATAAGATAATTTTTCCACATCTTAAGATCATGAACAATAGCAACCAATTCCAATTCATGTGCAATGCACACACACACAGACACACAATTTACAACAAGTTTGAATTGAGAATCAAATGGAAGGGAGGGGTTGGTTGTTAGACATGTGGAAATTATGTTATTCTCCCTTATATTTCCCCTTCCCGAAGGAGGTATTGTATATATATATTTTTTTCATGGTCCTTCGACTTTTGGGACCCATAACACACTATTTTTATAAGATATCTTCATAAACTTTCTTGACACGCATTCATGCATACCCAAAAATCCTCAATACTAGAGAACTTGTTAATAAAGCCTATAAGCACTAAAAGGATTCCTCAAATTCAAATATTTATTCGAGTTTAATACTTTCGCTCTAAAATGAAGTAATGGGATTGGAAATTCTATAAATTCTTTCATTGGATATTCTATAATAACTAGTTAGGCCCATAAGAAGGTCTTATTTCTGCAACATTATTCACTTTGGCCATTACTTTATGGCCTTAATCCTTTCTAGATCTGTAAGTATCCCATCCTCTGAGATAATGAACCCAAGTAATGAATCTACTTCTGGTGGAATGAGCACTTATTAATATTAGCATATAGTTGATGTTCTCAGAGCACCTATAAAATAACCTTAGATGTTTTTGATGCTCCTCTTCTGATTTAGAACACATCAATATATCATGCAGAAAAATAATAATGAACCCATCCAAATATTGTAGAAATAATTTATCCATCAAACACATAAAAAAAATTGGTGCACTAGCACCACGATGAATTAATAATGTGTTTATAGACCTATTGGGTTCCTCAAGATGAATTGTTAGAATCTAGCATCATTTTCTAAAATTATTTCTTAATTATAGAGTTGATATCTCTTTAATAAATATTGGGATTGGAAATCTACGAACCTCGTTCTGTTGATCTTCACTGTTGGTACAGGTAAAAAATTCATTATTAAAATTCAAAATCATATGGTTCTTCTACAACCAATCCAAACCAATCAGATAGTCATATGATGCCAAGGAAACGATAATAAGTTCAAATTTAGTACTTAGGATGTTCAAATCAGTTAGAAATTATTTCACTAGATCTGTAACTCTTCTTTTACTCCTATAGCTACTTGAACCAATAATTCCTTTTGATACTTGGTTTTCTTCAAATTGAATTCCTTTACTAATTTAAGAGAAATATCACTATGATTTTCTCCTCAATCATTTAAGGTATTCATAGGCTATTTGCATAAATTACCTTCAATTGAAATTATGTGTACTTGATGTTCTTCCTGCATGTTATCTGGCATAGCATAGACCCTAGGCATACTTCAATACACCTCCTCCCTTGCATCATTTTCCTGCATACAATGCATTTCCTTCTTACTTCAACCCTTATAAGGGTAGTCTTTAAATATGTGATATCCCTGAAAACCACAACATCTAATAGGTCACACTGAGGGTTTATTTTTAGAAAATGAGGTTTTAAATCCCTTCTTTCTTGGATTTATAAAATCCATTTTCTTCCTATATCTTCTCTCTTCTGGCATACTAGAGTTGTTATCTATCTCGAAGTAGTGTAACATATCTTATAAAATATCCTTTCTACATATAAATGTTGCAGGTCATCATTCTTATCCTATCTTAAACTTATAATACCTTGTTTACCAATCTTATGTTAACTCTATCGAGCTTGTCTATGATTAGATTGCTAGTCCAATATTTTTTGAATTCTATCATGGATTTGTGGAATCTAGGTGTTAAGTTGTTACTACTCCTTTATCATACAAATAGTATCAACCATAAAATTGAGAACCCCCATCTTGAGGATTCTAATAGATTCCTCTAGATTTCTATTTTCTAGCCTACTAACTTAGTGACTATTTGATTCTATACAAACATCTCACATAATAACATCCATTTTTCTAACCCCCTCTTTAGGAATTTTAATGCCCATTATTTCTCTTGTTTCTAAAATTTTCATGACTATTGATGTACTCTTAACTTGTACACTTCTCCGAAGAAATTCTACAAAATTCAAGCCAAATTTGAAACTTTAAAGTCATTGGTGCATTCTAATTGTTAACTACTTTTCGTAGACTATTTATTTACAGGATTCTAATGCTTGAGCAAAAAGTTACATCTTCCAGGATTATTTAACTAGCTCAAATTATTTTCTTCGAGCTTCCTATAATGTTTTGTTCAATCTCTAAGGATTTCCTCGCACCAAATCCAATTCTTATCTAGCCAAACATATTTTTACTAAAATTCTATTTATTTTTATTGGTTACAGGTAAAATTCCAAATCTAGGATGTAAATTTATGCTCTTCCAAAGTTTCACTCTCTAGTTGCTTCTTCTCAGTTATTAAAGAATCCAATTCTTTGCTATACTAGCAAGATTAAACTTAATCTTTCATTACCATTCCCACACCATTCGCTTTGGGTGGAAACTCATGCTTTCATGAGCTTGGCGAACATGCATTAGCCAATTCCATACCCAACACATGGGCCCTTTCTTCATAACCACCCATGTGACATTACTCCACTAAAACCTCGAGAGGGCCATCACATACCCTTGTCATTAAAAGAATTGAAAAGTAACTAGCCTTGATCATCTTGACTCTGGATCTACCAAGTTCTAAGTGGGATCAAATTTCTTGAGATGCAAACCTCTTTTAGATTGAAAAGAAATTTGATTCCTCTTCACACTTGGTAGATCCTGATTTAAATGGATCTAGGATGGATTTATTATTAATTATAATAATAAATATAATTATTAATTTTTATGTCTCTCTTAGGATGGAGTTGACGTGTGTCCCTCTTAAAATAAAAATAAAATATTCTTTAAATAAAAAATAATTGTCTGTTATAATAAAAAGGAAAAAAATATACTATGCATGTTGACATGCGTCGCTCTTAAGATAAAAATAAAATATTATCTAAATATGTTTGTTATAATAAAAAGGAAAAAAGAATATGCCATGCATATTTAATTAGTTGTCTAAAAAATATAACTTAAACAATGAAAATTTACACAGAGTTTTTTTTGACACACTACAAAAAATTTACACCTGAAAATATTTGATCCCTCTCCATTTATGTTAGATACATGTTTAAGATAGATCCATTTGTGTTAGATCCATATTTAAGATAGATTTATGTTGTTTTATATCAATTTTTAGTCTAAAATTTGGTGATTTATTTCCAGCTAAATACTTTGGTTTCTGCTCCTAAAGCCCCTTACATGTTTTCCTTTTTCTCCTAGACTTTGGTTATGTTTTACCTTTACTTGCCACATTTGATGGTTATTTTTTTTCAATATTGCCATTTGCTATTACCTTTTGACGTTCTGTCAACTCTCAAATATCAACATATTTATATTATAGTTCCCCCTTCACGCAATTCAGGGCACTCTCCAATTCCCTTATTCTCTCCTGAAGATGCCCATTCTCTTATGTACATTTGTTCATTTCATTCATCAAAAAATTGTTTTTCTGCTTGACCAAAGTGTTTACCTTTGCATCTTTTAGAAGTTGATTCTGTAAATCAACTAGCTAACGTCGTAAATCAAATATCTCGTTGATTTTTTCTTGGTGCTTTTGCCCTACTACAATCCACGTACAATTTTATGGGTTGATTTTTTTTATTAATGATGATGATATCTAGTTGAATGCTAAATTTCATATTTTGCTTTAGGATTCATATATATGATTATTCATTGAGTTGATTATAAGTATTGTGGCTAGTGAGTTCATTTTTATGAATGGAATTTGTTTGATATGTTGGTTAAGGGTCCTTTCTTAGATGAAGTTGGCATTGAGTTTTATCCCCCCATAGTACTTGTGCATTTCTACAACTTAACATACAACTACATGGGTAGAATTTCAACAAATGACATGGGTACCTTGCCAAATTCCTTGTTCTAGTATTTTGGCTAAAAGGACCAATATCAGTAAGGCATGGTAATCCCCTCATGGTACTCATGCATTATCACAACAACACATATAGCTCCATGGATTGGATTTTTACCAAAAATGTGGGTAACTCAATAAAAGCTTTATTTTAATATTTTAGTTAAGGGCCCATATTATTTGATAGTTATTCTTGCATTTTATCAACCCAAAATGTTTGTGCTATCTCACCATTGCACATACAACTCCAAGATTTAATTTAATACAAACTATGTGGGTACCTTGCTAAATATTATATTTTAATAGCTTCGTTAAGGAATTATATCCATAGGTAACTAGTTTTGAGTTTGATCAACACCATGGCACTTTTGCATTTCTATAAATTCACATACAACCAAAAAATCCGTGTTGCACCAATGATATAGGTACCTTGTTGAATGTCATAATGGTTAATAGCCCATATCCATAGTAAATTGTAGGAGTTCAATCCCTTTGGTGCCTATGCATCACTAAAATTCCATATACAATTCCATGGTTTGAATTGGTCCCAATGAGATGGATACCTTGCTATATGTGTCAATTTAGCATTTTTGTTTAGGATCCATAGTGAAAAATATTTTTCTTTTATTTCCATTCCCCCTCTGTGGTTATCATGATCTTGCTACAACTCTACATACAACTTTATGGGTTTAATTTCCACCAATAACATTAGTACCTTGTTGAATTACATGGTATAACATTTTATTATTTAGTTGTAACTTCCCTAGCCTCTTGTTGGGAAATGCTACCACTACCATAACACTCTAAAATACTCAATTCCTCCATGGAAGAGAATACCCCAACATGAGTTTTTATGAATCCAATTACATAGTATTTGGATCTTGAGAATTTGGAAAATCTACAATCTTCATTTTTATTTGTCTATGTTTTGAGTCTAAAACAAGACTCATCATTAGGATGAACCTACAAAGAAAAGAAGAAATGGATGGAAATAAATAGGGGATAGGAGAATGGGAGAAAGAGATGAGCCGACCAACTCAATGATTAAAAACAACACTACAAGGAAAATACCTCTAGTATAGGTTATAAAGGAGGTTTTTAGTGTTATAAAATTGGCCGAAATTGTCAAAAAAAAAAATTATACAACATCCGTTTATGGTTACGGAGGTTTTGGCGGAGATTTTAATGGAAATTCAACACAACTAAAAAAACCTTGGCAGCCGGAGGTTATTACGAATGGTTTTTTCATCGGTGTGCTACTAGAGTTTCAACGCACCTGTGCGTGTCATCTAGACGGTGGCCTTGGGGCGGTCGAAGGTTCCTGCACTGGGCCGTCAAGGTATAAAACCACACTAGGCACAGTGTTGGTGATACAACACACGGGGCCATACCAATTGATATTGGGATTTGTGTGGTGCCCATAGGTCGTCTCAACGCACCGGTACGTAGACCTATAGAAATGCACTGATTCATCGTATCAGCCAAATGCACCAATATTTATAATAGGTATTGGTATTTGTGTGGTGCCCATATGTCGTACAAATGCACCGGTGCGTAGTCTTACATAAAATCACTGGTGCATAGTATCGCACAAATGCACTGAGATTTTTAATTGTTTGGGTACTTGTGCGGTGCCTATAGGTCGTAGAAACGCACCGGTCCACTACAACATACAAACGCACTAGTGTTAATTTTGTATATTTTAAAAACATCGACCTGTGACAGTGCAATTGTTGTGATTTTTCTAAATTCATTATTCATCAAAAGTCGACACATCTAATAACAATATTCATATTAATTAAATTTTTATTAATGCATTTGAATGTGATGTTTGGATTAATTTGTTATATCATATCATAATTATTGTGATTTGTTAAAATTCATTATTCATCAAAAATCAACAGAGATATATCTTATAGCAATATTCATATGAATCAAATTTTTATTAGTGCATTTGAGAACGACAATGGAGAACACAATAGAATAAATTAAAACACACACACACACACACACACACACACACACACACACACATATATATATATAAGACAGTCTTTGTCATACAAAATGGGACAGTTATTGGTGTCCCTTTGTCTTTCAATTGGGACACTATGTCTATTACATGAAACAAAATGTCTGATTCCAGATACGAATATTTCAAAAAATACAACGCCTTGCTTTGATATCCAAAGATAGTGATCATCATTCTTTGCTTGAATTGTTGTCATTGCTAGAGCTACTTCCATGACTTGGGTTATTTTCAGGAATGTTTTGTTCACGGTGTTGATTGTTTTCTTCTTCTTCACCTTCCATCTACAAACATAAGAATAAAATTAAATGAGTGTATATACATTGGTGAGAATAATGAAAATTGCAATATTAAATAATATACATCAATGTAAATCGAAAATAAAAATGACGTACCATAGCAAAAATTGACTCATAAACTATACACATTCTTTCAAAACCATGTACCATGCCATCTTTCAAAATTTCATCTATTGGCACAGTTCCATATTTTTTTTACTGCAAATTTTATACCCCATAACAAATCATGTATTTAATATAAAATATTTTTTTGTTCTATTAATTATAGATGGAGCTAAGTGAAACAAGATCGATAGATGCTTACAAATTCCACAATTAATTTCTAATATGCCAACATATACTCACAACCCATATTTAACCCAATTTCAATAAAATCGTCTGATGGTTCTTCTTTGTATGTTAACACCTGTTTGAAGACATTCAATGATGATTTTTGTAAAACAACTTAAAAAATACAAAAATGAAATATATTTAAGTTGTTATAAGGAAGTAACAATTACTCACAAACATAGATATCAACCCTTTTCTTCCTTGTCATCCTCTTTTATGTGGTGAATGGGTTCCATTTTCTTTTCTTTTCTGCAAGAAAATTCTTGAAAATTAATATTTAATGCTAAATTGTTTATTTATTGTACCTAATGATCGAAAAATTCAATGATTAAATATTACATTTGAAGCATGTTGTTATTGAGATGGCTCCTCCCGCGATGCATTTTTTTCCATTTCTTTGATCATCTCCTTGTACACCTTTTTGGACATTCCTACTAGTACATTTCTGATATCAGCTCGTTCACCTTTTGAGATTTTTATAATCTTCCTGAAAATGTAGCATGACAATAAACTGTTTAATTTTTATATTGATATATGAAAAGTAAATATAACAAAAGTGATATTTATAAATAATTCTAGACAAACATTTAAAGAAACATTAACTTTTTCATTCCTTCCTTTTTGTTGTTGTACGTTTTTGCTATTAAAAGTCTAACATGTCTCATTGACCAATTCTCTAGAAACTCTTCCTATAGTTTAGATAAAATTTGGTTCTTGGAATCATTGGATTGGGTTTTGTATTGTAAGCGGAAAGAATGTCTATACATTCGTTCCATTAGATCCCTCAAAATTTTGTAAAAGTTTTTCCCCTTTTCGTTAACCTCCAACACCACTCCAGATGAGCTAAGGAGAAACTCATTTTAATTTGCATGTTCTAATATTTTTTTTCTTTTCTTAGAACAACTTTCCTTTTTTGAGTTTTTGGTCTGTGTAGAAAATTAAATAGATATGAATTAATAAACTGTTTAACACATGTTATCTAATAATTTTAAGTATATTATTAATGAAAATTAAAAAAAGAAACTCATATTGGATCAATAGTATTTTTTCATTCACCTGATTCATCCTTTTGCAATTTTTCCATCAAGATTTTAAGCTCTTCTGGTCCTAGATAAAAAATAATCTTATCGAGCTTCGTCATTTTGTGGCTATGCATGGTACATAGTAAACAATACATATTAGTTAAAATTACATATAGTTCAAAAATAATAATTTTTGTAAAGAATTTACAAAGAAATTTCATTTTTTTCTTTTCTTGATGTGTTATCAGTATTTTTGTTACTTGATCTCTTGTTAGTCATTTCTTTATCAATCTTAAACCTATAGCATATCATTCATTAATATATTTATAAAAAAATTGTCAACTTTTCAGGTAAAAAATAAATCTCAAGAAATCAGCGCGCCTTTAATGATGTACGCACTGACGTCAGTGCGTGGGGGTATTATAAACACACCACAAAAATAGTATAATAGACCGTACGGTGCGTGGGGGTATTATAAACACACTGCATAAACAATGTAATAGACCGTACGGTGCTATCCTCGTAACATAGAGCACTGGTGCCCTATTTTAGATATGGTGCATTGATTTTAAAAAAATGTTTTTATTTTCTTATTACACAGTACTTGAGTGGTGCGTTCGATAATATAGCACACCAGTGTGCTTGGTTACGCAGGCACACCGATAAAAAAAATCCATTTTTTTTCAAAAATTCACACAATGGCCGACATGGATTGGGATCCGACTATGAAAGTCATCCTGTGGATTGGATGTCAATCTAAAATGAAAAGCCCTGATTCTAAAATCACAGAAATAGGGAGAAGAAATGGCAGAAACAAAAAAAAAAATGAAGGGTTTAGGGTAAAAATGGATAAAACTGCAGAAAAAGTAAAAAAATAGCAAAAAAAAATAAAAATAAATAATCAAATTTAATCACGAGATCGTTTGAAATTCTATGCTACAGGGTTTGAATCAGCAGAGGTTTGGATTCTGATTGTCTGAATACTTCTTTTTGACTTTATTTCATTGCTCCATAGTGCTCTCATGCTCTCTTGCTCCAGGTATGTCTCCTACAAATCTCTGGCTGAAAATTCTAGCAAAAATAGTGAATAATGAAAAGTGTTTAGTATTTAAAGAATTATTTTATGAAATTATATTTTCAGAAATATTTTGCTGCCTATTTTTCAATTTGCCGTTTTTTTTTCACTTAAATAAAATAGAGTTTCATTTTTTTTTATTTGCGTTTATTCGTCACTGGTGTATCACTTAATAGCACTACACCAGTGTGTCCATTGGTAACATGGCACCGATGCATAGTAACTAAAACGCACCGGTGCGTAGTAAGTAGAATGCATCGGTGTGGTTATCTATACATTAGCACTGATTTGCAGTTGAGGCACCGAAAGTACTTTTACATGTGTACACCAAAATTCGACATGTTGGAAATGTACATTTTGCTGTGAAAATATTTGGGCCATTTCTTTTCCAAACTACACCTCTTCTTCTTTCATAAAAAGAAACTTGAACCTTTCCATAACCTGAAACAAAAAAATGTGCCCCATGATCTACTTGTTGACCCATGATTTGCTTGCTCATTTATAAGTTCCTCCTCCATCTTGGCATCCAATTTCCTCTTTTCTCCTTTGTGCTTTCTATCTTGATCTTAAAAAATTTTATACAATCTCTGTTTTACGAGAAACTGACCTTGAATGTTCTGGGAGCAATGAAAACGAGTCTTTCATTCTGCATTTGTTAGCAGAAGAAGACCGATTTTTGACTAGACGATGCAGTTATTACATGTGGAGGCAATGGTTTCCCATAGAAAATGAGTATAGGGTTGAGCAGAGGAAATACATTGCAAAATGGGCTATTACATTAGCTTTTCCAATGGGAAACTGATTTGTAGGTGGAAATATGGTAGCTGGAGGTATCTATGCTTTTTTTCCCATAGAAATGGTCACTGGATTTCCATTTATAATACAAGAAGACTTTTTACTAGTTTCATCGAAAGAGAGCATCATTTTCAATAAAAATTGGAACCAGGGAATCCTTAAGTGTATCCCGTTCGCATTTTGTTTGGCATTTAGTTCTTTGATAAGTGCTAATTCACCTATACTTTAAAAAATTTGGATTTTTGGGTACCTTCCATGTGATATTCCTTGTTGTCCACGGGACCACAGCTCAGACAAGTTAGAGATACCATTCAGGTTCAATTGAAAGCCGAAGATGTGATTTTCTGCGATGTCAGCTTTGTCGGTAAAATTTTAAGTAAGCCAACCAAAGCTCAGACAATACTCCCAGATGATTTTAAACATATTCTGGAGAATCTTTCCCTTCATGGGATCTACTAGCCCAATCAACAATGTTATTTTATCTTTCTCTATTGTCCTTAAGGGAATGAGAATCCTTCCCTTCATAGCGCCTCTTGGCTTTATCGACTGCCTCAATTGATCTTTCTCGACTGTGTAATATTTCCCTACCATCCTTGTAAGAATTAGAATCATTACCTTCATGTGATCTCTTAGCCCGTTCAAGAGACTCAATTGATCTCTTTCATGTGTGTCTCAGATTTTTCATAAAAAATTTCTCCTTTTGTACTTTGTCGAACTTGGTAGCCATCTACATCCTTGTAAGAATCTTTGTCCATCTTTCAGTTTGAATCACTCATTTTCTCTGCTATAAACTTCTCAGCCGAAATTTGAACTCTCGTATTTTCAAACCCTCATCTCCTCAGAAAAATTCTTGCCCATGATTCGAACCCTCTGCTTCTCCATTGCGCGGGGTTTTATAGGCACACCGATGTGGTTCATAAGATCTTGGTTTATGTGTTGGTGCAATGTTTTATGATGTACCAGTGCAGAAGAGTTGTGAAGCACCGGTGCGGGTTATGATTATAAGCGCACGGGATGAAAAACCAGGAATCTAAAGTTTTTTTTTTGTATGTAAGATCATAATAAAACAATGATTATTCTAAAGTACATGAATTTATTTGCATTATTTTCTAAACTTTATTATGTTACAAAAATTCATATTATTCAAGATTTATTATTTTACAATTATTTACAAATTTACAAATTTACAAATGTAAAATTTTTAATAAAATCATTTCACATTAATACAATTAAAATTTTACAAATATTTTACATACAATTAGAATTAGAATTACAATTACAATTACAATTTTACAATTTCACATACAATTACGATTAGAATTACAATTACAGTTTTAGAATTTTACATACAATTACAATTACAATCATTTCAAAGTAATACAATTAAAATTTTGCAAATATTTTACATAAAAATAGAATTAGAATTATAATTACATTTACAATTACAATTACAATTTTACAAATATTTTACATACAATTACAATTAAAATTACAATTATAAATACAATTACAATTTTAGAATTTTACATATAATTAGAATTAGAATTAGAATTTTACAATTTTTCATATATGCAATTACAATTATAATTACAATTACAATCATTTCACAATAAATTAAATATTACAATTACAATTAAAATTTTACATTAAATATTTTACATATGGTTACAGTTAAAATTACAATTACAAATACAAATACAATTTAACAATTTTAGATACAATTAAAATTTCAATTTCAATTACAATCACGACATAATATTTAATAAATATCATGGTCATTTAATATTAAATTAATTAATAAACATCACGATCATCATAACCATCGTACAAACATCATATTCGACTAAAAAGTGCATTCAAATTCGCTAACATCATCGTGATCATGATCATCTAACAAAACACAATTAGCATTGTATAACATCATCATGACACAAACATCAAATACACATCTCATGTCAAATAACTCATGCTATCACATACACATCTATCTACGAGCTGCACATTAAATAAAAATATAAGCAAACATTACCTAAAAACATGAATAGCTAGTGGTACAACATGAATAACAATACTAGTTGAGGCCTGCTTAGTTAATGGTGTAGCCTCAATGGTTGATGGTCCAGCCTTCTCATGATCATGAGTACTGTTAGATGCTGCAAGCTACTGACTAGACATGGCCAATGGTCCAGCCTCATCTCCATGATGACTACTGCTAGATTATAGTGGAGGCTGCTCAGCTGGCGCGATGCGAGGTGAACAATCATGAGATGATGAGTCATTTCTTGTTGACTGTCGATCATGTCCTGCGTATCGAACATGCCTATAATGTGTAATGCTCCTCCTCAACTGTGTAACTAAGGTCGTCGCTCCTATGACATGTCGCATCAGCCTGTACATGTCACGTGACATGCCTCTCCACATCTCTAATAGCCTGCCATCGGCCTGTATGTCTCTCATATGAGTGGGCTTGATACCTACCTCAAAAATCAATGCAGTGAGTTGGTCTCCCAACTCCATCCTGTATCTAGTATCAAGTTGACTGCGCCTAGCAAAAGGTGGTATCGGCGCACCAGCAGGAGCAAGTCTCTCTGCACTGGACTCTTGATGATGCTCGACATCTAGCATGCCCTAATCATCATCAATATCTACACCTAGATCATGTGGTGGTGGTGGCATGTCCTCGCCATCAATAGACCCAATGTATGAAAAATATATACAAGTAAAGAACAATAATTAGACAATTTCATTACACAATTTAATAAAAACAAGTTAAAGAACATGTTAGAATAAATTTAAATAAAATAGTAATATTACCTCTATTATCCGATGACTCATCAATTGTGAAGAGGATGTTGGGACACCCTTGCCAATCTAATCCAGCATAAAAACAGGGGACCATAATGGAGGGATGCAGTTCGTCAACACTAGATAGCAACTCCAGTGCATCATGCGATATCCTCATTGGAAACACATTCTCATCCCTCTTGGGCATCATTTTCTCCCACATGTGCATCCGTACCTCGAACATCGGCCTATGAGGCTGTTGAACAAAAGTATTCCTCTTCTCTGGAAACCTCTCAAAAAATAAACCAAAAAGCTCTAAAGAAAAAGGGAATTTGAACCTCCCTCATGCATGAGCACGACATCTATCTAAGGCTGTACATAACTGCCGCTAAAAAATGGTAGACCACCTGACAATTCATGGCTCCTTTACTAAATAATCAACATAATATAGAAGCAAGCAACTAATGTGTTGCCCGTCATTGGTGTTGTGTGAAATGGTCGAAAGGAGAAGCGAGAGGCACTACACCTCATCACTACCAAATGCACCAATACATAACTGACCTCCAGCGACCCGAAAATCTGAAGGATGCAGTACATTTTCTCCAATGTATCTCTGGGGTACAATAACTGACTCCCTATGACACAGCCAGCTGTAACCTCTGGAATGAGGGAAATCCCACCCCTCTCCTCAATAGCCATGTAATGAAATATATATCCTCCTCAATGGGCATGTACCACTGGTTAGGACCAACTTGGATAGCCTATCGATGGGCATTCCACTTGTGGATAAGATGTCTCAAACACACACCATAGCCCTTTAGGAAGTAGCCTCCTCATAGAACTTGAGGAGGCTTACCTGCCTTAGAAGCCCCTTGGTAGTTGCTTTAATAGGGCAAGGGTATGCATCTCTCTCCCTCTCTCATGCCTCGCAGGCAAACCATGTCATACTTCTCCACCTTTTGTTTATGTTGTTCCCCCTCTTCTCTCTGAATGATTGACATATTAAATAATTTTTTTTTTTATTAAATAAGACATGTATTTAGGAATATACATATATAATTTTTTTTGAAAAAAAAAACAAAACAGTTGATGCGCCAAAAAAAATATTCATGCACTGGTTCCCGTGCATCTTATTTTTGTCATGCACCGGGGGCGGTGCCCCAGATGACATTCAATGCACCGTAGGCGGTGCACCTAAAAAATTTTTGAGCACCGTTTACTATTTACAGTGTCAGGAATGCAGTGAGATGACTAAACTCTATGCCCTGGCACGTATAGTTGTGTCAGCACACCGACCTCCTAACTATTACATGGTCAACGATGCAGTCTTTTACCAAGCCACACCATTGACCCTATCGAAATGCCGAATGTGGTGTGCTGACAAATACTGGGGCAGATATTTCCATCAATGCACCGCGTTGCCGCTATTCCACATGGTCAACAATGCGGCTGGCTAAATGATGCATCGCACTTTTCTTTCAAATTTTAAAATAACGTGGTGCGCCTTTTGGTACCACCCCAGAAATGGTGTGGATACCGTTAGCACCAGTTGCAGTGTGGCCTATGAATTTTACAGGCAACACCGCTTACCAATGTGAGCCAAATGGCTCGAGCACACTGGCCGAAAATTTTTTTTTTCTTTTAAATGGTTAATTTTAAGGTTATTTGAAATTATAAACCGCTAAAAAGCTTAATTATGGAAAAACAAGAAAAATACCTATACATTTGGCCGTCGAGGAGGCATATTGGCTGTATAATTTTCAAAAGAAAATTTGACCACCATTTTGCAAAATGCAAGCTGGAAATTGGTGGTCAATGCATAGTAGCAGTGCATGCAATGGGTGCAATAGGCGCACCAATGTAAGGGCAGCTTAGACAAGGTTAAATTGCACCGGTGCTTGAGAGCTCTAGAGCATTGAGAAAAGTGAAAAATGCGGAATTTTGGCCGTAATTTTTTTTTTTTATTTAACCTTGTTCCGGTGCGCGAGGTTTATGGGCACACCTGTGTGGTTTTTTAATACCACACCGGGTGTTTTTGGTTTTGGCGTGGTGTTTTATGACACACCGGTGCAGAAAATTTGTAAAGCAAATGTGCTCTATAGTAAAACAATGCACCGGGGAGGTGTGTACGAAGCACACGGTGTCTAGTGTACCAATGTTTTGCGCGCACCAGTGCTTTCTCTTACTGAGCGCACCGGTGCAGTTTCGGATGATAAGTGCACTGAGTGGAAAACATCTACAAAACCCTCCACCTGCCAACCTCCTCTAGTAACCTCCGCTAGAAATGGATGTCTGGGGTATTTTTATAAGGGCTTCCTCAAAAACATCCGCTAGAGGGTCTTTTCCTTGTAGTGCAAGAAGTTAATTTTAATAATAACTTATTAAGATTTAATTTTTATTATTAAAACATTTAAATTTAAATTTAATAATAATGCATATTATTTTAATCATGTTTTTTAGGTGTTATTATTGAGAGAAATTAATGATAAAAAAACAAGATAATTTTATACTAACAATTTTAGATTTTTATCTTACTAAAATGATTTTATTTTAATATTGTTTTATGTAAGGTTATATAATTAAAGAAATTAATAAGGATTAATAAGTGTTTTAATTAGGATAACGTTATTAATGAATTTTTATTTTATTATATATTAATGAAATTATTATGCATTTCAAAATATAATTATAGTGAAAATTAAGGAGATAGATAATTGAGGAGGATTACAAGAGGTTAAGATATTTTAGAAAGGATGCAAGGAAAAGGGGACTAGGACTTAAACAAACTATGAAATAAGGGGGTGAAGGGGGGGGGGGGGTGGGGTTGGTGTTGCGGGGGAGGGGAACTTAAATAAAAAAAAACTATGCAAAAAAGAATCGAAGAGGGGAAGGGGGAGAAGAGAGGCGAGTTTGAGTGAAAGGGTATATAGTAAAATATGCTATAATTAGTTTTAATTATTATTATTAATAAAGAGGAAGGCGAGGGATCAAGGATATTTAGGGAGGGGGAAGAAAATATAAGAGGGAAAATATGAGAGGAGGGTTACTTGAGGAAGTCGATATTAGGGGGCAAGGAAGAGAGTGGGAGGGGGTAAACGAAAAAAGGGGGGAAAGGTGGGGGCGGTTGCTTATTCTTTTGAAAAGCGAGGGAGTAAAGGAATCCAGTTTTTTCTTACTTTGAGACCTCCATCTATATTGAGGTTGTGGGGGTGTTTGATGATCTCAAGGGCCTCACGAATTTTGCACTTGAAATGATGATTTTCATTAGTGATAAATTTAGTATATTCTAGCAAGATATGGTGACAAGTTTTATCTGCATGCACTGCTAGGGATGAAGATTGAGTTCTTATGTTTCTAATGTCTGCTCTTTGTTCTTTAAGCTTGATTTATAATGATCTTCCTATTTCTAAATTATATCAATATCCACATGAACAATTGATCTTATACACACCCTTTTGATGGAGGTTCTCAGGGTTGTCTTTGATAGATTTCATCCTTTGTCTAATGGTTGTCATGGGGTTGAATGAGGTAACAATGAATTTTTTATTGAGGACTTTAGAAAGCTTATCTATGACAACTTGAATGTATGGGAGGTATGATTTATTAGCTAGGAAAACCTTCAAATATTTTCAAGAAGGTTACTATTGGCTAATCCTCCACCAAGATGCCAGGAGATACTGTTATAGCATCATTTCTCACCTTGACATGATTCATGATTGCTTCATGGCTTTATGGGCACCCATTCCTACAGACTTGGACAAATTCACTTAAAAACAGTGGAAAATCCTTCATACGCGACTATGCCCGTGTTTTTCCGCGTGTATACGCGAGTACAGCTAGACTTTCCGCGTATGCCATTTTAATGATTAAAAAATATATAAAAATCCCTAATTTCGCGCTGGGTTGATGGTTACTCAGGTAGTTCAACCACCCCAGCCCGTGGCCAACTGTTTCCAACTGCTGAAACTACTTGGAGGGACTATAAAAAGACCTCATGTGTATGGCCTAAGGGAGAGAAAGAATTATTATTATTATACTCTGTTGGTTCCCTATCCAAGTCTGATTCCCCGTGCCTCCTGCACTTTCCCAGTTCATTTCAGGAAACCCTTGTTTCCTTGAGATACACATCCCTTTATATGTTATCTCGTATGCACTCATTTGGAAGGAGTCTTAGCGAGGCAAGGGCCGGACGGATGCGGACGACGGTCTGCGAAGGCCTTGGAAGGATCAGGTGATCTCTCCACTTACTTTTGTACGTACTATTTTTATAATACAGAAGTATCATGCTGTTCCCGAAGTAAACGTGTTGGTGTATGCTTTAATGTATGAAGAATATTTGTTATACATGCATTCATAATGGTTTATTTAATGTTTTATATGAATCTCACTAACACATAGAGTAGAAATATACTGTACAACTTGTCCTTTGTGCTGGTTTCTTCATGTATTTCAGGTGAAAGAGGAAGGACGGTTGCAGGGAGTTTGAACTCCACGTGGATCTACTTCAAACGTAGGACCAACGGGTAAACCTCTCATTCTACTCGATTTCGTTTTTATGAATGTGCATGATCGTGTGAGTCTCTGTTAAGTAGTACGCCCCTGCTCTGTGGAGGTTGAATCCCAACCAACCTCTAGGGTGTTAATTCCCCGAAACAGATACACCAGTAGATGTGATGAGTGCCAAAGGATGGGGATACCTACACCGAGGAGTGAAATTCCCTTGAACCCTCAGGAGACTTTAGAGCCATTTGATAAGTGGGGCATGGACTTCATTGGACCCATAGATCCACCATCCAGGAAGAAAAAGTATATCATAGTTTTCACTAAATACTTGACCAAGTGGTCTGAAACAAGGGCTATGAAGGTAGCAACAGAAGAGAAGGTAGCTGAGTTTCTGAAAGATAATGCGTTCTACAAGTTTGGATACCCAAAAGAGGTAGTCATTGATCAGGGGGCTCACTTTACATATCATCGCATTGAAAACCTCCTAAGGTGGCACAAGATAAGGCACAATATTTCCAAGACCTATCATCTTCAATAAAATGGCCAGTTGGAAGTGACAAAGAGAGCCTTGGAGAACATCCACACCAAGGTTGTGAGCAGCAATAGAAATATTCGGCAGGAATATTGGTGGAAGCCACTTGGGATAACAATAACACTTGTAAGACCACCATAAGGTTTACTCCATATGATTTAGTTTATGGGAATAAATCTTTGCCTTCCATTGAGTTTGGGTACAACACCTTGAGTATGGAAACTCAAATAGACTTGGAAATCAAAAAGGCACAACAAGAAATCTTGTTGCAGCTAAATGGTTGGGATGAGTTCAAAATGAGGCCCTCCTTCACACATAGGTAATCCAACTGCAAAGGAAAGTTTAGCATGCCAAAAAAATCAAAGAAAATAAATTTCAAGAGGATACTGGGCATTGCTTTATGACTCCATATTCAAGGACATCAAAGGAAAACTAATGAAAAGGTGGCTAGGACCTTATCACATGGAAAAATTTGATGAAAATGGGGTTGTTTAGATTAGAACCATAGGTGAGGAGGGGATCCCCCTACTTTTCAATCGTTACAGACTAAAATTTTATAAAAATCCCATGTCTAAGGCCGAGTTTATCAATTCAATAAACAAGGAGGTGAATGTCATTGGAAGCTCCATAGTTGTTAGCCCCTCGCCTTCCTAGAGAAATAAAAAAGAAAAATAAAAAATAAAGAGGCATGGGTGAAAACCTCTCTTAGGAATCCAAGGGAAACTCCTGGGTTGAAAACCTCTTTGATGCATCCAGGGCCAATTCCCAAGTTGAAAACCTCCAGGAGGCGATCCTAGAGAAAAAAAAAAGGAAAAAAAGGAAAAAAAAAACAAAAAAAAAAGATCCTTGGCTGAAAATCTCTTTGAGGCACCCAAAGCAGGCTTGTGGGTTGAAAAAATCTGTGGAGGCAGCCCTCCTGTCTTTAATAAAAAATAAAAAACAAAGAGAAAAAGGAAAAAAAGATGAAACAACACTTATGCACTCACATATTTCTATTTTGTAGGTTTCTAATCAAGGACAGTTGGGACAAAGAGGAGCAATATCCTTTCTCTCTTCTACCTACCCACTCCATGATCAGCTCCAATATGCATCCATCCATCCATGTCTCCTCACAATTGAGAAAAAACCCAATGGTTTATTACTCTCTGTAGTGCTACAGGATGTCCTAGGCTGCTACACGATTTCCTATAGTGCTACAAGAAAATTTTTACTACTACAGGAAAGTCATCCGAGAGAGAGAAAGCTCACTTAAGAACACCTAACCATCAAGGAATACATGAAAATATTTATTCTTCCCATACCTACCACTCCTAACCATCACTCCACTCCATTCATAAGTATTCATTCACTAAACCCTCTCTTTCGTCGCTATGAGTTAGTTTAGCTAAATATTTACACAAGGCCTCTCCCCTCATCTCTCCACCACTCCATTCACTCCATAACTCCATCCCTAGCATCCTTGCACTACTTCTCCTATTTTTTCATCTAACTGGAGCTCCAAAGAAGTAGCAAGGGGACTGCTACAGGAAGATTATCACTTCCTGTAACAATCTTGTACATGTCACAACAAGCCAAAAATGCAAGAGGTGGTTTACGAAGATGGTTCCAGATGATTAGAAAAGTAATTCCAAGAGGAAGGCCACACCATCAACAACACCTCAGGATCTCCATGCAACACCTACAAAACTTGAATAAGAAAACAAAATTAATAAGCAGCTCACTCATAAATAAGTTTCCCACTCACAAAATATGCATATAAAAAACACAGCAAAGGAAAAACACTCATGGATATCACGAGACTCCATCCCCCTTAATCAAATAAATTCTACAACTCCTTATCATCAAATACACTCAGGTGTGTCTCCCTCACCCTCTCGTTATGCATCATATTTCTAAAATGAATTAATGCTGGGAATAGAGCGTTAAAAAGGAAAAAAGGTGGCTAGTTAACTTGGTCACCATCGTAAAGTTAAAGTGGGGGAGAAGTGGAGTTTTGCATGCCACCTAGGCTATCAAATCAATTAAGGAAGAGATCGCAAGAATATGGAGGTGATTCAAAGGCAAATAGAAATGGTTGGCTTGAGTGAGACCAACGGTACAAAATAGGAAACCTCGTGCCAAATACAAATCACCACTCCACTCAATTTGGAATAAAGGTGTGCTTTGGCTCATTCTCCTTCATTCCATTGTGAATTTCAAGAACAATTAGAGAAGGAGAGATACAGGAGCCATCGAATAATTTTTCACCAAGATTGAAGGCTGCATGCAAGCCCATGTTATAGGAAGTTTGCTGATGCTATAGGAAATATACAGGAAGGTAGCACAGTGGTCAAAATTCCTTGAGAGCCACTCACATATGGTATTGACACCCAAAACCACCATTTCCAAAGAAAGAAACATCAGAGTGCAGAGGTAAGTGGATGTCACCCCACCAAGTTATGAAATTTTTAATGAAAATTTATACATAGTCACAACAATAATTCAGAATTGGAGAGGCTATTAAGAGAAGTATGGTCAAGGAAGTTTGAGTATGTGCTAAATTGAAGCCTCTGAGGTACCATATCGCTAGTGTTCTAAGACAAAAACCATCCAACAATATCCATAACACAGTTATAAGATGGGGGGAGGTTTTAATAGAAGGGAACTCACATATATCAAATGAACTATATTACACCCTCAGGTGGTTGATATTTTTAGAAATCATCAGTGGCTGGGATTATTTGAGCTCGTAAAGGGCTTTGACAATGAAGTGGATCAGGAATTTTTAGTGGTATTGCACTCACTAGCAGATGATAGGGCCACCACTGTGTTTAGAGGACTAGACATTTCCATAACCCTTGAATTTATTAGCAGAGTTAGAACATTTCCTTTAGGATTTAAGTGGAACATAGAGATAGAGTGTCCAATGTTGCCTCTAAGAAGAGCTTATTTTTTGCCTAATGAGGAGTACATTGAAGATACAAATGGATTGAGAAGGGAAAGCCTCCCTTACCCATGGGATGGAACAGTATATCACATCATGAAATACATTTCCTGTGAGGGAAGAATTAGTGTGGTTTATGGATACAACTTCACATCATTACATGAGCTTAGATTCAAAGGAGATATTCCACTAGAGCAGAGACTAAACATTCCATACTTCCTCCTATATTCAATCAGAGACATGAGCCAAAGAGTGAGGGAAAGAAAGTATCAACACTTAGCTTAGCATGGCCTCATCAAGCTTATAGTAGGATATGCTCTCGATAGACTAAAAATCCATGTACGTTAGTCCACCTTCATAGATATGGATAGAGAAGCATTCATAGGAACAAAATTTGTCACTCCTGGAAAAAACCTTGCCTCTAGTCTTCTGTAGATGGGTATGAAAGAAGAAGAAGGCGAGACTGAAGGGACAAAGGAAGAAGAGGAGATGGAGATAGAAGCAGAACAAATAGAAACCCTAAGATAAGAGGAAGGAAAAGAAGAAGAGGAAGAGAAAGATGAAAGAGGAGAAGGAGATTAAAAGGAGGGGGAACAAAAAGAAAAATAAAATGAATGAAAGACAGGAGAGGAAGAGATATTAGGCCCCATGTTGAGCACTGAAATCTTTCCCCAATAGACCAGCATATCACTAGGAACCTCAAAAAAATAAGTGGCTACCAACTTAGCCACTCTAAGCACCCCAGTTAAGGGAAATAGGAAAATAAAAACCCCCATGTACTTTAGGACCAAAAAGAGTGCCAAGGTGAAGCAAGGGAGATCCCAAAATCCAACCAAAATCCAAATAATAATTGATTTAGAGTAACCCAGGAAGAAAGATGAAATAAGCCTAGAAGAAGGAAAAATTCAAGAGCTCACCTCAACTGAGAAGACACATGTCACCTATATGCGGAAACATCCTTCAAGGCTAGGATCCCTCAAACAAGTACCAACCCCCACGAACCTTCAAGAAGCATAAAATAAGGGGCAGAAAGAAAAAGATGGTTTTCTACAGGAAAAAAAAATTATGTTACAAGAAACTCTAGCAATGCTACAAGAAACTCCACATGTGTCACAGAAAGAGTAGAAGGTCACGGGGGAAGAATATAATGCACGTTTGGAAGGACTAGAATCCCAAGATGTTGAAAAATAGGCACAAATTAAGGGGCAGGATGCCAAAGGTAAGGAAGAGGAGGAACCAAAGGAGAAGCCTGCCTCTCCAAAATTTGTTCCAAAAGACGTATAAAAAATTACACATCCTATCCCACAATCAAATCTAAGCTCCTACTACGCATTCATTAAATGAGGAAGGCTTATCCCTCAAAAGCTCTCAGTTCCCCTATTTTATTAGCTAGAGTAAGAGAGAGCACACACACATCACTTGATGCAAATTTCCAAAACAAAGAGTGTGCAAGATGTAGGGATCATGGAAGAAAAAGTAACTAAGATGGGGAGAGATAAGGTTGATGCCATACTCAAGGAAGCAATGTTAAAGGGGAAACTACAAGAGACACAAGCATAAAATGCAAGGTTATAAATCCAACTACAGCAAAAGGACAAGCAAATTGCCACCATGGAAGATTTATGCGTGGAGGCAATGGAACACAACGATCCTTCAAGACCCTATGCTATCTACCTAAAGGAACAATGGTTGCAGTTTCATATCAAAACACTAGAATCCTATGGGTCATTACCTTTTCAAAATTAAATGAAATTTATTGAATTTTGCAATCAGTCTAGCATAGCACATAAGGTCAAGTTGGCAGACTTTTATATGCATAATATTATCTTGACTGATCTAAACATTTAGGATCCTAACCCTAGAATGGGGGATATGCAGTTGATGGCCCTGGCCTCTTTGATAACCAATTAGGAGGCCAAGGCAAAGGAGGTCAAAATGGTGATGAGAAGATAAGGAAAGGAGCCTCTCCATATCAGGGAAAAACTATTCATCCCTAGAGGGGTCATTAACAATCACCTAATGATAGAAAATGATGCAAGCCTTGAAGATAAATACTTGAACACCGATGCACAAGCCATTGCACACTTTGATTAAATTTATATACGGTTGGGAGAGGAATGTGTAATGGGAAGTCAAAGAAGATGGAATGGCCTCGCTCTTAGCCTAAGAAACATGGAGTATCATACTACAGATAGATTAGGAAATTCCATATAAAGGGCACCTTTATATAGGAGGGTTATGCAGACAATGAAGATCCAATGAATTTTATTTAAACTCATTACACCTTTGCTGCTAGGACTAGGTGAATAAAAATACCAAGATGAGGAAAACAAAGAATGGGAGGAGGCAAAAAATAATTCTAGATTCCACCCTACTGAGGGGACTCCTTGTTCAATTCCTTGGGATGCCAAAGAGGATAGTAAGGCACTAAAGGAGATCAAGAAAGAGGTCTAAGTTGCTCAAAGGATGATCAACCATTTGGTGGGGGGGTGATGACGAGCACCATCATTAGGTACATTTTAAGGGGTTAATTTTTACCTTTCTATACTTATTAGTATATATTTCTCACATTTAATTTCATTATGGTCATATGTTGTTTAGTGTAGATGGTGTATTAAGGGTTTCCATACTTCGAATGCCTAATGTGGTTGAAATGTAGGATAATCAAGAGAATACCCATTTTTTCTGAAGACTGCACAACCAAGGCTCATAGTAGACAAAAAGGAGTGATTTTAGTGGGTTGACCACCTCCTTAAATCCTAAAGGCATCCAAGGGATCCTCAAGATTCTCCTGCAACAGCTTGAAATCAATGGCAGCCAAGCAAGTGGAAGATCAAGTGGAACCAAGCTCCACTTATCTCGGGTTCCAAGCAAAACAATAACCTACCTTTTAGGGAGTTGTTAATATATACCCTTTAGGATAAATAGGGAAAATCAAGAGCTCATTAGGATTTGATTTTTGGAGATAGCTAGTGGACTCTTAGCTCTTGTAACAAACATTTGTGACTTTCTCATGCTATGTAACAAGATTGGTTATGAAATAAAATAGGTATTTAGTTTCTTCTTCACTGAGTTAGTTTAAGGGAGCTGAGCTTGTGGGTTAGGGCCCAATCCATTGGCATCAGTCTCTCTTATGTATTTGTGTTTACCTTTAATGTTGTTGTAGCTAGTTTTCTTACATTTCATCTCACTGTATTTATTTTACTTCCATTTTATGTGTTGTAGTTAGTTTTCTTACATTTCATATTGACGTATTTGGTTTTCTTCAATTTCATGTTGTTTTCATTAGTTTCTTTCCCTTTCATGTTGCAGTAGCATAGAAAACTCTAAAAATGTGTGTTAAAGCCTCCCTCTCTCACCTCTTCCATTAGGGCTTAAGGACGGTAGATCTTCACCACAAACCCAAATTTCTTTCAATTTATGATTTCAATGCAGAGTCAGTTTTCTGTTTTAATTGCATAGATAGGTTTGCTTAAATTAAACTCATATTTTCCACCATTTTCATAATATATTTTTCAATGATAATTGCATGAACAAGTAGTCTTCTTGTAGCTTTGAGTAGAGCAGTAGAGGAGGACTCCACCAAAGAAATTAGCTTCAGTTTCCACTCCTCATAAACCAACTTCCAACCAAATTGCCTTCAGCACTGTTTTTGGACATCTCCACCACAACACTGAGAGCCACCTTGGAGGCACAAGATAGGATTTGAGAGAAGTTTTGAGCTTGGACAAAGGTTTGGCTACCTCCCATACACCAATATCCACCTTCCTTTCACCTCTCCTACCCCTTTCCTCACCATTTCTTGCCTCAAAATACCCTCATCCTATTTCCTGTAGTGTTTCAAGACATCGTGTGGCACTACAGGAAATTGTTTAGTTGATCCTATAGCAGTGCCAGTGAATCACTTCCTTAGCCCAAAACCTCTCTTTCACCTCATCTAGACCTAGCACAACCTCCAAGACACGTTCAACTCTGAAACCATGAGTCCAAGACCCTCTTAGGTAACCTTAGCGCCTTCTTCTTTTGTTGCAAAACAAATTTACTTGCAAACATAGTTACATCATTGATAGATGCATTGTTAAGAATAGTAGTCAAGCATGAGATAGATAGATTTCAATAACTTATTTGGTTCAACATGTGTTCCTAGATTAGTTTCCATTTTTGCAAGTTCAATTCAAAAATTTAAATCATGAATTCCACTTAGTTTAACTTTATTTCTTGCATTAGTTGAAGTGTGAATTTCCTTTCTTGCAAATATCTAGATGAGTCTTTATGATCTAGAACAGTTTCTTATCTTCCTAATAGATTAATGGTCATGAGTTATTTTCAGTATTATTTTTCATTGAGAAGTGTGACAGACTCCATTCCTTAGAAGTAATCCTATCAGTAGCAGCTCATCATAGAACTGAGAAGAGGATTGCATGAGTAGAATACATCTAATGTGTATATATCACAATCACCTCCAAGTTTGTACGAACCCTGGGTTCAAAAAGTAAAGTAGTGTAGCCTCTAGGAGTTGCAGCCCTCTTGGTGCAATACTAGGGCTCACCAACATTATCAAGAGAGGGTGGAATTAGATGAGAATAATTTGGAGTTCATATGTAAAATTAAAATCTTCTCATGATTTTCTCTTTTAGTAGCAAATCATGAGAAGAAAGAATCCAATTTTGATTTAATTTATTAGTTTTCAAAGAATAAAGTTTTTTCTCGCCTTATGATTCTTAAGATAGTTGTTTAATATAGGATTATAAAAGGCCCTGAGGCAAAATAAGAGATAAAAAGAACTATGTTTCTTAGTGATCAATGTTTGGCTAAATAGTTTAATATTCGATTTCATGTTTGCACTCAATAGGATCCCCCCCTGGGGAGCTGTAAGATTAGTTTAGTCTTTGGTTATTTTTTAAACTTATTTTCATAAATAGTCTCTTCTTTGTTGCAATTAGCTAATTCTTTTTATTGGTATTTTTTTCATTTCTTTATAGTTTAATTTTTAGTAGTTTTGAATAGGCTGAGTGCTCATAAAAGACAAATGTTTCCTTTCCATAGAATTTCATTTAGATTGTTCTGATTTTGAATTCATGAGTAATAGAAAAAGAAATTATAATAGTAATTGTGCACATCAGTAATCCTTCTAAGTTACATCTTAGTTTTCTATTTTTCTGAAGTAATTAAATTTAGATTTCCTCTTTTCTTGAATAGAATATAAATTTTGATTTGCAATAACATTAGAATAATATTTCAATTTCCTTCAAGTAGGATTAAAATTTTAATTTTGTCATTAGAATAGAATTCTCAATTGAGTTAAAATATAATAATTTTTAATTCTTGTTGTAATAGATTAAATTTTGATTCATATTATTTTAGTTCTTGTTGCAATAAATTAAATTTTAATTCAGTTTGTTAGTTAGAATTTTCAATTGATTTCGCCTTGAACTTTTATTTTCTTTTAAAAGAGTAATTTTGATGGAAAGAACACGTGAATATAAATGTTTTGAGTTAATATAGTTCCATTTATATTTAGTTCAATTCTATATTTTAAAACAAAAAATAGAACTCATAGCATATATTGTGCACATGCACTTCACGAGTACACAAACCTTGGTTGACAATTAATGAAGTAATTTAACCATGAATTAAATTACCCAAAACTTGTCATCACCTACCATGAATTAAATTACCCAAAACTTGTCATCACCTGTCATCATTACATTTTATCCACTCACGCTCTGCCACCTAAACCACACCTCATCACATTTCCACCTCAGTTTTTCCACATCAATTACTATCATACATTGTAAGGTCCAAGTGGAACTGTGCACCTTAGAACCTTGTCAAAACTTAAAATAGGGTTATTTCCTAATCCATTAGGAGGTATTCCATGCTTAGTATTTAATTGGAAAGGTATTTGAGAGGACTATACAACTACAAACTTTGAATGATAATTGGAGAAAGTTAGTTGCAAAAAAAAATCCCTTCAAATATAGGCCATTTAGATCATACATTTGGAAACACACAAGAACACTTAAGTAGAAACATAAACAAACCCCCCCCCCCCCCAAAGCTTGTAGGCCATTGACATCAATGAAAAACAACTTGCAATATGATCAACACCCAATTATCTAAGCACTATTTATTATAGGATGTGTGGATGAAATTATTGTGGCAATAATGTAATGGACCTATTATGGAATAGGAAATTATTTTCCCAAGTTATGATGTAGTGATAGATGGATATGATCTAGGTGTTTGTTATCGATGAAATGAATAATTATTATGGGTGGAGATGGAAAAGTTCTTACGGAAGTGTAAAAAACTTATTACATATTGGATGAAGCCCACTATACATGGCACCTATAGAATAGGTTTTCACCATGATACTTATCCAAGGCCCCACCGAAGTTAGTTTCACCAAAGGACATAATATTTCTCTTTACTATTTTTATTTTTATTTTTTTTGGAGTTGGGATCCCCTGAGAGCTATGTGTATAATTTATTAAGATGGTTGTTTTTAATGGGATCTACTAAAGGCTCACCTTCTGGTGTGAAAATTTGATATTCTCCTATAACATAATTAGAAGTGATGAAAAAATGTCCCTACAAGTGAGGTTCACATTTAACATTCTTTATTATATTTGATGGAAGCTTTTGATTTTCCTTAAGGGTTAGGTCTCCAACCTAGACATTCATGCTCTTGATCTTATTATTGTAGCTATGACAAAGGTGGATTTGGTAAGATTGTAAATGGTTCATTTCATTGAGTCATTATTTGTATAGTAGTTCTAGCTCATGCAATATGGAAAATATGTGCTCTTCATTATAATCTAAGTCTTGTAATAGAGATGGGATCATGACCTCAATCTGTAGAATAGATTTAGTACCCTAAACAAGAGAGTATGGCATGGCACTTGTAGGAGTGTGAATACTAATGCAATATGAAGATAAGTTGGTATTAAGTTGCAAGTGCCAATTCATGATGACTAGCTTCATTAACCATCTTTTTGAGGATTTTTAGAATGGTTTTGTTAGACACCTCGGCTTGGCCATTACCTTGCAAGTAATATGGGGGTGGAGAAGTGGTGTTGGATATGGAGTATATGGAAAATATTGCAAACATCACCATTTTTTAATGGTGTACCATATTTTTCATTGATAATAACTTATGGGACACCATATCAACATATAATATATTTCAAGATCAATTTTGATATTTTTTGGGTAGTAATATACATGAGAGGAATGGCTTAGATCCATTTCGTAAAATACTCAATGGAGATGATTATGCATTTATGTACATTAGATGAGGTGGGATGAATATTTCCTACAAGATTGAGTTCTCCTTGTGAGAACAACCATGCTGTAGTAAGCAGTTGTATCTCTTTCATTAGCACATGTATCAAATGTCCATGTCGCTGACATTGTAGAAATTTATTACTATATTTTTTAGCATCTTGTTCTATAGTGGACTACTAATAACTTGTTCTGAGAAATTTATTAGGTAGGGTTACACCACTAGAGTGTGAACCACATATTCCTTTGTGTATCTCATGTAACATAATGGTATCCTCTTCTGAGTTGAGAGACCTAAGAAATGTACATTTGAGACCCCTTTTGTATAACATATCACCGAGTATAAGAAAGAAATAGGAATGATGTATGAAGGTTTTATTTTGAATTTTGGTAAGGTTGAGTGGTATAATATTATCATGAAGGAATTTATAAATTTATTGTACCAAGGTGAATCATGTCCAACAATTTCACACACAAGTTTCGTATCAAGGACCACAAAAGTTAAAACAAATAATTGCATGACTAGGAGATCATATTGATAACTGTTGCTATGCATGTCAATGAGAGATCCTATTGTTTCCATTCCATTTACATATAGTTTTTTGTTCTTGGTACCTTCTCAAAAGTAATGTCAGAGAAGAGTTTCTTGAAATTATCAGTCACCTTTTCATCTTTTGTTTAATACTCATTATTAGCCTATTTGATGTCTAACTCATGATCTCCATAAACCTGAAGCTCTTTGATATTCTATTAAAGATACATCCTTAGTACTATAATGAGATCCTCATATTCTGCGATGTTATTTGTACATGGGAATGTTATCATGTATGATTTTTGTATAAAATCACCCTGGAGTGTGATAAACAATGTACTTTCTTCTAATCAGTGTTGAACATAAAAACAGTTAAAGTATGATTTCGAATTAGGTTCTATTTTGATATGAATATCGATTTATAAAGAAACTCAAATATTAAGGGATTTTCTTCATATATCAATGCTTCAACCAACTAATTTGCAGGAGCATGTCCCTTAATAGCTTTATAATCCACATATTCTATATCAAATTCACTTAATGTCACGACCCACTTAGCCATACACCCTATTAGAATTTCCTTAGATAGATGAAACTTGAGTCGATTAATCTTTGAAATGAGATTAGATTGTTGATTCAACATGTAGTGTCAAATATTTTGAGAGGCAAAGATGACTACTAAGCATGCTTACTCTACTAGTGTGTAATTTAGCTCATATCCCCCTTGGGTAATGCTTATATAGTATATGGCTCTCTCTTTCCTATTGTCATCATGGTGTGCTAGAAGATCTCCTAGTTCTATTGATGTAGTAGATATGTGCAATATAAATGGTACGCCATGGATTGATGGCACCAATACTGGTGTTGATGCTATGTAGTCTTTTAGTTGTTGAAAATCTTCTTGACATTTCTTAGCCCATTTAAAGGTAACATCCTTATGTAAGAGATGAGTTATTAGATCACATTTTTCTCCAAGTTGTGAAATGAATCATTTAATAAAAGGTAGTTTTCCTTGAAGGCTATTGAGTTGTTTCAATTTAGTTGGTGGAGGCATATCAACAATTTCTTTTACTTTAGTTGGATCAATCTCAATACCAATTTTTGAAATGACGAATACCATTTTTTCCCAAATGTGACACTTAATACACACATATTAGGGTTTAATATCTCTTGGAATCCCTCTAATATATTAAGGACGACTTCCAAATTATACAAATGTGACCCTCTAGTAGTGGATTTCCCCAAGATTCCATCTACATAATCATCCGTGATTTTGTGATATAGGTGATGAAATGTGGTATTTATTGCTCTTTGACAGGTTGTACCAACATTTTTGAGACCAAAAGGCATGAAATTATAATAGTAAGTACCCAATGGACATGTTAATACTAACTATGTTGGTCCACGAGTGGTATGAAAATCTAACTATATCCATAAATTCCATCCATTAAAAAAAACATCTCATGACTAGCTATCAAATCTACTATCATGTCTATATTTTGTAATGGAAAGTCATTTCTCCAAAATTATTTATTTAAGTCTCTAAAGTTGGTGCACATTCGGTCCATGTTTTTATTATTATTCGAGAATGCTCTATTTCTGCAATCTCTCATTATTCCCACCTCCACATATGCTTCATCTGCACCTCCGCACTCCACACAATGAAATCCATTTGCATAGATATTGCTAA
Organism: Pinus albicaulis; assembly: GCA_034641835.2. Lineage (NCBI taxonomy): Eukaryota > Viridiplantae > Streptophyta > Pinopsida > Pinales > Pinaceae > Pinus > Pinus albicaulis. The sequence continues at coordinate 448,512,744 of CM076576.1, forward strand.
TCACACTTATTTGCACCTTTGCACTCATTGCATAAAAAAAAAATTCCAAAATAAACTTTTAGTCTTCATTAAAAGCTCCACACCTCCAAACCAAAGTTACCAGAAATGGGATGATGAGCACCGTTTCTTTGAGAAACCGCTCTAGACACCAGACGACATGGGAAACATTGTATTATATGCTCATTATCATTTTCATCGGCTAGAAACTTGTTTCTTGTGAAACAGGTCATTTCTTATAGCCGATAATGAAAAATGTTTCTTCTTTGTTTCTAGATTTCATTTACAAACTCTTTTTAAATCCAGTTTAGTTCCAAGTTATTTTCCTTTTTTAGTTGTGGTAGTGTAATTACCCATGCAAACGAGTTTCCTTTTCGAGCTATACATGCAAGCTAATTTCCCTTTTTAGTTGTGCAATTCACCATGTTTTTTCAAGGATTTAAGCCATAGAGGAGAGCAAACTCATCACTCATCAAATGTAAGAAATGTTGCAGGGCACATATAAGAGCCAAATCAAAGCCGAGTAGCTTCCCATCACATATAATTAGCTTCAGTGCCATCGCCAATTTATTTTGAACAGAGATATCAACTCTTAGGTACACACTTTAGTCTTTGTTTTTTCTTATTATTTTGGTCATCTTTTGACAGCTAGCACTTGCAAATTTAGGACGACGTGTGTTTGACAAGATTTTTTCATACAATTTTGTTATAGTACACACCCAAGACAGAGAACACGTGGCACCTACCAGTGACCAGGATCGAGGACCACATTCCATTAATTACCTATATCTTCATTAATTGATATTTTGTAGGAGGTTTTCAAGTCTCACTGGCACAACCAGTTAAGGATGGGCCTCGTTAGCAAGGAAACTCAGGATCAAACCTCACAAGAGGTGGTTGTGCCTATGCTAGGGTGAGGAGACATGTTAAAACATCCAGTCAGCTTAAGGATGGTGTGGCTCAGGCCAAGCGTGATCCCCAAGTGACTTTGAGTAATTATATGCACCAAGGTCACAATTCCTCAAGCCTGGAGGATCACAGGATACTTAACAAAAAAAAAATTATTTCGTAGGAGGTTAAGCTTCTCTCCCTATAGTGATATTCTTAGTTTATTATCATCATGCTCTGAGTGTCCCTACTATATAGTGTGTTGTGCTAATGCTAATGGAGATCCAAATTTAAGAAAAGAAAACATATTGTATTTAGTATTTACATCCTTAGCAGAACTAGATTTAACATCACTTTTAGCCTTGTTTCCCAATTGTTACAAAGGGAGTAAAAAATTGTCAGCAACAATAGCAGAAGTTATGGATGTAGTGTTGATGCATCATAAAAAAAATAACAAACATAGGGTACGTGATGGTTGCAGTTTGTGAGAGTCCAAACATGGATTTCCAAGTTTACAAATCTCTGGTGGCTTGAGCTTGTGTTACCTTGGGGAAGCATCACCTGGGTAGTAGTTTTTTAAGGCTTCAACCCTTATAACTCGATCCCTTGTTCCTCCTTTTAATTTTTTATGTGTTTATTTCATTTCCATATAACTACTTTTCCCTACCCTATTTTATCTTTTATAATACAAACTTTAATTTCTAATTTATTTTCCTAAATTTGAAGCCTCAAGTCTCTTGTTTCCTCCCAATTTCTCCTTTCACCTTTTTTTCCAGCATGTCCCATTTTCCATCCATGTAGTTCTTAAGAGAGCAAATAAAAATCTCCTACCATCCAGGATATTTTTTTTGGCTAACCTCAGCCTAGGCCATTCTCTAGATGGACTTCTTAGACTACGCCTTAGGGGATTCCTACAGATTGAACGTTTGTCCAATGCTTTTGATGGAATTTTGTGATGGCTAGCAGGGATGATTTCACAACATTGTATCCCATTTGTGTTGTAGTATTTAGTTGTTTTGGTGCATTCTCTCATTCTTTGGGATCTCTAAGTAAATTTTTGGTTCCCTATGACTACATGGTGGGAAGACTTGACCTAAATTTCAAAGATGGACAATTTTAAATTGACTATAACAGTGGAGGGAAACTTTTCACTACTACCATGAGTGAGATGACATTGGATCAAGAAGTAGATATCGCATATCCAAATCTAATGTTTTCCCAACTCATTTTGAAGGAGTACGGAAATGAAGAACTCCAAGATTTTCCCCTTTTATTATTGCAGGTGTGCACATATTTTCATGGCTAAAGTATGGTGATACAATTTCTTGCTAATTTTGAATATTGATATGAAATTTTATTATGGAAAACTTCTAGGATAACAATTAAACCATGGGATTAATTTAAAAAACACGACGTTAGCTTAGGTGTACAATTTTAGGCATAAAATTTTCCATAGATGTTTTTCTTGGGAATAAGTATAGTTTTTTGATAGAATTTTTGGAATGAAGTCTACAATATTTCAAGCAAAAATTCGGGTATATTTTCTCTTGTTGTTCAACTTGGATTTTTTGCAAATAGGTGAAGAATTATTTTGGCTAAGTTGGACTGCTAAGATAAGTATATTCTCCGTTGTGAAAGTCACCCAAGGGAGTAGTTTAAAAACAAGAGGTCACCCAGAAATTAGGTAGTGGTTTAAAAAACAAAAGGTCAGGTCAGATATATAATTTTTATTTCATCATAGTTTAAAAATTGTGATTGTTTATTTATTATATTTTTATTTATCTGGTGGTATAATCATGAGTGAGATTGTGATTTTAGTTTTTTAAAATAGATTCTTGACTGTATAAATGGATTCACCACTTTGAAAAATTCCCAAAACACCTAAAATGTGTAAATTGCATAACTAGAAATTATGATTTTAACAAATCTCCTACAAAATATGTTCATAAAACTCTAAAACATTGCAAACTACCAAAATGAACAATAATCATTTGTATGTGTTGATGTGTATCAAGTGGAAACTACCTGTGGTTTGTTGTTAATGACTACCCAAGTGCAAGTAGTAGGTCACCAAGTAGTGTTCGTTGTTACTAGGGTTGTATTTATACTGCCAATTTTGGACGAATATTGTTCTACTTTATTTTATTTTAGTTTGTTAAATTAGTAAAGTTTGCTAAATTATAATTCATTGGAGAAGCAATAGAAGCTCATTAGAAATATTAATGAACAAACATGTAAGAATGTGGACATAGAAAAGGTATAAAATTATTACACATGGGGAGAAGTTCATATAAAAAGCATGAAGTGTGGAAAAAGATAACCAAAATTGAAAGCAATTGTAGAGCTCATTTTTTTTTTTTAGGATTTAATTAAGAATCAAATATCAACTTATAATTTTTAAAGGGAGGAAACTAGAATATAATCATATAATATGTTGTTTCTTGAAGGTTGTACATTTTTTTCAAATAAATATGGTGAAATAAAAATAAGTGTAGTTTGGTGTTTTCAAAATAGGTAGTGGTCACCAACTATTAATTTCTTTTTCTATGTGATTATAAATGTATTGTCCACATATGTTCTTTCACTATTAAATTTCCAAATGACATAGAATTTGCAATCAAGGTTGTGCAAGTTTCACAGTATGGTACCTTAAACCAATTCTTACATCTCGTTCAAGAGTCTTAAATAACATTCTCACACTTTACAGAGATAAGATGAAATATATAGATACATTCTTTAATCTACCCAAGGTGAGACATGAATTTTCATTGGCAGTTGATGTCACTCTTCAATAGCTCTGCACTTGGTTTTGAAGTTGAGGCATGATTTCAAGAGTTCCTCCAACTCCTCAGTCAATTAATTCTACATTAAAAACAACATTGTCCCTCAAGAGTATATTTATGATTGCTTTAGGAGTATAGTCCCTCATGTAGTCTATCAAACTATGCATATGAATAAATTTATCTCTTCAATTTTTTAGTTAATTTTAGTTTTCGAATTAAGTATCAGTTTATTTTTAATTTTGTTTTTTTAACTAATTTTCAAATATAAATTATGTAGATTAAAATTTTCTATGGTGGAGAATTATCTATTTCTTAGTCCACTTGTTTCCCATTGCAATGGAAAAAATTTCATGATCGTCACAAAGTAGACCACCCGTTTCCCAACAGAAATATTCCATAGTGGCATAACAAAATTCCAAAGCAAAGAATACCAAGAAGAAATACAAACCTTTGAATCAAGGTTATGGGAAACTCTGAAATGAACTCAATATTATAGTGGAGGAGCAAGTGGAACAAGTGGTTCAAAGGTTTGGTTGTGCCCTTATTGTAAAAACCAAAAATCAGGGAATGTAGGAAGAGTTTGATGAAATTTACTTGGAATGGGAAAAAACGAACAAACAAATTTACGTCAGTGTACCTAAAATAGAGAAAGCTTCTCTAATTAAGAAATTTAATGAAATTGAAAAGTTGATACATATTGTTGAGGGTTTAATTAAAACCAACAACAATCCTAGTGGATTGACAATTGGTCATCCACAGTCTTATTCTCAACATCAAGTTTCTATTTCCCACCTTGAAAACTTATGAGATGTAAAAGGGAGGAGAAATATTAATGCATCCATAAGATAAATTTTTTTCACAAATGCATAGGTTTCAATGTTTGTAGGTTTCCTTATTGGAAGGAAATGGTAAGGGGTCTAGTTAACAATTCTCCTAAAAGTTACAAGCCTCCTAGTTAAGAAAATATGAGGACAATAGTGTTATCTGAAGATAGGACTCATGTTGAAGCTAGATTTCATGAAATTAAAGATAGTTGGAAGGAATATAGAGTCTCCATTGTCTTAGATGGTTGGAAAGATTTCAATTGTCGTCTTCTTATAAATAATTTAGTTTCTAGCCCAAAAGGAGTTATGCTCTTAAAATCCCATGAAATCACAAAAAAAGACAAAATATGGTCCATATCTAATGGGTCTCCTCAAAGAGACAATAAAGGAGTTCTGAAGAGAAAATGTGGTCCAAATTATTAAATAAAGTTCGTCAAACAATGTCCTTGTTGGTGGATTAATTGACGATGAATATCCAACAATTTTTTGGACTCCTTGTTCCGTGCAGTGCTTGAATTTTCTCCTAAAAAATATTAATAACATTGCATGGGTTGATAAAACTATAACTGAAGCAAAGATGCTACAACACCTTTTTGTTAATCATACAACATCTATATCAATTTATAAGAAATATGTAAAACTTCAACTTCTTCAATGTGCCAAAACTAGATTTTCATCTACATTCATTATGCTTCAACTCCTTATTAAAATGCATCTATATTTGAGAGAGATGGTGGTATCAATGTATTGGAAAAAGTGGAAAGGTTCTCATACTAGGGATGGCCAAAAAGTTGAGGACATTATTATTGGTATTTCTTCAGAGGATTTTTGGAGTGGAGGATAATGTCACCCTCATTACACCTATTGTTTCCACCCTTCACATATTTGACAATAATCAACCATGCTTACGCGATTTGGTTGAGAGTATGGATCAAATGAGAGAAAAGCTTAATGGCATAATGCAAGATGAAAATTCTAAGATCAACAAAGACACAAGAAATGAAGTGTGGGAACTTAGTCTTACAAGGTGGAAAATGTTTCATATCCCTCTTCATTCAATTGCATTCCTACTCAATCCTAAATGTAGAGGTGATGCAGCAGTGATACATTTTTATAAGTAGGTGTTGCGATCGTCATGATCGCATTGCTTTACAGCTTGAGTTAGGAAAGTATTCGAGATTAGAATACTACTTTGCAAATGAATATTGTCCATACAACAAAGAACACCTTGGACCTAAACTTCTGGATGAAATATGGTACAAGGACCCCCTTGCTTCATCGGTTGGCTATCTGTTTGCTTTCACAGATATTCTCAATAAAAGATATCTTTAATGTATTGATTTATTGTTTAAAAATTAAGTCTAATGTTCATTTTGGATTTTTTTTTTCATTTTAAGATTTCAAATGATTATGGCTAACATAACATTAATTTTATTTTGTCGATAACTAGTTCCTTTGCATGTGAGAGAAACTGGAGTGAATATGGTTTCATCCATTCAACGAAGAGTAATCACCTAGGAACAAAAATGACACAAAATATGGTGTTTGTACACTCAAATCTATGTTTGTTGTCTCGACAAAAACTATAATACAAAATTGGACCCACTTGAATCCAAAATTATGGTGGTTCACAAGAATATCATGGACATGTTGAACATCCACTTGAGGTGCTATAAGACAATGCTAAAGACATGCTTGATGATACCACAAAGTCTATTGACCAAAATAATGATTTTACAACTGGCTCAAGATCAACAACCATTCTCGAAAATGAGCTTGAAAATCCAGAGTATTAGATTATGGCTTTAGAGATACATTTAAAAGCATAGTTTTAAATAAAGATTTAATTATTTATATTTCAAATTTCTTATTGTTAAAAATATTTGCTATTTTCTTGAAATAAATAATTGACTAAATTTTTGGCGAAAACATTAAATATTTATAATTAATGCTTTGCTTATATTGTAAACTTTATTTATTTTTTAATAATGCCAATAACCTCCGACAATTTCTAGTTTGGTTTTGTGTTCAGTTTCCGTTTTCACTATCATACCTCCGAACTCGCGCAAGCTCCGCACCTAAAACTCCACATTGAAATTGGCTATGGAGTATGGTTCGCTTTCTGTTGAAAAACAAACGGAAACCTACATGTAGCACAATATTGAAGAGGAAAACTAAAGCTTACATCCATTCTTCTGAAATATTAATGCGACTAAAAGCACATGTTATAGTTTTTAAAAACTGCAATTCATTGAAACAAAAACATAATTACATTTATCAATTATTTTTAAAACTTATCTGTTTTTCAAAACTATACCCTCCCAAATTTCATATCTTATATAAAATCTTTTTGTATTTAATATATATTTTAAAAATTAAATATTAAAAACTCAAAAATAAATCCTTCACATTTAATGTTATTTAAAATCCTTCAAATTTTTAATATTATTTAAAATCCTTTCTAATTAATACACATTTAAAAACTAATATTCAATACTAGTATAAATATATTTAAAAATTTAAAATAAAAAACTTTTTATAAAATTTGTTAAATTTCAATCACATTCTATAAACTTCATAGTCAAATCATTAACTCAAATCACATTTCCTAACTGCCACCTTCGCTCCCACCTCGCTCCCATCTCTTTTGTGTTTGAAAGACACTTCACTTACCACACAAACTACCAATTGCGTGTCAGGCTATTAGCTACCCTGGACTCACTCGAATTGGGAGACCACATTTATCCCTTTCCAGAGCTCAACATTTGCGATGTCAGAATTTGTTCTGCATTCTAAAATTTCAGACATCTGGTTACAACCCACCATCATCAATCTGACCTTGAACGAAACAAAAACAATCTTCACCGCCATCGTATTTCCGGTCCAGAATTCGGTGACTGCTTTGCAGCCACCTGCTTTGGTGTTCGCTCCTTACCCACTTCCTTACATCCTCGCCTTTCACACCTTGACTTTGATTGCCTTTTACATTCACTCGCCACATTTGATGGTGATTTCCTCTCACTCACGCCACCATTTCCATTTCGCAGCTTCTGACGTTCTGTCAACTCTCCGATTTCAACATCTTTAGATTCGAAATTCTTGTTCAGACAATTCAGGGCACTTTCCAATTCCCTTATTCTCTCTTGAAGATGCCCATTTTCTTCTCTACATTTGTTCACTTCAGTTATCAAAGAATTGTTTTTCTGCTTGAGGCACGTGTTTGCCTCTTTATTGTCCAAAAGCTCATTGCGTAAATCAACTAGCTGATGTCGTAAAACAAATATCTGGCCCTCTTTCTTGTCTTCCACAGCCCTCGAAGAATCCAGATCCTTTCTGGCAGAATCTAGGGCTGTTTCCAACTCTCTCACTATGCCCATAAGATTTATCTTTTCTTCTTCTGAAACCAAAAATCTTCTATCAATTTCACTTTGTAAGGATTTCTTTTCCTTTTCTAGAGACATTTTTTCAGCAGCAAGTGATGAAACTTCACTTTGTAAAGAGTTCGTTTTCTTTTCCAGAGACAATTTTGCAACTGCAATTGACGATGCTTCACATTGTAAGGAGTTCCTTTCCTTTTCCAGAGACATTTTTGCAGCAGCAAGTGATGAAACTTCACTTTGTAAGGAGTTCGTTTCTTCTTCCATAAACTTTTTTGCAGCAGCAAGAGATGAAAGTTGGTTTTGTAAATCAGCGTGTAGTGATTCGAAATCCATCTTCTGTTCTTCCTTTTCATGCAATATTTTGTCATGGGTTTCCTGCAACTTTCCAAACTTTATGCTCAGCTCCTCAACTTGTTGGTTAAGTTTAACATTTTCAGTCATAGATTTTTGAGCTCTCTGATTTTGTTTTTCGAGGAAACACTTGGTGCTGTCTAACTCCTCCTGTAGCATTTCATTCTGTCTTTTAAGAGCAACTTCTGTTATCTTGCACTTGTATTGCTGAATTAAATCTGTATTTTGCTGGACACCTTCAGTTGCAGGTTGCTGAAGGTTGTTAATTGCATTTTCCAATTCTGCAATTCTCATAAGCGGGGAGACATTGTTCGGCAGGGAGAGTTTATCATAAACTCTGAATTTGCCGGAATTGAATTTTACTTTTTCTTCATCTTTAATAGCCAAACCACTTTCTGCCATGGAAACTCTTCTCCCACCACAGCTTTCTGGTTGGGAAAATCTCCGCCCGCCACCTCTGCCTTGGCTTATACCTTTAGCTTCCATCGGCTCGTTCTACAACTCGTGAAAGCTTAACAACCTGATAGAAAAACTGATAGAAAATTTAAAATTATCTGCCTGCTTTTCCTTAGCTAACACTATCAAACGAATGACAAATGCGATGTGAGTGAAATTAGACACATCTGACTGCTCTATAAATAATTATACTCGTACGTTCAAATTAATTAATCATTTCGAATAAAGATTGGCCGACTAAATCAACGGCACATCGCTCATTGTATATTTGGTGTAGTAAAAATACTACTTGTTTTTTTAGTGCTATTGGTTTGGAAATTTTTATTTTCGATTTTTTTAGTTTATTTCTCCGGAATTTATTGAAATCACAAGTTTGATGGATCAACTTTACACAATCGAAGTACCCTAGAGATTTTTTTGAGGGTGCTGAATCCATATACAATAAAAAAACCAGTTTAAATAACACTAATCAAGATTTCACCTCAATTTTTTTCGCAAAATTCATGCACTGATAATTCCAAAAATTCTCTCAAAAACATCTCCGTCAAAAAAAGACAGTGACCTCCCAATGCTCCATTCATGGTTCCCAACCCAATCTTGGTTTTGGTTCCTTTGGAACCATAAAATTATAGTTAAAGATTTATATTTATATATGGTTGATTTTGAATTGGATTTTCTTGTCGAATTTTTATAAAGTTATGTATTGCTAAAAGTTATGATTGAATTTTTATTAATAATATGGATAATCACAATTTTTATTAATAATATGGATATTTTTAAAAATGTTTTGATTTAAGATTTTTATTAAGGTTTATATTCAAAGCTAGTTGATTTTTAATTTCATTTTTCATGGTAATGTGGCATTGTTACTACTCTACATAATTTTATGGGTTGAATTTTGTATAAATGATGTGTGTATCTTGTTGATTGCTTAGTTTGATAATTTGATTAAGAGAACATATCCACACAGAGTAAGTAAGTTGTTATTAAATAAGTGTCTAATATATTGGTTAAGGATTCATACCTAGAGGGAGTTGGCCTTGAGTTTGATCAACCCATGTTACTTGTGCATTGTTACAATTCAACATACAACTCCATGGGTGATTCAAATGCCCCCATAATCTCGTCATATATGTAGGACATAGTAATCACGTCATGGTGTTCATGCCTCCTTACCACTACACATATAACTCCATGGGTTTCAAGAAATATTGTGGGTACCTTAACAAAAGTTATTCCCTGGGATTTAAGTTAAGGAATCATATTCTTCAGTATTTGATCTTAGATTTTATCACTCCAAAATCTTTATCCATTGTTACAACTCCGTATACAACTCCAAGGGTTGATTTAGTACAAATGATGTTGGTACCTTACTAAATATTATAGTTTAATAGTTTGGTTAAGAACCTATAACTATAGGTAATTTCCCTTGAGTTTGATCACCCCCATGGTTCTTTTGCATCTCTATAAATTCATATATAATAACATTAGTTGAATTTATACCTAGGATATGGTCAGCTAGTTGAATGTTTCAATGGTTAATGACCCATATCCATGAGAAATTGTTCGAGTTCAATCCCCTTAAGGTGCTTATGCATCACTAAAATTCCATATACAAGTGCAAGTCCATTGATTGATTTTGCACAAATGACATGGATACCTTGCTATATGTTTCGATTTAGCAACAAGCAACAAAGAATCGGGAGTTAAAGACTCTAGCCCATAAGGAAATCACGTAGACTCTTGAAGTTACTGGTAATACCTTGCTCACTACTTGGGCTTCCGATCAGGCCATGGATATTGATGATTTGGAAATCATCCCAGCATTTCCGACCTCAGAGGTCATCCTGAAGATTGAAGAAATGCCTACCCTAGTTGTTTTCTATAGTCCCAAGCAGATAATTGTGATGAGAAGACATAGGAAAAGGAGAAAGATAGAACAAACCCAAGCTTTAGTTCCAAATCTTATTCTAATGTCATATGGAAAGATCCCAAAACAAACCCTTCAGAGAACCGCACATGACAATCACAATTTGTAGGGGCATATGCCACTGCCACCATTGATAAGGCTTCTAAAGTGCAGCAATTGATCAAAGAGAAAGATGAAAGGATACTACAACATGAACAAGGCCTGCAAAATGAAAAACAAATTATTAAACAACAGAGGCAATCTCAATAGTGGAAATGAAGTCGAAGTACTTTGTTTGGACTTCCATGCCCCCTATTTTGGTGCTCATGTTGTTATTACAATTTTATGTACAATTTTGTGGGTTCAATTTCCACCAAAAAAATTAGTACCTTATTGAATGCCTTGGTCTACAATTTTGTTATTTACTAATATTACATGTAGTTTTCAAGTTCAATCCAATTCATAGTGCCCATGCCTTGCGTTTAATTCCATAACTCTATGAGTTGAATTTATACAAATGATGTGAGTACATATTTCAATGCATTGCACTTGGATTTTCATTAACAACCCATATCCACGAGTAGCCAAAATTTACATTGGTTACCTCCTTGAATATCCCAAATCCTTGCAATCAATATCTTGTTAGACCCTATTATGCAAGGGTTAATTCAATTCATCACGATATCCAAAAGTACCATGGAAATTATTGTTTATTCAACTTATGTCTTAAATACTTTTACCTTCCTTTTCCCACCATCAATAATCAAATTTGAAATTCATCTCTAGTTTCAATTTAAAAGGTTATGTCCATCAATCTCTTCCATGATGAAAAATTCAAAAATATTTGTACTTCAATGGAGAAGTGTTAACAAATTACACACTTCATTAAAAAAAATGCTAAATAAAATATTGTTATTTAATTTTATTAAAATGTTGAAAATGAACCCATCACAAAATATAATTTTTTGCTATAATATCAAATAATAATAAACATGCTTTGTAATTTCAAATGTGGCCCAAACCATAAGTATTTTAGCATAGTGTTAAGTCGTGAGATACACACTATATTTTTAAATCTCGTCATGAATTCAAATATTGAGTGTATGAATCTTAATTATATGTGCCACCCCACCTCCAAGTAGGGGGGAAATAACTTCATTTGAGGGAGTAAAATGCATTTACACTCAAGGAATTTCAAAATATAAAAATCACAATATAACACTTGTTCTTAAAAAATATTAATATCTTAAAGCAACAAAAACTAGGAAATTACATCTAAAAATGACAAATGGTTCTATTTAGTCAATAACTTAAATGTCCTATACGTAAAAATGGGAGAATGATTGTCCATATTTAATTTCTCCTTAAAATACCATAAGGAGTGCTTCACCTCATATTGTGTGTGGTTAAAAATATTGATTTTCATCACATTGGTAGAGTTATAAACTAGCAATTGCACCACATGTTGCAAAAGAAATGTCGTAAGGAAATAACATAGGAAAGAGTAGCCTAGAAGAAACAATATGTTGCAGAGAAGGAGCCATCATGAAGGAATGAAAGGAAAACTTTTCTTCCATGGAAGCAGGTCGTGGAGGTTTCAAAGATATTGATGATAAGAGTTATAAACCATAAAAAAACATATATGTAAACCAACATAATTTGTTTAGATATATAAAAAATTTGTTATAGATATTGTAATGGGAAATTGGGGGTGAAAATCCTTTGGTGATTTATAATCCTCTGACATAAGTATGAAATGAGCATTTAAGTCAAATAAGATATTGTAAATACATTCAAGTACAATCTATCTAGAATAGATGTAAATAAAGAGAAATTTTATTAACATAATTAGAGTTTACTCCAACTTCATCTACATGTGAGAATTTCATTCACCACTTAAGAGGAATAAAAACAGTTTTATTGAGAAAGAAACTCCAACACATTTGTAGAGAAAATTATAACACGCTATCACACTTTTCTTATCAAAGCTAAATGCTCCTATATGTAACAAGGATGGATTTCATCACTTAAGAGCAGTAAAAACAAGTTTATTGAGAAAACAACTCCAACACATTTGTAGAGAAAATTATGACACAGTATCATAGTCTTCTTATAAGAACTAAATGCTCCTATATGCAACAAGGATGGATTTAATCAGTTCAAGTGCAGCAAAAACAAGTTTATTGAGAAAAAAACTCTAGCACTGAGAGATATTTGGAAACAACTGTTGAATTGGTGAACACATCTTGCTCTATGGTGGTGGATATTGGTCATAGCTTTATTGATCTTGTATATAAGACTGTAAATTTGCATGTAGCTTATACTACATTAACCATGAAATTGTCAACATTTAGGGGACAGTTTCCATCACATTTATAGAGAAAATTACAATAGAGCATCACATTTTTATGCCTTAAGGCATCACTACTTTAAAACAACTCCCCTAGCCGCCTCTGTGTCCATGTTTGAACCATTGGACATGTTGCAAAATAGACATCGTAAGGCAATAGCATAGGAAAGAGTAGCCTAAATGAAAAAATATGTTGCAGAGGGAGCCATCGTGAAGGAATGAAAGGAAAACTTTGCTTCCATGGAAGCAGGTCATGGAGGTTTCAAAGATATTGATGATAAGAGTTATCAACCGGAAAATTTTGTAAAATAATTCTAATTGTAGAGCAGAGTTAGAGTTCTAGGAGTAGTATCAGAGGAATTCAACATTGCGAATGTGATAGAAGAAAATAATTTCATGGAAGGGTGAACTCTGCCCAACTTGGTCATAAAAACCAAGTGCATTTTTCATGCCGGAAAAAAAATAAACATGCAGCGTTTGTCATATAGAGGTCTTGAGTACTTTGGCCAAAATGTCTCATCCAATATGAAAAAACACATCTTACATGCAATTAATAACAAAGAAGTTGTTCCACATCAGTTACCCAATATGGATATTTTTATTTGAAGTCCAATAAACATAATTCTCCACCTCTTACTTTGGAGGATCAATTGGATCTGAGAAAGATCCTACTACCTCTTCTTTCTTATATGCTATTCTTTCCTATACCACAACCTTACGATGTTTCCTTTGCAACATGTGGTGCAATTGCTAGTTATAGCTTTGGTGGAAGGATAGAGTATCTAAATTCCCTTACCCTTTAAGAAGCATCCTCAATTATTGTACCACCCATCTCAGAATCCAATATAGACACCTTAGCTTATTCTAAATTGATCAAGAGTACAAAATTTTTAGGGTGGTGTTCTATGTGCACTGAAATTCCCATGATGACCATCCCAATGTATGGGGTCATTGCAACCTTGGATATATTCTGTGAGTTGTTGTGATTTTTTTCTTGTGGCTAAAACTTAGTTTTGGTTGTCACCTAGTTATCATGATTCAAAACTTTGTTATCATCTCAGATCCTTATAGCATTAGATATATTCGGTGAGCTCATGTGATGTTTTGTTTGTCACAATTATTCAAAATCAATTATTATACCACAATATTGACTTTCTCATTGTATTTTTTTGTTTATAAACCCTTTAAAAAACCATAGGAACATTTGATTTTACACTGTGATCTCCCGAGCATGGGTGGGGGTTTCAAAAACTGGAGAGTAAATTGAGCAGTTATTGTTATAAATTGTTATATAAGATGGGACATTTGGATGGTTTGTCGACAATATGGATGTCATAACAGATATCTATTTTGAATTTTTTAGTGTCTCTACCTACCATGCATCTAATAAGATCCATTTTAACTGATACCGTCAATAGATCGTTGTGTGAATGATAACTTGTGACATCCCTAGACATTTTTCTTTGATTGTGGATCAAGTTACAAACTAATAACTTGTGAAATCCCTAGCCATTTTCTTTGATTGTGGATCAAGTTATAAACTAGAATACACTATAGACTCTACAATATATATTGGATGGAGGGAAAGGTTATGATAAAACTTGTACAAAAAACCCCTTAAGGTTGTCTCAACTTACTCTATTTTTAATAGCATAGTGTCAATTTTGTAAAACTATATTATTATTATTATTATTATTATTATTATTATTGTATTTTGACTTAGTTAAAATGTTCATTACATTATGTCAATCTATTTTTTTAATTTAGTTTTAGTTTTATTTTTGTGTAATTTGACATAATCTCACCAAAACCTAAATTCAATCTAACTTATTAAAAAGAAAAATAAATGTGATATGTATCATGATAAGCCTTTTGATACTTATTATGGAATAATATCTATGAACATGATATGAACTTATTATCATTTTTTTATAGTTATATATTTAAACAAGCATTATATACTTACTTTGAAAAAACGAATAAGATTGATTGTATTTTATAATTTGTGGAAAAAATCTATTAAAAGATTTTTGTAACAGAATGAGATGATCTATTATCTATGATTTTTGTAATATATTATCTATGATTGTATATTTCAATATAAAAAATATTATTGCATTGTCCATAATGGTCCTTTAGTCTTTCAAAACATCAAAGCACTATAGAATGAAAAATACACTAATTTATAAAATAAAATAAAATAAAATCATTTATAAAAAAAAACAAATTTTATAAATTTCAATTATCTTTATTTATTATTAATTTAACTAAATTATTAAAATATTTTATTATGATTAATATTTTTTTCATAGTTAATTTTCGATTCATATTAAATATTAAAAAAAATATATTACGACACTTTAAATATAAATTAAAAAAATGTTTATGGTATCTTATAAGTTGGTTACAAAATCTCACTATCATTTAACTAAATATTATGGTATAAATCGGTATAAATTTATATAGGCTGGATAACACATCACCCTTTTGTCTAACATTGGATTCAAACTGTGCGGCTAAATTGTGCCGAAAAAAACTAAGGAAATCCAATCTTAAATTAGCCCTATGGATTCATAAGATTGGAGCTGCAGTAACTATATGCACGATCTTTTGAAAGACACCACAGCATTGCTTGAGCATAAAACATGGACGTACAATCTAGTTATAGACATAGTATATGTTTGACTATTTCACTGAGCTCACTTCCTCGCCCAAACAAAAATAGATAGACTTGTAGGACAACACAATGGGAAATAACTAAACTTCAGAATTATGACCGGTCAGTACGACTTGATGTCGGCTGAAGAGTCGGTGAGATAGTCAACCTGGCCATACTCGCTTTAAAAGTAGTCACCACGTCTTTGTAGTAGATGTTCTCGCCATCATGAAAAGGTTCCTTGAATTCAAGATGTTATTACTGTCTTTTATCAAATTTAAGCCTGAAAAGCCACATGCATACTCGGTATCGTAGGTGCATTGCTACAGAGAGGCATTTTTACTGGAAATTATGTCTTTTTTATTGCGCGATTTCGCATGTGAATCATAGTGTTAAAAAGGAAAAGGAACGGTAGCCATCATAGTCACTTTTCACTGAAGAGATTGCAAACTGCAAGAGAATAGAAAGTACGAATTATTCTGCTAGGTAAACCAGTGAAACAATACAATGTGACCTAGGTGGAATCCAGACAAAAAAACAACGTATGACTAGCTCAAAACTTGAACAACATGGATTTTAAATTTGTGGGACTTGATGTAGAACTGTCTATGCAAACCTGAACAGATTGCACAAAATGAACCCAAATAAATTTTTAGCAGTTAAAACTATGTAACTGGGGACAGGGCGTTAAGAAGGTTTCTCGTCATCTCCTGGACTACCTGTGGACCTTGGCAGTTTTATTTAGAGTCTGACAGTCTGCAAAGTTGAGAGGTGAGGATAACCCAAATTTCAAAGGAATAGGAGTTTAGGAAGATCCACCATTCAAAGGAATAGAGGAGGAGATCTCAAACCTACGAGACATCCTCAAGGTTTCTCTATGAGACAGTAATCGATGAAAGGTGATTTGACTCTACCCTGGACAGAAAAATGGTGTGTGCTAACACTGCAAAGAAAAGTAGAGGCATTTCATCATGAAAGAAAATTACAAGGATATACAAAAACAAAAGAGGAATATGAAAGTAATGCAGATTCGGATGCCAATTATAAGGAAATACAGGAAACAGAGGAATCTCAAAGCAACACTGATTCAAATGCCTCCCTTGTGTATATTTTCACAACTTACCTCCCTTCAAAACAAAAGTAAGGAATTTGAGGCTGGAATCTCTTGCTAATTGCTTTTATTTATGATGTAGTGCTTCTTTGCCTCAACATACTCTGTTTATAATTGGAAATAACAGATCATGGACTTCAATAACAGACCATAGAATTTCATAAAGCTAGCAGCTTAGTTAAACTTTCTGGCAACCCTCTACTAAAATTAGAAATCGACGACTTGAACATTTAAAGATGAAACAACTACTTACCTGGAGCTATGTAGCCAAAGGTCCCTGCAAATGATTCCAATGTACTAGATTGATGCAAAAGTTTGGCTAAGTTGAAATCTGCAACGCGAGCTTCAAAATTGGAGTCTAAAAGAATAATGTCGGACTTCACATCGCGATGAAGGATGGCCAGCCAACAATCGTGATGAAGATAGCTCAACCTCTGCGCAGTTTCCACTGTAATTTTGTATCTGGTATTCCAATCTAGACGCATGGCATTGTTTCCCTGAAGAAACTTCGCCAGGCTTCCGTTCGGCATATACTCATACACCAGAAGATTAGTGTCACGGTTCAAGAAAAATACTAGCAATTTAACAACACGTTGATGGTGGATTCTGCCCAGAGTTTTGATCTCTGCAGAGAAGTCATGAGCATTTGAAAAGCCTTCCATGTAATATGCTAGAGTAGTTGCGTAATATGCTTGAGTAGTTTGGGCAGATGCAAAACTAATTTGAAACCTTCAAGAGCCAGTTGTAACTGTTCCAACTGTCGCTATTCCAATCAACGATTAATCTTTACTCAATCGTCTAACAAAAGATCGAATGGCTAATATTATGATAGATAAGCAGCAGGTGAGTTGTTTTCAAATAAAGACGTCTTATGACATAACTAGTCTCTTAGTTTCATTTTGATGGATTGAGGGTACAAACTCTATTCAATTTCTTGAAGATGACACTTCTTCATTGAGTTGGTGTTTTGGGTTTGAGAGGAATCACTCTTCCTTAGTGGATGGTTGTGGTCAATGATATCCTTATGCTTATGGATTCTATTTTTATGCCTTTGGATTACTCTCGTGACATGTAGATTATTTGTATTTTCTATCTCATCTAAATTTGGAGCATTCTAGAGACTTTGTGTGAAGATATTATGAAGTTAGTTTGTCACTAGGAGGGGTTTTTTGACATGATCCTCTTATGTTGGATGTGTGATTGGGGACATATTTTATGATTATATGAGGTTATCACTTTCTAATTTCCTCTTTTCTTATGATGTTCATGTGGTTGTGTGATGCATGTTTCCCTGTGCGATTTTCATAGGTAATATCGCATTGTGGTATTAAATATCACCTAGGGGGAATGTTTTTGATGATGTTAGTATCCTAACTGATGTAATTTTCCTTAATTTGATTTAGAAGGGGGATTGAGTGGGATTTGGATGGTTTATTACATTTCCCCTTGGTGATATAACATTTTGTTAGTTAATGAGTTGTTACAACTCCCTATGATTTTGTGAAGAAATGCACATGAAAGTGCTAGATATTTTTTATCATGCATATCATTGATTCTGTCTTATGTTTAGCCTTAAATACCTTCTCAATTTTTTAGCCACTCATTGCTGGAAGTAGTACTTGAGTGGTTGGAAATGTTTGAAAAGTTACAAAATTATTAAAGTGTTGGAAATTGCAAAAAAAAAATTACAATTCTGGTTAGCAAGTTAGCCAGGTTGGAGGTCAAGAGGTCAGCCAAAAAGGCCCAACCTCTAACGGGCTTGTCCCGACCTCCAGTAAGCCAAGCTAGCGCTCTCTAACCTGCAATTCACATGTCAAAGTGGTTCGAGGTTTGGGCAGGGTCGGGGTCGGGTTGACCCTGAACCATGGTGTTGCAACACGAAGTGTAGTTAGGCCAACCCCGGCCTAGGTCGAAGGTCAGGGGTCAGGCCCAATTTTTTAAAATTTAATTATGTGCCACAAAATGAGAACCAACCTCAAACTTCGTTGGGACTCGCTTCCACCATGTGGACCTATCGATTATGGATGTGTTTTAGGTGGGTTCATAGTGGCTTTTTATACGTCAACACCTACCATGTCGGCCCCTATGAGGTTGACACATGGAATTCATGATCACGTGGTGGGGTATAATTGATTCATCATCAGAGGGCCATAAATTTTGATCCGCAAGTTATATTGAGGCAAAATATATACAATGTGAGTGGGACTAATGGTTGAGAGCATGTGCTTCCTCTTATTGGATTGATGGGGCTTAGGCCCAGGTTCAAATGTGGCTGCGTGAACCAACAAAACCCACTAATATCCGTACTTTAAAAAATGATCTATTTGCAAAGACCGAAGTCTCACCCGAGGAAATATAGGGGGATGCTAGAACGAGGTTTCTGCATCCATAGGGAAAATGGATGGTGGCTTTAGGACTTTTATTCCTTAGCAGATCTTCGCAGAACATATCTATTACTTATACAAGTACGATTCAACACACCTGTTGAACTTACTAGTGGATTGCACAATATTACTTAATAATCCATAAAACAAGGTAAAACCAATAAACATAAATACGTTTTGCAATTACAGATTGAAACCCTTACTAGCACAGGTATTCATAAACAACAAGTAAAGTTAAAAATATAAAAAAAAAAACGCATATCTATCTCAATAGTTCTTTCATTAATTCATAATATCTTTCTCATACATTCACTTTCACCCTATGCACTTAGTTGCAAGGGTCTGCACACTCAACTGCAGACTTCGTGAGGTCTCTAATCACTTAGTTGCAGGAGCCTTTCCTCTAACATAAAACCACAAACTCTGACTCAACACAGTCTTACATCCAAATGCATTCAATCAACTTCCACTTTTTCTCTAGTTATGACTTCTATCGAGACTCCTTGTATAGTTTTTTCATTTACAATACCATGGTCTAAAAACCATGGGTGGAGCTCAAAGTTCATAAAATAATCCCATCCCATTACATAATAAGGGGATTTGACCCACCCCAAATCCCCTAAGACTCCAAATGGACTCTGCATTGCATGCTCCGCTCCTTGATCTATAGAGTCTTTTCTATAACTTCTTTCATCAAAGGGTCCCATTTCTAACAGGCCCCAACAAAAAACTATGACTCGTCCCGAGTCACAATGCTGGTGTGCCATCGATATTTTCTTTGATACTGCTCAATGTATCCTTCAATGGTGGAATTTCTTCAGCGCACTACTTTTAAAAATCCTTGAATTTGTTGAGGAGCGTCTGTGTGACTGTATTTGTTACCTTCTCCTCAAATCCTCTTTGTGCCTTGCATAGTTCTTTCGGCTTCTTTTCTACAATTTGGGAAAGATGACTCACCTCAGCTTTCCACGACTTCATTTTTTCTATAAGTTGATGCTCCCTCCTATGTAGGTCATCGACCTATCCTTGTAACAATTTACCCTCTTGGAGATGGGAAAAATTTTGCATCAGTGCTAAGGTCTTGGTAGTTACATTAATCTGATCCATCTATTCTAGCTTTTCGTGCACTTCGACCTCTATATTTTGCACCTGAGGGTACTCCTACAGTGAGGTCCATACATCCATGAATTCATCGAATATGGTGGTGCACTCCTATATATGGGAATCAATCTATTCTGTGGTAGCTTTGAGCTCTGTTTCATGCTGCTCCTAGTCTTTTGGCGGAGTGGCTGGTTGCAACTGCATCTACAGCTCAACTTTATTTATTTTTAATTCAAGGCACACTTCATTGACCTTGGCTTTGGAGTCATTTACTTTTGTGGCAAGATCATCCACTTTTTCCTCTGGCATAGCTGTAGCATGAATCTCAAGCTCTGGTAGCTCACTACAAGCCTTAGAGATGGCTTCCTCTAGCTTCTATTTGTGCCCAGTCTCAGCCTCGTGCTCTTTTATCACTATTTTTTTTTTCCTAAGATATACTTTGTCATTCCCACCAATCATCCTGAATGACCACGAGGGTGCGCTGCTCTTGGATATTCAATTCTTTTGCAATACTTTTATAGAACTCATGCAAATCTTTGAGTGGCAACGCGACAAGATTCGGCTTCGTGTTCTGCCAGTTTACTGCCTGCTTTAGCTGCTTTGCAATGTCAAAACATATTGTTCATGTAAGTATTCACACCGTGCATGTATCAGTTTTCTTTAGTAGCTCATGCACTACCGTGATTGTGCTTACCGGTACCCTGCTCACTTCGATCGTGCTCGCTTGCAGCCCGCTGTTACATAGTATTTTGTCACCATCCCTGCAATCCCCATTCCAAACATTGGAGGACCATTTCAGTGACCCCTGTGTACTGTCATACATTGCCATTAATGTCATTGCATCCCTTGACATATTAGGAACAAAATCTATGTTGATCATTCCTCAAGAAGACCCTTAAAAACCTATGCTTTTGGGTTGGTGCTGGCAGGTAGTTCTGTCCTCACACCCATGGTCAAAATTTCGCTAAGCCTAGCATCATTGTCACTCTGTCTCTAAAGAGCACTCACGCCGAGCTTATTTTGGAAAGTTTTTCAAAATATAAATGAAGCTTCCATGATCTAACAAGTTCGTGGGCGGAGTCATGGTTGTTTGTTTGACTAGATCAAGTCGAGTTTCTCCCTTTGGCCTACTAGTTCCTACAAATGTGAAACTTCCCAAATGGATAGAACTCTCCTCCACTTTATGTGGATCCCAAATCTCCCTCTCCTCTCCTATAAATTCTTCTTCCTCACATTGATTCAGCTAGCTTAGCAGTTAATAGATATAGCTGGTGTGTTGAAGAGAGTAGAGAAGTGTCCATCATTGTGAGAGAGAGTTGGAACCCATCGCCTCATTGAGCCGAACGAAAAATAAATGCTTGAAGATGTGCCCTGATAAATCCATCGGAGGAGGTCTACATCATCAAGGCGCAGGTTGTAAACTTAATTTTCATCTATTAATATTACATCACTGGTTTCTGGTTCCAACTTTATTTCCATTTATATTCGAAGTGTCTAACTCTCCTTGACTAGTTGGATATTTGTAGATGAATGTATATTTTTGTATGTTTCCAGTGTTTGTTTAATCTTTGTACAGGTGTATGAACGTCGTCACCAACGGAGCGCAAGGCTTGAAGACAAATATAGAGGGATCGCTACCATGTGCCATGAAAATATCATTGGACTGAGGTAGGATATCTGTTCCAGTCCATATTTCATTTACAAACTAGGAATTTAGGAATTCAGTGTGTTCCCTTGTTGCTAGACCCACCATAGGGCTAGAGGGATTGCCTTTGTCCATAGAGGGGATTTTCCTGCACAACAAGTTGGTGACCATACTACGGATCAATGTGCCTATTGTCTCTCTTTGGTCATTTTGAAGTTTTCCTTGTCTGTTCAACTTTGGTCGTATCATCATTTCTCTGCTTTGTTTTTCTTGTTTGACCACTTCAAGCCCTTTGACCTCTTCTTAGAGTAATAAGCATGGTTTTTATCAGCTACCCTTTCCTTCTTCCTTTCTCTCCTTGCTCGACACTACTTCTTACCTGATATTCGCGCCCATTAGCGCGAGTTTCCTTCGACACAGGAGTAATTTTTCCTCTTCAACGTTGAATACAGTTGAATAGTCGCGTCGATTCCTATAGGGTTGGATTTTGTGCTTATTTTTTGAGTTTCCAGTGTGTCTTACCCTTTGGATTGGGTTTTTCTCCCTAGATTGATCCATTTGGATTTCTTTTGGGCTTCGTTGTCTCATTCGTTTCGATTTGTTGTTTCTCATCCGATCGGTGTGACTTTTTCATCCTAGGGTTTCTAGGTGCCTTTAATTGTTTGTTTGGTCACATGTTCATTGAGTCTCTGAGCTATGTATGAGTCAGTTTCGTTTTTTGTCTTTTAGCCTATTATATGATTGCTTGGTCTTTTCTATTGATTCTACATATTGTAGGATTGTCCAGCTATCGTCTAGTGTTTGATTGACTCTACTTCAATTTCCCTGAGCATAGATCACATTTCTTGTTGAGTCAAATTTACAGCCCTTTGTTTTGTGTGAAGAGATGCATGCCTAGTTTTGGGTGTGTTTTCATTTGTTTAGAGTTGATATCCTCATGTTTTGATGATCTCAGTCGCGACTACTCAAAGCTAGTATTTGTTTTTGTAGTGTAGAATTGCATTGATTGCTCATTGCTTACAAAAAGAAAAAAAAATTCATTCTCCCTTTTTGTTTGAAAATGAAAAGTACTCTTTTGCAATAGTAGGTTTCTTCTTCATTGAAAAGTTAAAAACAAGAGAATATTTTTTGTTTTCTGCTTTGGTTGTGTTAGTAGCATAAAGGAAAATATCAGTCTTGCATTCGATTGGTTGCTGCTTTGTTGTGAACCTCTATCCTTCACTTCGATAGCTTTTCATCGAATTGAAATGGTGTTCATTTTATCATATAGTTGTGCATTAGAGATTTGAGATTACATTCGGTAAGGCCTTGAAACTAAAACATAATTTCAAGATAAACCATAAAATTAACTCAATCAACCTAAGGAATTATTGAAACTTAACGCTCACACTTAGAGGTCTAGGCTAGTGACGTGTTCTAGCTTCATTAAACCTAGCATCTATCGCTCAGAATCTTGCATTAGACATCGCTAGTATAGACTTGTGCTCCCCATACCGTCACGTATATAAAGGGAGACACTCATAGGTTGCAATCCTTTATCCATAGGAAGCCGAGTCTACTACCCTGTAACAATGATACACCGAACACAACATTCAAGGAGACTGCCTACACGTACGTTAAGTCCTTGGTCATTTCTCTTTCGTTTGATCACCAAGGTGTATATTGCAGTTCACAGGAGCTTGGTACACCCTCTTGCCTAGAATTCTTGAGTATTCATTTCAATCTTTCTGTGACTCTTTAAGATTTGAAAATATCATCAAGTGCTTGTCCTTTCGATCTTGTTCCAATTGAAAGTGACTAGAGTCACCTTTTATCCTTTTCTTGACTCTTAAAATATGAAAAGGTAGAGTCTTGTTTCAATGCTATAAAATTAATTGCCCAATATTACACACCGTTAAGCTATTTTCTTGACTGGTTCATGAGCAATTGTTTTGTTCTTTATTTTTGGGACCCCATTCTATTGTGGGTTACGTAATTCCTTAGTGATCGTTGTTAAAACCTCGAATTGACCATATTTTTTCTCTCCTTATTTTTGAGACAAAGTCATCATAACAAAACCCCTTGTTTCATCATCCTCTTCATTACCTCGTAGTGAAGAGTCTCCCCCTGGAGTCTCTTATGAGACACCTTAGTCTGTCGAGACCCAAGACCTTAAGAGGGCTATCCTACCAAGAGTCAAACCTCTTGCCAATCGGTCTCCCACTGAGGAGCCTTTTGACATCAACTAGCAGCCCTCGGATTATTATTTTTTTTAGAGAAGATACCCCTCAAAATTCAGATTCAACTGCGACATCATTTTCCGGTGATTTTCCCTCTACCGTTCGCCAAATATTCCCTGACAACGTGTCTTCATCTCACATGGATGCCTCAAGTCCTATTAGTAGTGAAGAGACTCTCATATCCACTGGAGAGTATCAATTCCATCCTAAATATTTTCCTTATGTGATGACTCGACCATCCTCTCAACCTTCCTCTCTCCTGATTGGTTATTTTTCTTTGGGACAGATAATTTCTGGTGCTGCATCTTTGTATCAAAACCCTTTATTGTCAGAGTAGTTTTTGTCTGGTCTGTCTTCTTCAATTCCCATCGTTTAGATGATTGTCACAACTGTCCTGACTTAGCCCATTGTTTGTGTGGCTTCTTCTGCGCCATATGTTAGTGTGGTCCCATCATTGTCGTCAATTTCTACTATTCGTGGAACACATCCCAACGCTTCTGTGATGTCTGCTGAACCCGTTCATTGGATCATATCCTCACATATCGGGAGTCCATTAACTTGCTGATAGTACACCTATTTCTTCTAATCCCATTCCAGTAGGTTTGTTGTACGATCAATATATGATGGATATTCAACATCAGAACTATCTCCCCCAAGGTTCTCAACAATTTCCAACTCTGGTCAACCTGCCACTTTACTATGATTAGCATGGGAATCATGTGTATTACAATGGGCCTCTCCCACAAGTCCCATTGTATGTTGAAACAACTCAAGCTCTGGTTCACCCAAATCAATTCACATACCAAAAGGGACAACCCTATGGTCTGCAAGGACAACCCTCCCATCTACAAGGGAAACCTTCAGTCTAGCAGGGACGACCCCAAATTCCTACAAGTCAACCTTATGCTCAACAAGGAGTGCCTTATGTTCCCGAGGGGTAAACCTATCCACCTCAGGGAAAACCTTTCGTGTAACAGAACTAGGCTTACGTTCAACAAGGCTTACCTCTTGTACAACAAGGTCAACCCTCCGTTGGTCAGCCAGGCCAACCTGGTCTTTAGGGGCAACCTAGTTCATCCCAACCATCGGGCCAACCTATTTTCAAGCACAGCCTAGTTCTCAACATCCAGGTCAACCTGTACCCCAGGCATAGCCTGGTCAGCTTAAGTATCCAAGCCAACCTATACCCCAAGGAAAACTTAGTCAGCTTCAGTATCTGGGCCAACCTTTACCCCAGGGGCAGCCTGGTCGACTTCAGTACCCGGGCCAACCTGCACCCCAGGGACATTCTGGTCAGCCTCATGACCAACCTTACATTCCTCAAAGTCAAAATTTTATGTCACAAGGTCAACTCCAAGGCGTGCCTTTTATTCTCCTGCAGAATCCATACGTTACTCAAACTGGGCCTCAATGGTTTACTCAAAATCAGTACCCAGGGCCCCAGACAGGATATGGGCAGAATTACCAAAATTATAACCCCTATGGACAGAATCCTCCAGGACAAAACATATGGGCTCTCAATTTCTCCCAACCTAGCTAGAACCCTACCACAAGTCCTTATCAAAGGCCTGCAATGCCTTTTAACCTGAAATTTCCATTTCTTTCTACATTGGAACAGCTCGATGTGTCGAAGTTAACTAATGACCCTATTATTAATAATCCATATTGGCCTCCAGTTCCCACTAATATTCCTAGCGATTGTCCCAATTTCGAGGGCAAGTTCAGAGAAGACCCCCAGGCGCATGTTATGACATACCACCTATTGTGCTCCTCTAACTCCTCGCTAGATGATTCTATTCATTTACGTATTTTCCAAAGGAATCTCACTGGTGCCGCTGCAAAGTGGTACATTGAACTTTCTTGTGGAGTATTTCAAGATTTCAACACTCTTGCAATGGCATTGATAACACACTTTCAGTTTTCGTTTCACTATGAAACAGGAACGCACCTCCTTACATCTTCGGAAAAATATCAAGCCACGCATATCTCCAATCACATTCATGAATGGAGATGACGTTGTCACTTGATCAAGTACCTGATAAGCTTCTGATTGACTGGTTCACTACCTATTTTGTCGGTCTGATAGTCAAAGACATTGTTATGGGGGCATGTGTCACTGAAGAACATGTTATTTCTCTTGCTCAGTACCTTGATCTGGTTTACTCCCAGTCTGGCACACTTTATGAACACTTGCCCGAGGCTCCACGGCCAGGAACTTCCAAAGCAACGGTGACACCATCTATTGACGGTATCATTGGTTCCATATCTCAGACTTCTCGTAAGTATTCTTCTAATACTGCGAAGCAGAAATATACCTCTTATACCAATAATTCTTCCTAGACACCTTCCAATCCTGGTAAAACTATAGAAGTGAATGTCGTTCAGTCTACCTCTGTGGATAAAACTTTCAAAGGTAAGAAGAATGGTAAAGAAAAGGCCAAAGCCGATACCTCGAAACAAGATTCTTCTAAAAATGATGTTGATGATGGTTCAAAGCACAAACCTAAGTACCCTTATCTTATATGTGACGATGATCACTTCACTAAAGATTATCCTCGACGGTCTAAAGTGAGCCGATTGCTTAAAGGTAATCAGGGACCCTAGTTTTCCTAAAAGAGAATTTCCCATCGCAGCAAACTCATATGGTGGAGCAACCTCCGTCGTCCACTCCTTTTGGCTCTCAAGTTTTCATGATGAATGGTGCTTGTTGGGCTGTATTAATCACTATTTAATGACTAAACAATACACATAAATTATCAATCTAGGGACGTCTTTTATTCCAATGATAGTTGCACTGTTTGTGCAGAGACACTCAACCAGAAGCAATTCCAATTAAAAGAAATCATTGCTGAAGTAAATGCTGGAAGTAAATCACTCATGCAGAAATAAAATGATCTACGAGACTGGAATCATACTTTAATTAATATGTTCTAGCGCACCACACAACAAGTACCCAGCTGGTGTCTCTAATATCATATGTGTAACAACATACAAAGTATTGAAATTGAAGCAGATATATTCACAGATGAAACAAAAACAAAAACACCTCTAATGATACATAAACCAAAATACAAACATATATACACAACTACCTTAATCACTGCAATCCCTGCTAAGAAGGAAGGCCCTTCCTTCCTAGCAGGGCATGGGTAGAGAAAAGAACTTAACGCAAACTACACTAACTAACGCATGTAACATAAATAACAGGATAATTTGTATTAATATGAGAAAAATTACAGAGAAAAAATAATGTTGTTCTCCACTAACCTTTTGACCTCTAGGGCCGAGAACTATATGGTGGTTACATCTCATAAAATAAAGGGATAGATCAGTCATTAGAATCTTATGATTCTCATGCTGATCGAAATAGAATATATATATTTATAACCACTTCTTAATAAAATTCTGACTAGAAAATTATAGATTACAATCAAAACCACCCATAGGCTATTATCCAAAAATACAATGCTAAACAAATTCTATAGTTATCGCAATAAAAGCACAGCTGTAGTGTAACAGCTAAAGGACAGGTCAGTAATAGGTGTTGACGAGATCCAGTCGGCGGTACAACTGTATCAGTAGTTCACCAGCGGGTCTGTAACAACAGAGTGTAACAAAAGTTTTCCGGTGGGTCTGTATCAACAAGGTGTAACAACATCGCTCATTGTAATAGCACACCCTTAACTGCTCCCATGTGCCTCGTGCTCAGGATCTTTGGTACTACAAAAAAAATCTAGAAAGACAACACAAAGATCATATATCTTCTCCAAACATTCATCCTCAATTAGTCATAAAAAGGCACAATATATCATAATAATTGATGAAATGGCGGAGTAATGAAAATAAGGTGAAACAACACAAGTTAGGATAGAAAGGTAGGAAAAAGAGGAAAAGATAGTCCCATTGGTTATAGTCATGAGGAAAAATAAGGAAATTAAATGTAGGAAAAGTGTGCAAAACTAGCAGCCAACAGATCCCCCAAACTGAAACACTTGCATGTCCTCATGCAACTCATCCCTCATGGGAGTATCTCTGGTGTAGGTCAATGAGATCATAAGCTCCAGCTGTATCTTCGTCTGTACACCTGTACCCCTAATTTGCCATCAGTTTTAGTACCTAGGAATTTGACTTATTCTAACTCAATTCATAATTACTCTGATAATTCTCAATTGGCAGCCAGATCAAAGGAAACTTGCATCTCAATCCAAGCCACAAAGCACCAAGGGATTGTACGATCCGTGCATACGTTGGTACATGTGTAACAACCACCACAAAATTATGAAATGAGAATGGATCCCCCTTCAGTAGATCAACAATGCTGGCTTCCGTGTGTTTCAAGCACTCAGTCAAGGCTCGACTCTTCATCATTGAGAACCGATTGAGGCAGAAGTTCACAATCCTTCTTCTATAAGTGGCAGTTGCTTCCTTTATCCCAGGAGTACTCAACATTCTCCTGAATTCTCACCTTAACTTGGCAACCCTTCTTGGTTCTGCCTGGACCCATAATGCCATCTTCTCCTCATTAGCATCCATATATTTGATGGCCAAATGGCACTCAATGTGATTCTTCATGAAGGAGACAAAAGCTCGCAACTGAAGATCCCCTGTATAGGAGAATACTGTCACAACCATCTGCATACTCAAAAATGATATTGTGTAAGAATAACTAACACAACAAGCTTTTATCATCGAAATCGGAGGCATGGAACACATCTAAAAATGTGCAAGTGGAAGAACATAAATAGGGTCTATCCTCCATAATGGCTTTCATCTGGAACAAGAAGTAATGTTCCCATAGAAAAATAAGATAGAATGGGGAAGGCCACCTGCATCCTAGCAAAATGAGTGCGAGATCATGAAGTTTTTGCTTGTCTATGGTAGGATCTCGAACCTGCTACTATAACAACAATAGTTGTTCCTCCTGTTTCTTCAGAGCTTCCTTATTCTTATGATTCTCCCATACTTTCTTCAACTCTTCCTTCATCCATCTTTCATGTAAGGTATCTATCTCTCTCTGATGTTCTTTCTGCGAAATTCTCCCCTCATGAAGGCAGATTGCTTCCTGTTTTCCCTTTTGTGATTAAGAAATTAACAAGATTTTCTCAGAACTCCATCCCGAGATGGGACCTTACATTCTTATTCATTCAATATCCACATCAATAATGGGTGTAACAAGCTCTACTAAATGGGGTTGTTCCACCTCTGTCGTTGGTTCTTGTGTAACAACATCTTCCTGGGTGGGTTATTGTGTGTCAGCCCCTTCGTTTCCACCTAGAGTAGCCTCTGTGTCCATTTTTGTTTCTTCTACAATAGGAGTGGCCTCCACAAATTCTTGTGGGTCATATTCTAGGTCAATTATTACAGGAGGCTCTATTTTAAATGTCGGTTCTTGTGTAACAACAGTATCCTCAGCAGGTTCTTGTGTAACAACCTCATGTCGTTCTGTTTCTGTTTCCATTGGGTTAATGTTTTCTCTATAGACCTTATATCCTGGTGCTGTTAATTATTGAAAACATTTCGTGAATATAGACACCAGGATTTCCTTCCCCTCAGATAATTTTCGCTTTAATTCTTCATTTTCCTTTCTTATATTTTCGAGTTCCAAAAATAGGACATGAGTTTCATCCTTACCCGATGAGGAGGGTTTCCTTTCTTATTCTAATGCTTTTTCTTTTGTATGCTTTCCGACCATAGGAAAAGGTTCTGTAGGTATGTTTACTTTCACCCTTTTCTTTGGCCTTCTATCCCCAATTGGTTCATTAGTAGGTTCTTTCCCAATCCTAACTTTAGCAAGTTGAGTCTGGGTTTCCGCCTCTTCCTGACTTCCTCCTGAAGTTGTGGTCTATTTCCCTCAGCTTGTCCTTGGCCTCTTTCGCTTGAATTCTTCCCAATTTTTTCCTTGCTAGCCTAGGGTATCCAACACGATTAATTTTATCAGTCCTTGATTGGTCACACATGCTTCCGGGTGTGTTTTTGTCTTTACTGTTATCGCCATATGCTTGATGTTCCCTAATAGGTAGAATGGAATATTAATATTTTGCTGGTGCCGAAGGTGATTAAGTATAGGAAAGTGATAGTTAAACACTATCATCGATATTCCCTCACAAGTGATATATTTAATTAAACCCAGGGCCACATCTGCTCAAGGATGAGGAAGAGTCTACCTGTCAATTCCTCTCCCTTTCTTCTCTCATTTTTCTTCTCCTTCTAGGAAGTATTATTTCAAGGAGCAGTCATTGATTTTTCTATTAAACCACCTCCATCCCTCTACTGGAAATTTAGTTACCCGAGAAATTACCTCTTCAATCACCTCTACTTACAGATCCCTAACTCGGGTCTGATTGTTGTTCAAATTCTGAGAAAATTCAATTTCCACCGCCTTATCTGAGCCTTATAGCTTTTGGAAATAATCAATTCATCTGGTGTCTCTGAATATATGGTAGGCTTATGGAAAATTCTACAAGGCATCCATAGAATCTGGCTCGTGCCTGACTGTTGCTCCACCCATATTTCTATTTTTTTCTGAATTCGCTTCTTGCTGCTCAGCCCCACTGTAATATCACTGCACTGCTCACTGGTTATCAGTGTCTCTGATTATCCCAACTGACGAGTTTTCAATGAGGATGCAAGGTTTTAGTCAAGGAGTTTGATGGGAGGTGACAGATTTTACGGATTACCGAATCATATCTCACACTAATCTTCATAAATGTCTCATTATGGAAAGTAATGTGACGTAGTACAAAATCTCTTTTCTAACCAGATTTAGTCATCATTGGCAATTTTGTTATTAATTGGGTGCATGCAGACTTGATAGAGGTTTATGACTATGAATTTTTGGAAAGATTTCAAGACATATCCCCTCCCTCGCCTTAATGGTGACGGCCATTCGCAACCATCACGGGAATATCATTACTTTTGCCAATAATCACCAAATCATAAATGATAACGTTACCTTTTGAATGACATACCTGACGTTCAAAAGATTTCGAATTGGCGACATTCTTGCTTGCAGTGATCGTATTGTTGCATTTGGCTGGCACAATTATTGTTGTTATGGGGTGAAACATAAGAAACAATGTTCGTGGTTATCGGTTGTTGCATTTGCAACAGCCAAGACATCCCTTAGATTATTCTTCAAAAACATAATAATCAGGAGAAATTGGTACAAAAAGTAAAATTAAATGAATACCATCATCCTATAAAATAGATCAGGAAGGGAAGATGATGTTTCAGGAAGAAAAACATGGGTGTAAGAGCCGCCACAAGAGTGGTTTTCAGTTGTTACCAACTGTCTGATTGTGCCCCAAAAAGGGGTTTTCACAATTACATTTATTATTATTTTTTTTTCTTCTTTTTATTTTGTTATATATATATATATATATATATATATATATATATAGAGAGAGAGAGAGAGAGAGAGAGAGAGCGATTTTAAACAGGTGTAACAGCTACCACAAGGGTGGTTTTCAACTGTTGCACTTATTGGAATTTCAATTTTCAGGTTGAACAAATGATTCCTTCGAAGCAGGTTGATGATATAACCTTAGACAGTGCCCATTAACTAGTACTGTCGATGGTGATCAATTGTACAGTCCCATAGTCAAAGACTGTGTCCACTTCATAAGGACCTATCCATTTGGTGCAGAGCTTGCCTTTGAAGTCTTTGAACCTTGAATCATACAAAAGAGCCCAATATCCTTTCTAGAAATTTTTCTTCTTAATAAACCCATCATGCCATCTAGCTCTTTACTGCTGAATGATATCTGTCTGTTGAATAGCATCTAGTCATTTCTCTTCCAACTCATTGAGTTGGTTCAGTCTTTGTGTTTGTGCCGTACTCAAATCCAAATCAACCTACAATGTTGTTTTTAATGTCCTTATTTCAAACTCTATGGGGAATAGAGGATTCTTTCCATACACCAATTCATATGGTGAGAAGCCTTTATTATTCATCCATGTTTTCCTATAAGCCCACAGTACCTTTGGATGCTTTTCGGCCCAGTTTCTTTGGTGGCTGGCTACTATCTTTGTTAAGATTCCCTCAATGACTTTATTGGTGCTTTCCATTTTACCATGTGCTTGTGGGTAATATAGTGAAGTGATTTTGTGATGAATTCCATACTTTTCAACCAGCTTCTTGATTAAATGAGATGTGAACTTAGGCCCTCCATCTGTCACTATCTCTCTGGGTATCCTGAAGTGAACAAAAATATCTTCAAACAAGAAGTCTGAAACAACCTGCTCTGTTGCTCTAGTTAGTGCCTTTGCTTCAACCCATTTTGTGATATAATCAGTGCAGACCAATATCCATGATTTTTGTTTTTATGAAGGATTAATTGGCCCCACAAATTCTAGGGCCCATTTCTCAAATTTTTTTATCACTATCGGAGGGTGTAACGACATCTCATCTGATTTCAGAGGTTGGCCCATCCTTTGGCAGCTATCACATCCTTTCACAAAATTCTTGGCATCCTGGAATATAGTTGTCCAGTAGTACCCTGGTGAGAGTACTTTATGTCCTGTCCTCTTGTCAGCGAATTTTCCTCCACGAGGTTCCTCATGACAAGCCTTCAAGATCTCAAATACCCCATCTTCTCTAACACAACACCTAATATGAAAATATGGCTTGATGTGATAGAGATTGCCTTCTATCCAGGAGTAGGTAGCACTCTGTTGTATAATCTTCCTCTTTTCCTTGGAAGAGAATTGGCATGGGAATTTTCCTGCAGCAAGATAATTGGATATATCTACATACCACGGTGAGTGAGCAGAGATGGCAAAAAGATATTCATTTGGAAAAGAATCCTCAGTGGTGGTGTAGTCATCACTTATAGTTAATCTAGAAAGAAAATTAGCAACTACATCATATTTTCTGGGTTTATCTAAAATAGTAATATCAAATTCTTGTAACAACAATAACCATTGCGTAACTCTACCATTAGTAACAGGATTTTTCATCAAAAATTGAATTGCAGCATGGTTAGTGTGTACAAATACTTGGTACATGGTGATGTAGTGCCGAAATTTGTTGATAGCATGCACTACTGCTAGGAATTCCTTCTCAGTAACAATGTAGTTGAGTTCTGTTGGAGTTAAGTTCTTACTGATGTAATAAATGGCGTAAGGATTCTTCTCCTCCAGCTTCCCCAGAACAACACCCACAGCTATGTCAAATGCATCCATAGCAATATGAAATGGTAATTCCCAGTTTGGTCCTCGCAAAACAGGTGTTGCTATTACACAGTTTTTCAACTTTAAAAAGGCCTGCTCACACTTCCGTGTCCACACAAATTCTGCATCTTTCATGAGTAATGACAATAGAGGAGATGCAATCTTTGAAAATTTCTCTATAAATCTCCTATAGTATCCTGCATGTCCCAAAAAATTGCGTACCTCTTTTAGAGTCTTAGGGGTCGAGATTTTTGAGATTACCTCAATTTTTTCAGGATCTACCTTGATTCCATTTACCGAAATGAAATGTCTCGGCACAATTCCCTCAGTCATCATCATGTGGCATTTTTCCGTGTTCAGAGAAACATTAGTTTGTTCACAATGTTCCAACACTTTTTCCAAGTTAGCTAATGTTGTCTCAAAGGCATCCCTGTAGGGTGTAAAATCATTGATAAAGATTTCAAGGCAGTCATTCAAAAGATCAGAAAAAATACCCAATATTGCCCTCTGAAAGGTTGCTGGTGCATTACAGAGGCCAAAGGGAAGGACTATGTATGAAAAAGTACCCCATGGGAAAGTGAAGGTTATCTTGTCTTGGTCTTCTGGGGCAATCTGTATTTGATTATAGCCACTAAACCCATCTAGAAATGAAAAGATTTTTTTTCCAGAATGAGTATCCAAGACTTGATAAATGAATGGTAAAGGTAAATGGTCCTTGTGAGTGGCCTTGTTAAGCTCTCTATAGTCAACACAGAGTCTCCATTTGTCATTCTTTTTTGAAACTATGACAAGCGGAGACACCCAATGGCTATTAGAAATTGGGTAGATGAAATTAGCGTTAAGGAGTTTTTGCAATTCTTCTTTCACTATCTCCTTAAGTGAGGGGTTCACTCGGCGCTGTGGTTTTTTAAATGGTTTGCAGTCCTCTTTAAGGTAAATGTGGTGAGTGCATAGGCTAGGATGGATTCCTTTCATATCCTTATAGTCCCATGGCAATGCCATTTTGTATTTATGTAATAGTTGTATCAAAAATCTGTTTTGTTTAGCAGTCAGGTTAGGATTGATGTTTAAATATTTCCCAAGTTCGATCTCAATGGGACTACTGATAGTATGCAGAGTTGTTTTCAAATGTTCAATAATTGAATCATTTACCTCATCTTCTTCTCCCAAATCTCTAATGGAGGCAACATGGAGTGAATTACTAATAAAACCATTAATGATATTGTCCTCTGTTTAATATTTAAAGTATTGTGCCTTTCTAAGCATGAGAAGAGGTAGGGAAAGATCAGATTCAGGTGCAAATTTGTCCCACCAGGGACTACTCGAATCCATATGAGGTTTTTTTGGGGGATAAAGGTTCAGGTTTTGAGTGGATTTTCCATCTAAGATCACCATAGATCCAAACCTACATTTGATATATGCATCTGTAGTGGCCAACCACAGTCTCCCCAAGATTAAAGGATGACCCCCTAGGTTGGATTTAGTTTGTAAAATGAGAAAATCAACTAGATAATTCTAGGAAGCCACAGTGATAACCACATCTTCTATCATTCCCTTGGGCTTGACACAGGACTTATCTGCTAATTCAAGCATTGTGGGTGTAGGTCTAAGTCCATGAAGTCCTAAAGAGATGAAGAGGTCTTTATTCATGACATTAATAGTTGCTCCTAGATCAATCAAAGTATTGTTTATAGGCTGATTTTCAATATGGATAATCACTGTAGGGTTCCCTAGGTCATTATATTTAGTCAACAAAGGTTGATCAATCATGAGATCAGAAACTTTCCTCATGACATGGATAGTAGCAGGGTCTTTAGGTTTCCTTCCACGTATTTTGACGCATAGATCCCTCATTGTTTTAGCATAGATAGGTACTTATTTAAGAGCTTGTAACACTGGAATATGCACATACAAATTTTGCATTTCCTTGAGGAATTCAGATTCAGGTTGTGAGACTAGCCCAGTTTCAGTTAATCATTGAGGGTATGGAGGATTCTAAATGGTAACAGCTGAGTCAGCTATCACAGATGCACCAGCCTTTCTCGGATTGACTGTTGTAGAAACAACAGATCCTCCTGAGCTGGCTGCTATAGATGTAACAATGAGTGTTGTATCAGTTGTTACATGTGTAACAATTGCCTTAGAATCGCCCATGTCCCTTCTAGGTGACTCACATTCTTCTGTAATAATGGGAGTATGCTCAGATCTGATGACTTTCCCTGATCGAAGATGAACCTTGTTAACTCAAATAGGAGTAATAAGATAAGTCTGGAGGGTAACTGAAGCATCCATGCTCTGAGCTGCCTTATTATTTGGATTGGGGTAAGGTTGCACAGGTAATTGGGGTAGGACAGAAGGTGTAGGATTTTGAATAGAAGGCAGTTTTAACTGCTGCTGCTATATTGGTATTGGAGGGGGTACTGGCCCCTCACTATTAATTCTCCTTTTTTGACCCCTGGGATTGGGTTGTGATTGAAGATATTGCATTGGTGGAGGAGATGACCACTGGTTCCATGGTGAAGGGAATTGCGTTGAAGAAGGATTAGGATACTGCCATGGATATTGCTGACTATTATAGACATTATTC
Organism: Pinus albicaulis; assembly: GCA_034641835.2. NCBI lineage: Eukaryota > Viridiplantae > Streptophyta > Pinopsida > Pinales > Pinaceae > Pinus > Pinus albicaulis. The sequence goes on from CM076576.1 coordinate 448,548,556, forward strand.
CAAGGATAAAAACAGGAAATTTTTGAAGGCATACCTGTAAATCACAACTTCCATGCTCTTTTTGAGCCAATGAAATAAGAATATTGAACATCATCACTTGATTCTTGAAGTATCACCTTCAGTCTAGGCAATTCAAGACAATGATTCGTAGAATGCGCCAACTCATAGATGTTGCACAAGCTGACACCATTCAGTCCACATTATCTTTCCAAATGTTTCTTTTTGCATTGGGGACAGAATATTGCTAAGGCTGCTTCATCTTCTGCTTATGCTTTCTTGACTTGTACATTAGTGATCTAGGAAAAGACAGTGCTATGGGGGTCGGTTTTAAAATCCTCAAATAAATTTCCTATCTCTGCTCTAGTTACTCCTCCACTCATGGACTTCTGTATCCGGACTGAAGGGTCCCGAACAGAAAATTTCCCTTTGACTGATCCTCTTGAGCTACACAGGAAAAGCTTCATTATTTCATCAAGTTGTTCTTCCGATATGTTTCCTTTTCCTAATAGGTTCAAATGCTCCAGAAATTCATCTCTTATACCTCTTAAAAATATTGGCTCTAGAATTTCTGGATATAAGTTACTGAACTTAGACCTTTCTAAATTGTAGTGAAATCACTCCATATAGTCTTCTAGGCTTTCCTCCTCCTTCTGTGCAATTCTGAAAATCTCATCCTTCAAATCCCCGATTCGACAATAATCCTGATACTTAAAGAAGAAGGCCCTTCTCATGTCATTATAGGTTCGAAGTGTGCCAACACCCAGTCTCATGAACCATCTTAATGCTGCTTCTTTCAGAGTAGCAGGGAAGAATTTTAGCTTCTGGGCATTTGAAGTGTAGTCATAACCTCTACATAGCACATCAAATTTGAATAGAAAGGTATCAGGGTCTTCAACAGCCATCCCTTAAAAGGATGGTAGGGATGATAAAGGAATATTCTTCATAGGATCTTCATCATGTGTTACTACTATTGAGAATTCAAAAGTAACAGAGCTATCTGTCTTGACATTCTCGTCCCCCATGGATGATTCTTCCTGATGGGATGACTAACCTTGGAGTGTACTAGAGATTGAAAAATAAAAGGGTCACTCTAGGACCAACTATTTAACTGCACTATGAGTGTCCAATTGATGATCAATTGAATGTTTTTCCTCAGGTCCTTGATGCTCCCCACTGATCTCTCCATGTCCTTTAATTCTCAGATCCTGATCAATGATTCTCCACTGTTGTTTTGAATTTTGAGTCTTGGTATCAAGAGTGGATATGTTGTTCGAAGGATGGTGGGGTCCAGAGACGGAAGACACTGACGGTCCAGGCTTTGATATGGTAGATGCTTTCTATGGTCTTGTCTTCCTATTATCTCTGTATGACGTGGTCTGTTCCTTTTATGCCCTTGAGATCAGATCTCCAAAAAATGTCTTTCTTCCCAAATTTTCATTCTTCTTTTCCATACTACAACCCATATTTCTTGTAGTTAGTAGAGTGGGGGGTGTTTGTAGATGTTGATGTTGTCCTACCGGCACACATGGGCCCTATGTATATCAATTCATCCTATAAGTGCTTCAGTTTCTACAACAGTGAGCCTGCCCAAGTTTGTTAGAGTGATGTGCTAGTTCTTACCTCTCATCTTACTGCCCAACGACTATATGGCTGAAGAAACCCTAAAATAAAACCCAAAAATTCAAATCCTAAGTGTCCCAGCAAGACATTGGTGAGCCCGCTCAAGTTCGTTAGAGCGATGCGCATGTTCTTACCTCTTGTTTTACCACCCGACAATTGTGTCGCTGGAGACACTCTAAGAAAAATAAAATGCTCATAAATTCACTCTCCTAAGTGTCCCAGCAAGACATTGGTGATCCTGCTGAATTTTGTTAGAGCACTACGCATGTTCTTACCTCTCGTCTTACTTCCCGATAATTGTGTCGCTGAAGAAACTCTAAAAACACACTGAAATTTCACTTCTAAGAAACAACTTTGATTGATTGGATCGTCATTGCCATCCCCGGCAATGATGCCAAAATTTTGGGCTGTATTAGTCACTATTGAATGACTAAAAAGTAAACATAAATTATCAATCCAGGGACGTCTTTTATTCCAATTACTATTGCAATGTCTATGCCGATACACTCAACTCGAAGCAATCCAAATTAAAAGAAATCGTTGTTGAAGTAAATGTTGGAAGTAAATCACTCATGCAGAAATAAAATGATCTAGAAGACTGGAATCACACTTCAATTAATCTATTCTAGTGTTCCATACAACAAGTATCCAATTGGTGTCTCTAATATCATATGTGTAATAACATACAAAGTATTTAAATTGAAGCAGATATATTCACAGCTGAAACTATAGCAACAACACCTCTACTGATACATAAAACAAAATAGAAACAAATATAAATAGATACGTTAACCACTACAATCCCTGCTAAGAAGGAGGGCCCTTCCTCCCTAGCAGGGCACAGGTAGAGAAAATAACTTAATGGAAACTAAAATGAATAACGCATGTAACAAAAATAACAAGATAATCCGTATTAATATGAGAAAAATCACAGAGCCAAAATAATTTTTTTCTCTGCTAACCTTTCGACCTCTAGGTCCGTGAACTATATAGTGGTTATATCTCAGAAAATGAAGGGATAGATCAGTCATACGAATATTATGATTCTCATGTTGATCGAAATAGAATACATATAGTTATAACCACTTAATAAAAATTCTAACTAGAAAATTATAGATTACAATCAAAACTGCCCATAGGTTTTTATCCAAAAATAAAGTGCTACACAACTTATACAGCTATCGCAATAAACCACAGCTGTAGTGTAACAACTCAAGGATAGGTCAGCAACAGGTGTTTACGAGATCCAGTCAGCGGTACAACTATATCATTAGTTCACCAGCAGGTCTGTAACAGTAGAGTGTAATAGTAGTTTTCTGGCGGGTCTATAACAACAAGGTGTAACAACATCGCTCGCTGTAACAACACACCCTTAATTACTCCCGTGTACCTCGTGCTCGGGATATTTGGTGCTATAAATGACATCTGGAAAGACAACACAAAGACCATATATCTCCTCCAAACATTCATGCTCAATTATTCATAAGAAGGCACGATATATCATTATAATTGATGAAATGACAGAGTAATGAAAATAAGGTGAAACAACACAAGTTAGGATAGAAAGGTAGGAAAAAGAGGCAAAGATAGTCCCATTGGTTATAGTCACAAGGAAAAATAGGGAAAGCAAATGTAGGAGAAGTGTGCAAAAATGGCACCCAACAGTGCTACACCCATATCTATTGCTAACAGATTGAAATATTATACTGAATAATGTCAGGCAGTGGGGAAAGAGATTGCAGATGGTCCTCCTCCCCCACCCGCTTCTGGCCCTCTTCACATTGAAAGGCCTAGTTCTGAGCCCATTGTATGACCACCCTCCAAAGGTGTGCTCCGTAAGTCCTCCTATAACCTGAATGCCCGTGCTACTCAACATTACAACATTATTGAGGATTTGGCTCAGGGATCATCCTCTATGTCTGTGCTAAAGGTGCTTCAAAGCTGTCTGTCACAATGGAAAGATTTGTAATCCATTATCGGAGGAGTTGATCCTATCGACTCGAGACTTATCAATTTTGATCTGGAAAATTTCTTCCCACGCCTCCCTGACCAACTTGCTTTGATTATCCAAGTTGGGATTAATGCTAAGAACATCCATCGAGCAGTCGTGGATGAAGGGTCGTCTACTTGTATCATGTCCATTTCATGTTGGAAAGTTATTGGCTCTCCGACCCTTAACCAGAGTCCAAACGCTTTAGAAGCCTTCGATGGAAGGGAATTTTTCCATCTTGGTGTCCTTGCCAGCTTACCTATAACATTGGAAGGAAAAATAGTTAATGTCGAGGTTGAATTCATTGATGCCAAACTCAACTAAATCTCCTCCTCGGTCACAGTCGGACTCACGTCATGATATGTGTACCGTCCACTCTCTTTCGTGTTCTTCATTTTCCGCACGAAGAAAAGATTATCACTATGGATCAATTATCCTTTTTCACTTCCACTTCTTCGAATAGAAATGTATCGTATGTCGATTAGATTCCCACACCTTATGAAAGTGAGGGGCCAGAAATTTTCAAAGATCCTGCCCTTATGGGTATTTTTCCTCTTCCTCCACCCAACACTGCTCAAGTCAATATGATCTCCACTACTTCTGATCCCTGGATCATCCCTTTGCTTGATCAAGTTGATTCGTTTGGTGACGTGATGTCATTAAGCCCAATAGAAATTGATTATTATGAGATCATCTTGGCTTCGACATCCCCTTCTGATCATACTTCTTTGAGTATGTCTCTCGACTCGTATTCTCAATCCCCTTGGCTCAATCCTTAAGATTCTCCCAATCCCTTAGATGAGACATTTCCAACTGTTGAAGCTATTGTGGAAACTATGTCTCTTGAGGACCCTCACTGGGACAATACTCATCATCGTTCCTCTTTCTTACCTAGTCTTGGGGAAATGTCTACCTGTCTTGAGAATTTTTCTTCCCAAGCTCTTTCCCAATTGCATCAAATGCCTATTTTGACACATGAAGTCTTTGCGGAAGGCAACATGGAAGATATAACTCAGACGATTCCTATTGAAATCTCTATTAAACTAGGGGTTGTCGAGAACATCCATATTGGGGTGACATGTTCTCCTGATGAGATTCAAGCCTATCCTAGCCTTTTCTGCAAATTTTGAGACATCTTCGCTTGGTCTTACGAGGAAATTCTTGGCATTGGTTTGAGTATAATAGTGCATGAGATACCTAGTTACTCTGATGAAAAACCTTTTTGCCAGCACCTTTTTCCCATGCACCCTAGAAAGGCAGCTGCTATAAAGGAAGAAGTTGAGAAACTTCTCAAAGATGGCCTCATTTATCTGATCCCATTGATAGATTGGGTCTCTAACATTGTCCCCGTGAATAAAAATCAGGGTACCATTCAAGTTTGTGTGGATTACCATGACATCAATCGTCCTTGTCCTAAGGATAACTATCCTACTCCCTTCATCGATCAGATTATTGATGCCTGTGTGGGGAGTGAGATTTTTTCCCTTATGGAAAAATTCTTTGGTTACAACCGGATTAACATACTACCAGTTGATCAACATAAAACCGCCTTCATTTGTCTGTGGGGCACTTTTTCATATAAAAAGCTCCATTTTGGCCTGAAAAATTCACATTCTAATGGGAAATGTCATATGCTTTTCACGATATTAAGAACATTGTCCAACCTTTTCTGGATTACCTTCTGGCTCATTCCGTTAAGCGTCAGGACCAACCGAACCACCTCCGTCAGATTTTTCTTCGTTGCAGATGATACAAAATTCGGCTCAATCAACATAAGTGTGTCTTCTACGTCGACTCCGGTAGATTTCTTGGGTTTTTCATTTCTAAATATGGTATTCATCTCGATCCTCTCAATGTCAAGTTAATTATTAATCTCCCCTCCCCTTCCTCTTTACAATAGTTGCAGAGTTTGCAAGGAAAAGCTATTTTCCTACGTTGTTATATACCAAACTATGCTGAGGTATCCAAAGGTTACACACGATTTCTTAAGCAAGGCATCCCATTCTTATGGGACGAGATTGCCCAAAAATATTTCAATGCACTGAAGACCATTCTTGTCAATGCTCCTCTTCTGCATCCCCCAAATTATCATCGTGATTATTTACTCTATTTGGTTACCTCTTTTAGAACTATCATCATGTTTCTCATACAAGATGATGACAATGGTAATGAACACATCATTTATTATCTCAACCACAATCTTCTTGACACTGAAATGCATTATGCTCATGTAGAGAAATTGGCGTTGGAAATTGTTCAAGCCATCCAACGTTTTCATCATTTATTATACTTCGAACTACCACCATGATTTCTGGTTCCACCCCCATGACCTATATTTTAACTCGACAGTTGCTAGGGGGCAAGTACTCTAAGTGGATAATTATCTTCCAAGAGTTTGATTTGGAGTTCACTACTGCCAAATCGAAGAAATCATTGGTTCTAGCCGAATTAATCTACTTCTTACCTTCTGCCTCTGCACCTTCTTGTTTTGAGGAATGCATTCCAGATGATACTCTGTTTTTGATTAGCACCCTCGATTCATGGTATAGTGATATCATCGTGTATCTTCATACTTCCAATTTCCGGTCTGAGTTGAAGAAATATGCTCATCGACATTTTTTCCATCATTCAAAACCCTATCGCATAGTCAGAGATACTTTATACCGCATCAAATATGATTCCATCTTCCATCGGTGTTTGACCCTCGAGGAAGTTGAGAAAGTCCTTAATGACTGCCACTCTGTCGCATGTGGAAGTCACATGTCTAGGTATTCTACTACTCAAAATATTCTTCTTGCAGGGTATTTTCGGCCCACCCTTTTCAAAGATTGTATTCTTGCCATCTACCAATGTCTCGAGTGTCGAATCTACCATCGTGAGATGCGTGTGCCACCCTCTCACCTCCATCTCGTCACTACCATTGGACCTTTTGCAAAGTGGGGTATCGATTTTATGATGTGTAACCCTCGCTCGGATGGGGGGCATGCTTGTATTATCATAGCCATAGACTACTTCACAAAATGGGCTAAAGAAATGCCTACACTCACATCCGATGGTAAGACGATTTCCCAGTTTCTTTTCAATCATGTTATCACCAAATTTGGAGTCCCTCAGGCCATTATCACATATCAAAGATCCCATTTTCACCATTATATGATGGGTGAGATGGCTACTAAGTTGGGTCTACGTCACGACAGCTCAATGCCATACTACCCCCAGGCCAATGGCCAGGTTGAAGTCATGAACAACGTTTTAGTCACTATTCTTTAGCATATGATTGCGATGCTCTCTGGGCTTACTGAAGCTCACTGAAGGATGCAACCGGATTCACACCATTTCAGCTTGTTTATGGTCTAGAAGCCACCCTGTTGATTGAATGTGAAATTCCTTCGCTCAAGATAGTTGTCGAGTTACCGCCCAATACTTCACTAGAGGAATAATGTCTTCTATATTTGGAGAGGCTTAATGAAACTCGCTGCTTCACCACTCTATTCATATAAGCACAGAAAAAATAGGTCAAAACCCACTTTGATCAGACAATTTCTCCTCGTACCTTCGTAGAAGGAGACTTGGACCTCTTGTATGACCAAGCTCATGATAAGCTAGGAGCAGGTAAATTCTAACCCATGTGGCATGGGCCCTACATTTTCAAATTTTTTTTTCTAAAAGGGGACTATGAGCTTATTGATTATGAAGACCACACCTTGGATCAACCCAGAATTGTGATGTAGCTTAAAAAATATTATGCATGAGTTTTCTCATGCATTTCTTATGTACAGAACTGTGTTTTTAATTTTTGTACATTTTTAGCTTGGTGTGCTTTGCGAGCAATTTTTTCCTACTTATTATGTCTTTGCTTACTATGCAGATGTTTGTCACTCATTTTGTCGGTTTCGCCGACGGTGCCTCCCGTAGTACCCGGAACATACCCTTTGCAGCTTGGGTTATTTATGATCCTAATGGTGAGTTAGTAGACCTCCAAGGCATTCGTATAGGATGTACAACAAACAATGTCGCTGAATACAGTGCAGTTATTGAACTTCTAACTCAAGCTATTATGCTTGGCATTCGGGAATTAATTGTAAACCTAGACTCTCAGCTTGTTGTTCTCCAACTCAATGGGCGTTATTCTATCAGAAACCCACATATTTTAAGGATTTTTCTACATGTTCATTTGTTGGAAACACATTTTGATTATATCACATATCAACATATTCCTAGAAGAATGAATACGTTAACTGATGCAATAGTTAATCATGTATTAGATATACATTTGCAAAATTTGTAAAAGAAATCATCATTACATAGTAAGATTTAAAAATAAGAAAATAAGCATATATATATATATATATATATATATTTATATATGGTAAGACGATTTCCCAATTTCTTTTCAATCATGTTATCACCAATTTTGGAGTCCCTCAGGCCATTGTCACATATCATGGATCCCATTTTCACCATTATATGATGGGTGAGATGGCTACTAAGTTGGGTCTACATCACGACAACTCAATGCCATACTAACCCCAGGCCAATGGCCAGGTTGAAGTCATGAACAACCTTTTAGTCACTATACTTTAGCGTATGATTGGGATGCTCTCTGGGCTTACTAAACCTCACTGAAGGATGCAACCGGATTCACACCATTTCAACTTGTTTATGGTATAGAAGCTACCCTGTTGATTGAATGTGAAATTCCTTCGCTCAAGATAGTTGTCGAGTTACCGCCCAATACTTCGCTAGAGGAATAATGTCTTCTATATTTGGAGAGGCTTGGTGAAACTCGCTGCTTCGCCACTCTATTCATATAAGCACAGAAAAAACAGGTCAAACCCCACTTTGATCAGAAAATTTCTCCTCGTACCTTCGTAGAAGGATACTTGGACCTCTTGTATGACGAAGCTCATGATAAGCTAGGAGCAGGTAAATTCTAACCCATGTGGCATGGGCCCTACATTTTCGATTTTTTTTTTCTAAAAGGGGACTATGAGCTTATTGATTATGAAGACCACCCCTTGGATCAACCCAGAAATGTGATGTACCTTAAAAAATATTATGCATGAGTTTTCTCGTGCATTTCTTATGTACAAAAGTGTGTTTTAATTTTTGTACATTTTTAGCTTGGTGTGCTTTGCGAGCAATTTTTTCCTACTTATTATGTCTTTGCTTACTATGCAGATGTTTGTCACTCATTTTGTCGGTTTCGCCGACGATGCCTCCTGTAGTACCCGGAACATACCCTTTGCAGCTTGGGTTATTTATGATCCTAATGGTGAGTTAGTAGACCTCCAAGGCATTCGTATAGGATGTACAACAAACAATTTCGCTGAATACAGTGCAGTTATTGAACTTCTAACTCAAGCTATTATGCTTGGCATTCGGGAATTAATTGTAAACCTAGACTCTCAGCTTATTGTTCTCCAACTCAATGGGCGTTATTCTATCAGAAACCCACATATTTTAAGGATTTTTCTACATGTTCATTTGTTGGAAACAAATTTTGATTATATCACATATCAACATATTCCTAGAAAAATGAATACGTTAACTGATGCAATAGTTAATCATGTATTAGATATACATTTGCAAAATTTGTAAAAGCAATCATCATTACATAGTAAGATTTAAAAATAAGAAAATAAGCATATATATATATATATATATATATATATATATATATATATTGAGTGTTTGCATCCACGTGTACATCATATTTCAAAAAATATATGTATTTTGGTTACATCCTAAGACATCATGTCTCTCAAAAAATATGCAGAAATAAATCCTAGGCGTCTAATCCACATGGTGTTCATGATAGCATGTTATTTCCCACATGACACATCTTAGTAGTCGGTGGATGTGGTTAGACACTCCTACAGTGTGCCTCTGATAAGCACGAGGAACGCCCTCGAATCTCGCATAGTCTGGGATCCAACTTGTGAGTCGCCCCAAGTTGCGCGCGATTTATTCCTCGTCATTTCACTCACCGTGAGGGGTTGCTTCTAAATCTCGTGGTACCCTTCGTGCTATGGGGGACATCCCCATAGGTCTCTCTGGTCTAAAATCTGCAGTACATAAGTAAATGTCAGAACACATATGCGAAAAAATCATAATACTCATAAAAATCCAAAAAAATGGGTTTTTACCTAAATCCTCATCCCAGTCATCCCCTTTAGGGAGTGGAAGGTCTGGATCACCCCTGAAATAGGTGTCAGTGTATGGCCAGTTCTCTACCACGATGAGATGTCAGTGTAGCCAGTCAAAAAATTCCGGTCTCCACGACATGTGTTGTCCACCTCCTGATCGAGGCATCAACTCCACCTCGCACTGGTGGCATAGGTACAACCACCTCCTAGTGCTGGAATATCGTCAATCATTCCAGGATGAACGATATCAAGATGGATCCGTATCCAAATTGTTTCAGCTTACCATTTTTAAAATTGGTTAACTGGTGTTTCAATTTTATTGTCATTGCTTCCGCCCAATTGAAAATTGTTGGAGGCATGCAATCTATGGCAAGTTGAAGCTGTGTCTTTGTAGCTTCATGGGGAGCCTGAGATCCGGCAACCCGAGTGATAGTATGTAGCACTACTCTCAATGGTAAGTCAGGCACTGTTTGAATGTCCAACTTGCCACTCTTGGATCCTTTCTTTGCTCCGTGACAGACACTGTCTATCATCATGCCCATGCTCTCTTTAAGGGCTTGAGTACCTGTTAGCAGTGATCACTCTCCCCTCCGTGACAATCCAGTTATGAAGTAGATGTCAGAGACCTATATATCCAATTCTTGGTCATGAATCATCAATCTCTCACAATCAGTGTCCCACACACTAATAAAATACTGTAACAACTCTTGTTGGGCTCTCAAACATGGGGTCATGAAGAATGTCAGGATCCCACAGTTTCTTAGGGTGTCCATGCATTCCTTATTTCCGATGCTTTTTTCATCCTCTTCCCCATGCTCTCGTTATTTCCACTCTATGACCATTTTAGCTATTGATTTTCCTGAAAACCAAAAATGGGATTCTATTAGCCTCTCGTTAAGATTTGAATCCTTTTAAACATGTAATTTGGAATAAAACCTTAAAATATTGGGTGCGACATTCGGCGCCGCTGTTTTGCAAACAATAGCACCAAACAACACCTTCCCGTTTAAATTTTTCAGGGTTGGGCATGGTTCCATGCCTAGAATCGGCGCTAACTATCGCAACCTCATTTTTTCAAACTCCTCCACAAATGCATTAAAACCATGAAATCAAGTAAAAAATGGCTTGGATTGCAGAAGAAGTTTAGAACTCTTACCTAGAAAAAATGGATTCATAAATGACCTCCTAGATCGCCTACTACCAGCTCCACAAATTCGTAGTGGAAACCAATAAAAATGCTCAGCAGAAGGTGAAAAGGTAAAAAGTAAATTTTTTTTACCATTTGCATTGTTTTATAGTCTTTTCCAACCCTAATTAGGTTTTTACACACATTTTCGATTATTTTATTATTTTTATCAAAAATGGGTTTTATGTTTGTTTCTTATGCAGTGAAAGGTCCTAAAAATGACAATGATGAAGAAACAAGTTTTATTTTATTACTTTTTCGGACTCAGTAAAACATGAAAAAGTCACCCCCAGGAGTTATCTTTCAGACCTTTTCTGACTCCCAAAACATGAAAATATTTCCGAGACTCTTGTCATTTTGAATTCACTAAAGGTTGTGAAACACCATCTACCCAGTATACATTTACCCCTTTTTCAGGCCGAAATAGATTATTTATGAAAAAGGAATACCTTAGTCGAACATGGCTAGGAGGTTCTCTCATAGATTGTTTTCTTCCATTTCAGATTTGTGATACTGCTTATGAAAAGGGACATGCTAGAGTTTTTTTTCAAACTCTCTAAACATGAAAAGATGTCAAGTTCCTCCTTTTTTAGGCTCGTTAAAACTAAATTACATCGGATTCCTTCACATGACATTACCAACTTCCACCTTTCCTAAGGCTCGTAAAATGTACTAGGATGGATTTTTCCGAAGGAAAAACTTATATGACAAGCATATGCTATCCCCTTCAAGCTTGTTTCCAAAAATAATTGGGGTACTCGCCAGAAATGGTGGGGGAAAATGGAACTAATTATCAGTCGTGTCGGCAGTATGTCACTCTCGAACATGACACTTTCCTGTAGTTTGTGTCAGGTTGGGGACATCCCATATTCGTCATTTTTCCTCCATGGTTTTGGGTTATTTTTTTGACCTCTCATCTTCTCTTTGCCTTGTCACCATGACCTCAGATCCTTTTATGTCAAATACTGCGAAGTTTCAGAGTCGTGTCACCATATGTTAAAGGGAAGTCCTTCTGCAGTTTTCAACCCCTGATCCTCTATTCGATCTTGATTCACTAGCATATTTTTCCTCTGTCTCATGTCGATGATGTGGAAAACATTATGGCCCTCCTTCGACCAATCACTTCTTGTCGACTTTAGCTCATTATCCAGGAAGTTGATCTAGAGACTCCCTTCTGGTACCTTAGAGCTTGCATGCCTCAATGGCATGTTCTTCACATTCGATGATAGGTTCTCATTATTTGCCTTCGATCGGGTAATTTCACGGGTGTTTGAATCTAGCTCATGTTTCACATTCCATGGATTGTACTAGTAGTACCTTGATAACCATTTCCATTACAGGTGGTTTCTCTCCCGTATGTTACCAACTTCCATGATTGGCTAGTAATCAGAAAACTTTCTTGCATGTTTGACTTCAGCTCATGTATTCACATGCTTGAATTTGTACTTGTTCGAGTCGGGGCAGAGCACAAGACCCTTGGTTTTTTCTGATAAAATTCAGGCTGCGGGGTTTGTTGGTTTATCATGATTGTATATATATTACTCTTCTTATTAGATGGATGTGACCATACCTAAGTCTATTTTATGATCCTTTTCATTTGGATGCCTATGTCCATACCATGGATCCTATTACATATTCTCTATTATGGATGGTTGCGCCCATACGTTATATTCATGTATTAGAAATATTAGTCATACTTTACCTTGCAGGTCTTCTGATGGTGGTGTTTTGGTATGGACATTTTCTTGTAAATAATTTCACCCCTCCCTCTCTCTCAGACTTCATGCTTTAGGGGGAATCTGTTACACAATATTTTTTCACCGTCCTTACAATCGCCATTCTGAACATTGGAGGAAAATTTTAGTGACTCCTGTGTACTGTCATACATTGCCATTAATTTCATTGCATCCCTTGACATTTCAGGAACCCAATCTCTGCTGATCATTCCTCAAGAAGACCCTTAAAAAACTATTCTTTTGGGTCAATGCTGGTAGTGTTTCGGGGAATTAACACCCTACAGGTTGGTTGGGATACAACCTCCACAGAGCAGGGGCATGCTACTTAACAGAGACTCACACAACCATGCACGTTCAGAAAAACTAAATAGAGCAGAATGAGAGATTTACCCGTTGGTCCTACGTTTGAAGTAGATCCACGTGGGGTCCAAACCCCAGCAACCGTCCTTCCTTCTTAACCTGAAATACAAGAAGAAACCAAACATTAAAGGACAAGTTGTATAAGATATATCTACTCAAATGTTAGTGAGATTCATATAAAACATTAAATAAATCATAATGAATGCTTGTATAACAAATATTCTCATACATAAAATCATACACTAACACGTTTATTTCGGGAACAACATGATACTTCTGTATTATAAATAGCACGTACAAAAGTAATCAAGTGGAGAGATCACCTGATCCTTCCAAGGCCTTCGCAAACCGTCGTCCGGATCCGTCCAGCCCTTGCCTCGCTAAGACTCCTTCCAAACTGGTGCATACGAGATAACATATAAAGGGATGTGTATCTCAAGGAAACAAGGGTTTCCTACAATGAACTGGGAAAGTGTAGGAGGCACGGGGAATCAGACTTGGATAGGGAATACCAACAGAGTATAATATCAATAATTCTCTCTCTCCCTTAGGCCATACACATGAGGGCTTTTTATAGTTCCTCCAAGTAGTTTCAGCAGTTGGAAACAGTTGGCCACGGGCTGGGGTGGTTGAACTACCTGAGTAACCATCAACCCAGCGTGAAATTAGGGATTTTTTATATATATTTTAATCATTTTAATGGCATACGCGGAAAAGTACGGGCATAGTCGCGTATGGGGGATTTTACACTATTTTTAAGTGAATTTGTCCAAGTCTGTAGGAATGGGTGCCCAAAAGCCATGAAGCAATCATGAATCATGTCAAGGTGAGAAATGATGCTATAACAGATGCCCCCTAATATATGAGGTTAGAAGGGGTACATGATGGCCGAAATGTATTATGCACATAGAAAGAAATTTGCAAGGACAAGAGCGGACTTCACCAGATTTCAGCGTGCCAAAAACCAATGAAAGAAATCAGAGAGTCAACTCATTCTGAGGCGGGCATACCCATGCTCAGTCAAAAATACATCATATGGAAAGTACTGAAATAGATCCAACATGTATACAAGTATAGCTGAACTGTAAGTACACAATGAATCATCTGAGCATGGCCCGGAAATACAAGTCTGAATCAATGTCCAAATATCACATATA